>BSBK01003961.1:0-507500 GCA_027943335.1 Chamaecyparis obtusa | reverse complement strand
GAGTGGAAAATCACAATCAAAATCTATAGGGAAAGAGCTTCTTCATGAAATAGGGGGCAAGGGTGGCTTTTTTCTAGGATCAAAAAATGGTGTGATAAGAACTAGGGTTCTCATTACTCTCTCAAATACCTTCCAAATGGTTTGTATTTGATTATTGCATGAAGCATGCATGAGAAACAATGGGTCCTTTACAATGGGCCCTTCATGATGGGAGGGATAGGGTTTTTAATTAAAGACTAGATATCAACTTTAATCCAAAGTAAGCGGTCATGGGGTAAGTGCCAATTTGGGTAAGATTTTACAACCTCCCACATGAGTAATGGAATGAGGATGATAGGGGACAAGTTAGGGAAGTTTGTCAAGTCGGATGAGACCATAGATAAAATAGATCATAGCATGTATGCGAGTTAACAAAACCAAAGGCAAGAAGTCTACTCAAGAACTCCTAGAGATGGAAGGGAATATGAAGGACCAAACCAAATTGATATATGCGAGAGACTTGTTCTCTTCTAGGAAGCCATGAAGCTCCTTATGTGGAACATTAGGGGCTACAATGCCCCTGACAAGCATCACTTGTTCAAAAGGTTTCTTGATTAGGAGAAACCAGATGTGGTGTGTTTGCAAGAAACAAAGTTAAAGAAGGAGGATGAGGAGACTTTTTTTGGTGGAGGATGGGTTAGGAAAGGATCCTTTTTTTGCTCAACAAGAGCCTCAGGTGGTTTGGATATATTGTGGAACTCAAAATCAATGGATGTTACTTTGGTAGTGCAGGGAAGCTCCTGAAAAATGGTAAGATTGGAACTTTTTCACTTGCAGTAGTTTATTAATTTAATAAATGTGTATGGTTTGACAAGAATTTTATATAAAAAGAGCTATTTGGAATGATATCTATGATGTTTTGAGGAGTAGCAGTATGGACATTTCCATCATTAGAGGGTATTTTAACGCCACTCTTGTTGTAAATGAGAAAAAAGGTGGGAAAGTGGACTTAACGATGCTCAGAGGGATTTATATTCCTTTGTGTCTAATATTGGTTTATGGGAAATTAAAACACAATGAGCTTTCACTTGGACCAATAGAAGGCAGAGATTTACAAGGATAGTGAAAAAGTTGGATCATTTTTTTTGTGGTCGATGCTTGGGACTCTCTTGCAATGGTGTTTGAATCAATAATTTTTCCTTCTCAAGCTCTAATCACTATCTAGTAACATTAATTTTCTAGAGACATTGTGCCAATGATATGTCCATTCAAATTTGAGAAGTTGTGGTTTAGGGAGGATGGGTTTTTTCAGATGGTGGCAGCTTGGTGGAACAATGTGCCCCAACATAGTGGTAATAAGAGCTTTATTTTCTTTAAGAAATTGTAGCTCATCAAAAGCAATCAAAAGGTTTGGAATAGGCAACACTTTTAAGGATATTTTTAAGGAGAAAAGTATCCTAGAGGAGCAATTGGACACTTTGAACAAAAAAGTAATCAGGGAAGGAGTGGATTTAGTGGATTTTTAAATGAAAGAGATCTTTAGAGAAAATATGTAGAGATTTTAAGAAGAGAAGAAATCTAATGGAGGTATAAATCAAGGGAGAATTGGTTAAAAGATGGTGATTGTAATACCAAATTCTTTCACTACTTAGTCAAATCTAGGAGGTCCATCAATAGAATTTCTTCAATTGTTAACTCTCAGGGACAACATTTAACTAATAGAGAAGATATAAATAAGGAGGTAGTTAGTTTTTTTAAGAATCTATGGTTTGGTAGTGTGTCTTCTTTGGATGTGGATGGAGATGAGATCCTCAAAGTTATACCAAGGTTGGTTTTAGAGGCAAATAATGTGGCCCTAATGGAACAAGTGAGTCTGAAGGAGGTGACAAATCCTTGGGCCCATACAATTTTTGGTCCTTTTTTATTATAAATTTTGTGATTTGATTAAGAAAGAGTTATGGGAAGTTGTTGAGGAGTCTGGATAGAATGGGTTTGTCCTTAGAGATTTTAACAACACTTTGATTGTCATGGTTCGTAAAAAGGAAAATGTGGAGACTTTTGAAGATTTCAAGCTAATCTCACTATGTAATGCTATTTATAAAATAATTTCTAAGTTGGTGGCCAATAGATTGAAAAAGGTGTTGGGCTCTATCATCTAAAAGGAATAGAGTGGCTTCACTCCTAAGATGTCTATTTTTAAAGGTGTGATAATAGCTCATGAAGCTATCTATTCTATCAGGACAGGTAAACAAAGCATGGCGTTTGTGTAACTGGATGTAAGAAAGGCATATGATAGGGTCAACAAGTCTTTCCTGCTTAGTGTGCTGAGATAGTTTAGCTTTAGTGATGAGTGGATAACTTAGATAACATGTTTGATTGGTAATCATATAGCCTCAATCCTAGTAAATGGTATCCCACAGGATTTTTTTGAGATGACTCGGGAGGTTGTGCCAAGGTGATTCGATGTCTCTTTTTTTGTTCATCATTATGGAAAAAGCACTTGGAAGGTTGATTTCTAAACATAGGATGGAGGGGTAGTGGAAAGGTGTTTCAATTGTGAGAGGTGTTGATCCATCCATTCATTTATAGTTTTCAGATGATACTCTTCTAATGGGGGAGGCTTCTTTGAGGGAAGCCCAAGTGATGAAAATAATTCTTGACAAATATACAGTTGCCTCAGGGCAAGAGATTAATTGGTGTAAGTCTAAAATCTTGTTATTCAATACAAGGCCAAATATCCAAAGAGAGATATTGAAGATTTTCAAGGTAAGGCAGGGCACCCTTCCAGGTAGGTTTTTGGGGATCCCCTTATTTGACAGGTCAAGTAAATCAATTTTGTGGAATGGTCTTATAGAAAATTATTTCAATAAGTTGGAGGAGTAGAAACGTAAGTGGCTAACCTTAGCTAGGCAAATTTTAATGCTTAAAATGATTATTTTTGTAATGCCTCTTTTTTTATTGCTTGTGTTAAGATTCCACCGAAGGTAATCCAAGTAGTAGCGTAGAGGATGAGAAGGTTTTTGTGGGATGGGAAGCAAGATCATGATAAGATACCTTTGTTGGATTGGCAGTAGGTATGCAAACCAAAGGATGTAGGGGGGCTATAGTAAGAAGCTGGAAAATATTGAATGGGGTGATGAGAGATAAGTTAATTTGGTCAATGGTTTGTAACCCTTATTACAAATGGGTCAGAATCTTTAGAGAAAAATATCTAGACTCAAATGACAAATTCAGAATTTTGACAGTAGAAGATCCACCACATGGCTTAACACTTTGGAATTTTCTTGTGGGATGTAGATTAGTGATTACAAATCATGTTACCTAGAAAATATAAAATGGAAGAAGGGAAAAGTTCTAGGATGACTCCTAGGATGGGAGTGAGGTGTTGTAGGAAAGGGGAGACTTTGAATTTCTTAGAGTGACTATAGAGGAGTAGTGGGGTGATAAGGTTTGTGATTTTGTGGAGGAAAGGAGAGACAACCTAGACATAACCTGGAAGTGGAAAAATGTGGTTGATCTTAATGTAAGTGCATTTCAAAAGCCGCAATTCAAGGACATTTTAGCATTAAGGCCAGTAGTAATGATGGGTGAGGAAGATGATGTAATTTGGTGTTGCATCAAGAGTGGTGAGTACTCAGTTAAAACTGGTTATTCTATCCTTGAAAGTGAGATAAGTCTAGAAAATTGGTCAGGGAGGCTATGCTATAATAAACACACTCTACCTAAAGTTGGTGCATTCGCGTGGCTATCCTTTAGAGGAAGAATCCTAAAAGGGGAAAGAATAAAGAGGATTGGCTTTGCTGGGCCATTTAAAAAATTTCTATGTGATAAGGAAGAAGATATTTGTTGTCCTCAATTTTGACATCAAAATTTTTTGGCAACCCTACGCAATTTTCTCATGGATTTGTAGGTGCATCCTCTATGTTTCAACACATTGATAAAGTGTCATGAAGGCAATTCATCATCCTTGAATTGTACTTTACGTAGCATTATTTATGCATTCTTTTTGAAGGTTTCCGTCAAGTTAATCCCCCAAAATGCTTGCTAGAATGAGTTTTTCTTCTTTGACTTCAAGCACTTGATTTTTGGTGATCTTCAAGTTTATTCCTCATTTTTTCCTTTCTTGTAAGTAGTTTTTAATCTTTTTTCCCTTAGGTTAATAGCCCTTAGAATTCCACTCGTTTTGAGCTATCTTAGGCTTCAATCAGAGTTGTCTAGCTCAAGTTATAAAAGAAAAGGTGAGATTTTTCAAGCCGACTGCATATTTTATTAAAAATCCTCCAAAAGTGGACTTTTTATTAACAATTGTGTGAAATAAAATTATTTTTAATATTTAAAATAAATTTTGACATCCATTTTAAATTTTCAACTCATTCTGAGTTGATTTAACCATAGTTTTTAATATTTTATGAAATTTAACTTTTTTAAGTCTATTTTTATGTTCCTTTATTGAAAACTATAGTTATTTATTAAATTTAATTACATGAGACTTTTAATATGCATAAAGGTGGGGTTTTTACATTCATAGCATATATCAATATGCAAAACACCTATTAAAAACCCACTACCAATAAAATCTAATCCCAAATGCATAAAAGTGGGGTTCTTAAATGCAACTACAAATTTTTAATTAAAAATATTCACTTAGCATGTGTAAGTGGGGTTTTTATATGTGTTTGCATATTAAAATGTCGTTATTATAAACCTTTAATAACTTAAAGGTTTTATAAGTGGGGAATTTGAACCCAATAACACATGTTATTGCATTCTCAAAGCCCAATAGCATGTATTTTTAACTTAAAGTGCACAATGGTGGAGAATTTGAACTAAAAAACACATGCTTTTGAACTTGCATATGTTAGAATAACTGAGAGGGGGGTGAATTAGTTAGATCAGTTATCCTACAATCCCAAATACAAAGATGTACCTTATAAAACAATTCCAACAAATTATGCAGCTCGATAACACAAAATATCAATCTGTCTGCTCACTTTATCGATTACCAATAAATATCCAATTGTGATTATCGACCAAACCAACTATACAGTATGTAAACTATGATAGAAAAGACAATCATAACAAATAACACATAACACAATGATTTAACATGGAAACCTTGCTAAGGGAAAAACCACCTGGGACCAGTTACCCAAAATAATCCACTCTTTTGAAGTGAGCTCGGTGAAGAGCCAACCCTGTTAAAGGTTACAATACACACTATTAGGTGTGACTTGGTTAGAGGATTTATCAATAGCAGTTAAATTTTGACGAACATTCACTATGGGGTCAACAAGATAACACTTTACATTCAACGAATGTCATAGGGTAGAACATAAGACTGTTAAGTCCACTCAGTTAAGAGATTTTTTGAATCAATGGTTAAACTGATACAATACTGATCTGATTCAAATACAACTCAATTGCAAATATTCAAATCTATGTTAATCCCATACAAATCCTCTGATCATTAATCAATTTCACTTCCTCAATATTCTTCAACTTACTTTCACTCGATAAATGGTTCTCTGACACTCGGTAAACTCTGCAGCTTGGTTCTTTCAATAACTAGTCTAATCAGGCATGCATGAATAAAGTCTTCACGCAAAATCTCTGCAGTCTTCTTCTTTCCGGCATGTTTCAATAATGAAACTCATATCTCTTATATAGACAAGTAAATCATTTTCATATCAGCCATTAGATATTTCCACTTAATCTCCTTCATCCATTTTGTCACTTAAACCTTCCTCGACAGATGTGTTGTTAACACATTTCAATCTCATCCTTTAGATCTTCTCTGAATTTTGTCAATCATGGATCTCATAAAAAACTTCATCCTTAACCTCGAAATCATAACAATTTCCAGCTCATCAAATTCAGTCGGTTGTTCTTTGCATTTAATGTTTTCCTCCATACTCAGTTGATATAGAAATGCATCAGTGATAACTAGCTAACTAGCTCAATTAATATTGTCACTTGGTATACACTGCACTAGCTCGGTGTATACAGAAATCTTCAATTACCGACCACATTGACTTGTTCAATTTCAAATCTCTTCTTCATAATAGATTAATATAACATGCTCAAGTCAACAATATAAAGCCATAGACTCATCAATAAATTACCCAATGTTTACCTTATCCTTATCTGCCATATCCGTCTTTTCCTTATGTAGAGATCTCAGTTATTCATCTTTTCTTCCTTCAACATATGTTTGATGAGTATAGGAACTTCGTCCATAGAAATCATAAGTATCAAACTACTAAAAAACATCTTTTCAATGGGAAAGAAGAGACTACATCTAAGCCACAAAGAATGACAACTCGCCTATGGAAGTTGGAATATAATAGAATTAATTGTCAAGGTACTACCGTTCTACCTAATGGTTTATGTTTGGAATTTGTATATTTATATTATATTTTTCTTGTTGATTATGTGATTGATGATCATTAATGTCGTCAAGGAAATACTACTGAGCACCTTCCAAAGGGACTAAAAAGTTATCTCAGACAATTTAGTAGGTTGCCCTACTACGAGCAGCTATAAATTGTGCATTTGTTTGATACTATGCATATTGGAAAGAATGTAATAGAGACATTGTGGAAGATATTGGATGGAAGGCGTGACAAAGAAAAAATTGTCAAAAATTGTAGCAACATTCATGAATCCAATCATGCAATGAAAAATTTCATTGAATCAAATAGAAATGGAGAACGAATTAATATAAGTGTCTTTCATTGGTTATTAACAGAGCAGCAAAGTGATGCCATAAAATAAGTCATACAAAAAAAATGATTTCCCATAGGATTTGTTGCGAACATAAACAATACCATATCAAAGAAAAGTGAATTTGGGTCAGGGTTGAAAACACATGATTAGCATACCTTCATCAAGGTAAGTCATGTTCTTTTGTATTTACAATATATTTGTAAACTGCATGTACTTCTCATTGTATTATGTGAGAAAAGAATGACATGATTATTTTTATAATTGTTATAGTATGTGCTACCCCTATCTCTCTTAGAGAACTTCGACAATAACATCAAACAAGTGATATATGATCTTGGAAAATATATGAGGTAAGCAATGATATCTGTTCAATTTGTTATATATATTTATTTTATTCGCAATTTGTTTTTCTTGTTATGTAATATATTGTAAAGTCTCATGTTTATATATTTTTGTGTCTTGAATGTCTTGTAGGTGTTTGTCATCTAAAGAAATCTATAAAAAAGATATAAAATATTGGAAGAGAAGAATTCCTCATCTGATGTGTGAAATACGAAAGTGTCTACCTTCAACCTTTTTCAATGCACAAGAACACTACCTCATACACCAAATTGAGGAGATTGAAATGTGTGGACCCGTACACACTCGGTCAATGTGGATGGTTGAGAGGCACTTGAAATTTTTGAAGGCTTTGGTTTGGCAAAGAGCACGTCCTGAGGGTTCTATGGTGGAGGGATATATGGTATACCAGACTATGGTATATGTTACTGAATATCTTCCTAAGCTTGCAGAAAAGATCCATATATATCACATTTGGGATCTCGATACCATTAGAAAATTTGAAGGGGAGTACTTGGTGGGGAAAGGTAGAATGAGAAAAGTGAGAGGTAATAAATTATGAGATGTTATTGTAGCTGTTAATTAATTCTTAGTCGTCAAAATCAATCGGTTGTAAGTTGTCTATTTATTTTTTGTATAGCTACTTGAGAGTGGGATACAATACATTTTTATATTGCAAATAATCAAGATTGGATGATGGTATGGATTGAACGATGTCATCATTTAGGTCGCACATTAACATGGGAAGTTGTGTCTTCATTAGTTAATGAAGCTCATCATAATAGAGATCCAAATGTTACACAAAGGGAAATAGATTTAGGATATGGTTTAAGAGATTTTTAGGTACGTATAAATTTATTAATCACCCGTACGATTATGAACTCCCGATGTAATAATTTATACATATTTGACATATTTTTGCAGGTCAAACACCACAAGGCTATGTTTTGCAATGGTCATAAATTTTGCATCAAAAAGTTGGATGCCACAAATAAAACTTGTGATTCTGGGATAAGTGCAGTCTTTCAAGTGACTAATATTTCATCTAGAAACGACTTACATCCTCGAGAGTCTGAAAATTGATACTATGGCATTTTTTATGATATACTTGAGTGTGACTTTAATTCCTTCAAATTAGTTCTTTTCGTTGTCAAATGGTCCAAGCTACGACTTAATCAAAATGATCCTAATAAAACTATTATTGAACATGACAATGGATTTCCAGTGATTAATACAAGGTGGTTTGAGCCAGTTGGGGATGAGCCCTATGTTCTTCCAAGCCAATGTGAGCAGGTATTTTACTCAAAGGTTCCACATAAATCAGATTTTTCGTTTGTTGTTAGACATGATCCAAGAGGAAGGCCGATGAGGTATAATGCGATGGAAGAAGAAGATTGCAAACAACTAGAAGATGATGTAGATGATGATCATGAATGACAGTTAGTTGATGATGTTCCTGACGCAACTTTTCTTGAAGAAGAAGATGATGACGAAGATGATGCTACTGATGATGATGATGATGATGATGATGATGATGATGACGATGATGACGACGATGACGACAATGATGGTGGTAATGATGATGTCGATGATGACAACAATGATCATGGTGATGAGCTGGATGAAGAAGATGAATGACATGAATGAAATGTACAGTTACGTGATCACTGTTTAATCTATTTAATATTGATTTCTTGATAGAAATGTACAGTTATGCCATCAATGTTTAATCTAATTAATTCATGATGTACCTTTTAATATTTTTAATTCATATGGGATGCTTATGGTTTTTAATGTACTTACTATGTATTTTTGAGTATATGTATCATGAATTTTTTAGCTAACATAAGATAATTGAATTGAATATGTAGGTACCCGAACCCCTTGCACGAGCATCCTACACAATCTCATGGATCGATAGGTATAAGTCAATACACCCTATAGAGATTAATGTATTTCACAATCTGCAAAATATCTCGCATTACTTGCTATCTCTCTCATTTGATGGAGTGCAAGTAGCAACAAATAGGTATTTGTCAGATGTGTCTTCCTCGAGCGAAGGAAATATAGGAATGGAAGAAGAAAGTAAGTCATGTAGTATGTCTGAATTAAGATCAACTAGAGATCAAAAGACTAGAAGGAAATTCAATAAACGCATGAAATTTTGTCTTACTCAAGGGGGGTCATGTTCTTATGATGATAAGAGCAAAGGCGACATCGAGGTTCCCTCTAGATATCAATATCTACATAAATAATGGGTCCCCAAGGAACTTCCTCCAATAAACACTGATTTTAGTGTTAAAGGCAAGATATATCGCATTGCACCATCGTCAATACATGGTTTGGGCCTATTTTTCATGGATGGCATAAAGGTCTTTTACAACAAAGTTGTCGAATTGATGGAGTATGTTGGACCTTGTTACGATTACAAAAGTTGGATGCAAATTGTTCAATATAAAAAAGTATGCATAGGTATGCACTCTCGACAATTTTTATTCAACAAAAAGACAATGAGCAAAGTAAAAGAGTGGCTATATACATTGATGGAAGGCCAAAAGCATCAGGGAATATTGTAGGTTTTATAAATAGCACATGACCTCTATCAACTATTAAGCAACCCAATTGCATATTTGAGGCGTGCGAGGGAAATCATGTATTTGTATGTGTGATAAAATCAATACGTGCAAAGGAAGAGCTGCTTATTGATTACAATTTGAATCGCATACATACAAACAATGTCACTATCATGGGAGTGCAAGTACGTACTATGTACCATTAAATAATTGATTTTTTTTGCTAGCCACGTCTAGAGAGTCTCCTCACCATCCACCTCATCTCCATCATCATCTTCTAATGAAATTTATCAATCTAGTCCTTTCTAATTATTGGTTAACTTTAAATAATAACACAGGGCCACAATATGGAGCAACCACATAGAGGGGACAATGGTGATCCTACAGGCACTTCTTCCTAGCAGGTAAACCTCTTTGTTATTGTACTACAAATTAGATAGAAGCAAAATGTTAAATAGTGTTTTTTATTATGTTTTTTTCATCACTGTTTCAGATTAATTCTAATAGTGTTAGTAATATTGTTGTCATAGACAGGTGGTCAGTAGAGCAAGGGAAAGGAACCTACAGTCTCTCAGGAGGAGTCCTTTGATGAGGACCTAGATGTTGATTCCACCTTCACGTAGTTGGCCCTATTTAGTAAAGATTATAAAATTAATCTCAAAACAAAGTGAAGCTCAATAAGGTTGTTCCTTATATAGGGTCTCAAATGTAGCCTTTATCCCACTCTCAATATTGCAAGGCTTCAAGTGGTATTTTGAGATTGGTTTCTCCATCTCCCACTGACATCTTGTCTTCTCCTAAGAACTCTTACCGAGCTCTAATACCACTTGATGCAAAGCTTATAGCTTCAATTGTCCTCTAGGACTGAATCTCTCAACTTTTCAACTAGATCTCTTACTATAGGCTCTACACCTTTGAAAACAACTTCTAACTTCAATATAGCATCCAAACTTGATGATTCAAGTTCCTTTTTGGGTTGATTTGGAAAATCACTCCCAATGAACCTACTTGGGTACAACAACTATTGGTAAAACACAAGAGGCTATGCAAAATTGAGCATTGATCTACAATACAAAGTCATCATGATTCCTTCACAATAGCACAACTTCCCCAAATCCTCTAGCATTTGAGCCCCTTTGTTCACCTCTTCTATCCTCTATTAGAAATAAAAGTCCTAACAAATGTTTAAAACTTGCATTGCATTTCCATGGACTTTTCATTGGATGCATGTGCACCATCTTTACCTATTACATACTCCCATATGCATGCATCGGGACCTGATATAGGAGGTCATTTTATAGGTTCTCCACCTGTAATATCTAACAAATCTCCCACTTAGGATGTAAGAAACATGGTCTAATTGGTTTGGGATGATGAAGCCATGTCTATGGTTAGTTTTTTTTTCTTAAATTCTTTTTGAAAGTTTTACGTAAAATGCTTGTACATGAGGCTTCCTTCTGATCATTTTGGGTTTCTTCAACACATCTATTTTTTTATAATAGGTATCATGAGTGTGATGATGGCTAGGAGTGAAGGTTGTCCTTAATTTTATATCAGGTGCATGATGAAGCTATATTGGTAAGTTATATACTTGTTTATCTCAACTATTAAGGTGGTGTTTTCTTTTCAAGTGACATGAATTTTCTTTCTTGCAATTAGTAGTTGATAATTTGATATAGGTGCTTCTTAATTTGTAATTTCAAGACTTAGTGTTATCAAATAAGTGGTTTTGGTTAGGTTACAATTGAAACTTTTTCTTTATAATGCAAGGTGTTTTCTATACCTGTGAAAGTATCTTTTGTCAGTGGATCAAGATTGTTTTCCTACAATATGCTTTGCATTACTGATTTTGGATTTTAATTTTAAAGTCCTTTATATAAATTAAAATAATTGGAAAGTTGGACAATGCTTTGATCTCATGAATTGTAAGAGTCTAATAAATGAGATAAGCTTAAAAATCCTACATATCAATGGATTCAAGGATGAATGTAATAGTGGAGGACCATGTAATTGAGAGGTCTGGTTGTATTTGTTTGGAATCAGTCCTCATAAATAAGCATTCTTGTAGAGAAATGCACTTCATATTTAATACTAGAGGACCCTTATTCCTTTAGCAGTGATGGTCAAACTTTTAAATTCTACATTTGTCATTAGTAATATATGCTTGAATCCTGCTAGATTCCATCAAAACTATTTTATTATGTGTTGATGAAGACTATATCTTGCTTGAAGCTTGGAGTTTTAAGTTTTTTTGGGACAAAGATATGTAAGGAAGTTGTATATATAATGTGTAAGCATGTATAAAAAGAAGTTGAGATATGTATGAACATATAAGCTCTTTCCAATGCATAATCTAGATCTTTTTCTGAGTTGTATTTCGTATTTTATGTACTTAGTTTTTTCCTTCAAAATATTATTGCTAGCTCTCAAAATTGTCCAACAGGTAATACATGCTAATCACCCAAGCCAGGCAATCTCAATAACCCAAGGGCTACACATGATTGTTAGTCCCTGCCATTAAGGTAGGAGACTATTGTTTTCACCTTTGTTTCATTATTAATTCACATTTCGAAAATCATGCAAACTGCCGCTAGTCTATAGTTTTAGAATATTTTCTTATTAAACTCAAATATTTTTGTTTTTATTTCTAATTTTTCATTGGACGTTCTCATTTTTTCAGGTGATCTTTTCCTTTTTCCCTCAAAAAATTATGGAGAAAATCTTACGGGTGTTGTGTTGTTCATTTCTCGAGAACGGATGTGTGTTGTCCATTTCTATAGCAACCCGACATTATGCAGTGCACCATACGTGCCTCCAATCTCTGCTTCCATAGTTTGTATATGTTGCCTTTTTCTATTCCATGAAGGTTGTAGACTTTAATGAAATAAAAATCAGAGCATTCTCATACTTAGTCAAGTGGTCACAAATAAACAGTCTTTATTTGTCTCAATGGTAGGCTTTCTACAGACATTTTAATGAGGGTGCGATTTGCATGTAGGTTTTGCATCGAGCTCATCACTCTCTATTTCCCTTTCACTGTTATAAAATCTGCAGTTCCTAAGCATATGGAAAATATTGGCATGTAATAAAATAACATTTCTCTCTAAAGCTTGCTAGCCTTGTAATGAGTCAAAAACCTAGAGATAGCCATATTCATTACAATGTGTCATCACCAGCCAAACAAAGATGAGATGAATAAGATCATAATCAGCCAAACAAAGAGGAGATGAATAATATCATAATCATGAAAGAGGATACAAGAACACCACCACCATGATCGTTCTTATATGAGAGATATGTGTTGATTAAACAAGTAGCCTCTAGGCCTTGTATCTATATAGAAACTCATTATACAAGTAGACTACATGTTCACCATAATAGTTTAAACATTGTATTAAAGAATAGCAGTAGGCCCACTGTAAGTTTTTTGAGGCTTAGTACGCCCACCCAAACATAGACATTAATTTAAAGTGGACTTTCTCCCTATTGTCAATAGACCACATACACTTCCTCCAACTCCCTCACCTTAGGCAGGGACTCCAGCTGCACATGGACCTTGTTTTTATTTTATTACAACAATTTACAAGAGCTTTGTGAACAAATTTTAAGAGGCCAACTTTCGATGCTTGTCCTATGCTTTCCATACAATATAGATTATAGATTCTTTGTACTTTTTTTTAGCTGTACCCAAAATGAATACTGTTGTTGCCCTTTCTCACAATTATTGTTTGTTCACAGTTGGCACAAAACATGTTCTACAAGTTCTTTCCTTTCTCTTTGAAGATACTATTTATTTACAAACAAGATCAGTTATAGATATAAGGTTTCTGGATACGTTCTGTTTTAGATTTACAGTAATATATTTCCTAATGCATTTCGATACTTTTCTTTTTTGGGAGGACCTACACAAAGTGAAGTCCACCAATGCTTTACAGTCAACTATTCCATGCTCATTTCTCTTATATACAATACTTCTAGCATGCAAGATGTGTGTAGAAGTAAAACTTCAAAACAATTCCTTTTATTAAGTTGTTGGTACATTTTGCTTCCCCATCATAGAAATTTACTTTATCTTTTGTAGTCAGAAGCTACATATGGGATTTTGGATGCACGAGATAGTATATCATTTTAGTTTGTCTCACTTCAACATGGGATTTTGGATGCACGAGATGGTATAACATTTTAGTTTATTTCACTTCAACAATAATTATTTTGTATAAATTTTCCCTACTTTTGTTGAAGGTAAATCATTACCTTTTACTTGTTTGGTGTTCATACACTCGTTATTATCCATTTTGTTATATTATATAAATGTCTTCTCAATTGACGTGCTTTTATTATGTTGGCTTCTCATTTACACTTTAAAAAACTCACTTTTATTATGTAACACTTCAATTATGCTTTCCAATTAAATGCCTATTGGTGCATCTCTTGCACCTCCTTTGAGTGCAAGTGCTAGTATTAATTAGGTTGAACCTTTCATTTTATAGAAAGCTTATTTTCTTTACAAATGAGTTAGAATGCTTCTATGTTCTTGTCACTAGGATTAAAAGGTCTTATTATAATGTTCTTTGTTGTGGGGCAGGAGGTCTTTGAATATAGTAAGAGAAAATAACTCAACCACTTCCCTTTTCCTACAAATGGGTGAGTTTGAGAAATGATTTTGAGTGATTTTCAGTGAAAGCAAATGTTATTTATAATATTGGACATGTTTATTTTATAATTGTTATCCTACTAAGCTATTCTTGTGGGCTCATGTAAGAACCATTGATTGCAGATATTCTTATGGAGGAGAAACTAAGTATCATAAACTATGGTTTGAGAAAGTGAAGAATATTTAAAATAGGTTAGCCTCTTGTGTTAGCTATGGTTGTCATTTTAGTTTAATTAGACTTACCATCCAAATTGGACAAATTATTTTTGTTGTACATGGCACTTGGAGTCAAGTGTGTCTCTAAACATTGTGAGATTTCCATATTCTTTAAGTGTTCTGTCACAATTTTATTTGTCAAAGATTGAATTATGGATTAAGCATTTTGTCACAATTTTATTCGTACATTGATGAGAATCAATGATGGAGAGTTTTTAGATTCTGAGAAGACATATATTCAGTGGAGGCCATAAGAGATTTTTGTGGAGATTTGCTAGATGTCTAAAATTCTAGAGAATATCTTCTTTACTGAGCTGAGGTGGGACAAAAGTGAGGACGAGGGTTTCCAGATTGAGTACTAGTGCAAAGATGATGATTTAGTAACCTATGTCTATAAAACCTTCACAAAAATCCCTTCTTTGGCCTCCACTCACACCTCTTCTCAGAATCTAGAAACTTTGGATACTGTTTCTCATCCATGCATGAAATGTGCTAGTGATCGTATAAAATTACTTTAGGCCTTCAGTATTGATGAGCTGCACAAGTGTAAAAGGTTTTTGCGAGATTGGGGTCAATTATGAGAAGGTAAAGAACAAGATAATATTATTATATCTTTCATTTCTTTTATCCATTCATATTTTCTACCTTCTCTTATATTGGATACTATGTAGTGTACATAAAGGCAAGGCGGTGATTATTCTCGACGATCGACATGTATAAGTCTTCCAGGCCTTACCCAGTAGCTAGGACTAAAGATAACAGAGCTCAAGAGACTATTATAGTTGGTCTTTGTCTTTGGTCCATAGTACTGACAAAATATTTTACCTTTCATGCACTTGTAAACTACAAGGACAACCATAAAGAAGCATCCCCTCTCATGGCTTGAGTAATGTTGGAGAAAAAATGGTTATAACATCTAAGAGTCCCTTTTCGATAGATATTCATGATGGGAATGCTATATCTCCAATGGGTTTTCCTATCTAATAATCATTGCATATGCCTCGCCATTCCGACAGGGTTTTTGACATAGTTTTTTGACGGGACTTCCACATGGTTTGTCGAAGTTCTGATAGATATACCATATGAAATCCCATAGTAAAGTTGCTATTAATGTGGCAAGTTCCGACGGAAAATGATGTCAAAATACTGATGGTTATCACTTCTATAGCAATTTGCAATGGAAAAACACCGACGGACACATCTGTTGAAGTGCCAACAAATAGGCATTAAAAATCCGACAGATAGCCATCAGAATATGGCCTCAAATGTACTAGTGAGAGGAAAGAATAAAATCAGGTCATGGGATAGGATGGTGAACAAGGAAGTTCTTACCTATTGATTACCAAGTAAGTTTGTTTAGGAAGTTGCAAAACCTAAAGAAAAAGGATCTTAGTGTGAAAGAGTATACCAAAGAATCCCATAGATTGGATATTAGATCTGGACGTACAGATGATTAAGTTGAGAGGGTTGCAAGGTACCTTAATGGTCTAAGGATATCTATTCAAGATAAGATCTGTTTGGTCAAGTTGCAAAGCATAGAGGAGGCTTACCAATATGCCCTAAAAGATAAGGAAAAGTTGAACAAAAGGCATGAGAAAAGACAAAGAGGAAGGGGTGGAAGATTTTAGAGAGGAAGAACCTAAAGTGGGGTAAGATTTTTTTCAAATCAGAATAAAGGAAAGGAAAAATTCAAAGAGGGGAGTTTATAATGAAGGGATGATAGAAATTTCGAGAGATATGGTGGATCAAATAGTTATAGAAAAGATGACATGAGATTGTTTAGAGGAACCTGTTTCAAATGTGTTGAAGGAGGACATTGAGCCTTTGAATGTAGTCAAGGAAGTTCAAGAAAGAGGACTAGAAACAGTGGTAGATATATTTTTTTGGAAGAATAATCCAAGGAACCATTAAACCAAACTAAAGATAGAGAAGCCCTAATGGTAAGGAGAGCCCTATGTCATGAAGAACTAGACCAAGAGTCGTTGTTGATAAGAAGTTTGTTCAAGACAAGATGCAAAGTTGAAGGAAAATATTGCAAAGTGAATAATGATAGTGATAGTTCAGACAACCTAGCCTCTGAAGAGATGGAAAACAAATTGTAGTATAGAGATTGAAGCATCCAAAACCCTATCATATATCATTCATAAAGGATGATCAAAGGGTACTGGTAAGTGAAAAATGCCTAGTGAAATTGAAAATAGGATCTTATCATGATGAAGTTATTTGTGATGTTATGCCTATGGATGTGTGTTATATCTTGTTGGGAATATCATGGAAGTATGCTAAACAAGATTTGCATGATGGGAGAAAGAATAGGTATACTATTGTTTTAAATGGGATGAAGCAAGTGTTATTATCTTTAGTTGAGATTCCTAAGAATGAGAATTATACCAATGTTAGAGTTTGTTTGGTTGAAGGAAGGAAATTATGAGATGGTTGAAAAATGATAATGTGTGTTATGCCTTGATCCCTAAGAATCCTGGCATAAAATCAGTAGAAAAACAACCCAAGGAGATAAATACATTGTTTAATGAGTATGAGATATAATCTTAGATAATGTGCCCGATAGATTTCCACCTATGATAAGTATTAGTCCTTGCATGAACCTGATTTATGGAGCGAGTTTATCAAATAAAGAAGCACATTAGATGACATCAGTAGAGAATGAAGAGTTGAATAGGAAAGTGCAAGAGTTTTTGAAGAAAGGTTTGATCGGGGAGAGTTTGAGTCCTTATCTAGTACTTGTAGTATTAGCACCATAGAAGAATGGAGAATGGAGGATGTGTACTGATTCTAGAGCCATTAATATGATCATAGTGAAGTACCAAATTTCTTTTCCTATGATGGATGATATAATGGATGGTTTAAGTGGAGCCATATATTTTACAAATGTAGATTTGAATAGTGGATGTTGTTAGATTAGAATTAAAGAAGGAGATGAGTCGAAAAATGCATTCAAGACAAATGAAAGATTGTATGAATGGTTGGTGATGCCATTTAGATTGACTAATGCACTGAGTGTTTTCATGAGTTGATAAATGAGGTATTGAAAAAATTATTGGTTAAGTTTGTGATTGTTTATCTAGATGAAGTTATGATTTTTAGTAAGATAAAGGAAGATCATTTATTACAACTGAGACAAGTGTTGCAAAGATTAAGGGAGGAGAAGTTGTTGATAAACATCAAGAAGTGTTCCTTTATGAGAGAAGAAATAATGTATTTGGAATTTGTGAGATCTATAGAAGGATTAAAGATGGATCCTAAGAAGGTTAAAGAAATCATAGAGTGACCTACACTTGTAAGTATTGGAGAAGTGAGATCATTTCATGGATTGGCTAGTTTTTAGTGAAAGTTCATTAGAAATTTTAGTTCATTTTGTAATCCTATGACTGAGACAATGAGAGTGGACAAAAAATAATTTAAGTGGACACATGGAGTGCAAATGAGATTTGAGTTGTTGAAGTAGAAGGTGATTGAACAACCCGTGTTAGCCTTACTTGATTTCAATAAAGTTATTCAAGTGGATTGTGATGCAAGTGGAAATTCCATTGGAGTAGTGTTGATTCAAGAAGGTAGACTGATTGCTTATTTCAGTGAAAAGTTGAATAATGCCAAGAGAAGATATTTAGTTTATGATCAAGAATTTTATGGCATAGTTCAAGCTTTGAAGAAATGGAGACATTACTTGTTGGCTAAGTAGTTTGTGTTGTATATCGATCATCAAGAATTGCAATATCTGAATAGTCAAAGTAAGTTGAATGAGAGACATATGAGATAGGTTGAATTCTTGCAGATTTATACATTTTTATTGAACATAGGAGTGGTAAAATAAATAAAGTTGTTGATGCTTTGAGTAGAAGGACCTTGTTGACAAAGATGAGAGTTGGAGTATTGAGATTTGATGAGTTGAAGACCTTGTTTGAGGATGACTCGGAGTTTACAAAACCTTGGAAATCTTGCAGAGAACCTATTGTGGTGGACCGAAGAAAATGGTTGGACTATTTCATTCGGGATGGTATGTTATTCAGAGGAATTCATGTGTGTATACCTAGAAGTTATAGGAGGAATAATTTGGTTAAGGAGAAGCATTATGGGGGATTGGCGGGACACTTTGGTATTGACAAGACAATGGCTTTGACGAGTGATAATTATTTCTAGCCTCATATTCAAAAGGATGTCTGATTTTTTTAAAAAGTTATAGAGTTTGTCAAGTTGCAAAGGGAAGTAGTTAGAATACTAGATTGTATTCACCTTTGACCATGCCTACTAGACCTTGGGAGGATATTATCATGGATTTTGTACTTGGGTTACTGAAAACACCAAGAGGTAATGATTCTATATTTGTGAAAGTGGATAGGTTTTCGAAGACAGGTCATTGTAAGAAGATAATAGATGCAGTACATGTAGCTAAATTATTTTTCAAGGATATTGTGAGATTGCATGGATTACCTAAAAGCATAGTTTCAGACAGAGACAACAAGTTTGTTGGTTATTTCTGGAAAACACTTTGGAAGGAGATGAAAATAGAGTTGAATTTAGTTCTACATTTCATCCACAAATAGATGGACAAACAAAGGTTGTGAACATGAGTTTGGGTAACTTACTAAGATGTTTGGTTGGAGAGAAGACTAGAAATTGGGATTTAGTTCTAGCACAAGATGAATTTGCATATAACAATTCATTAAATAGGAGTACAAGGAAGACACCATTTGAGGTAGTTATTGGTTTTAATCCTAAAGGAGTATCAGGTTTAGGGATATCGGTCATGAAGTCAATAGGAGTGCAAAAGCAGAAGAATTTTCAAAACACATGAATGGCTTGCACAATCAAGTCAAACAACATTTGGAGACAATAAATTAGACTTATAAGGAGAAAGTAGATATGAAGATGAGACGTAAGGAATTCCAAGGGATGAAGTAATGCTATATCTGAGGAAGGGAAGGTTTCTTGTTGGAACATATAACAAGCTGAATTTAGACCATGTAAGATCTTGAAGAAATTTGATTCAGGAAACACATATGAAGTGGAGTTGCTAGATGATATGGATATTTCACCTATATTCAATATTGCAGATTTGTATGAGTATCATGAACCATATTTTTGTGAAATTGATGAATCATATGTTGAGAAATAGTATCCTAAGAAGCAATTGGATGAGATAACATAGATTTTGGCTACCAGAATTGGTAGGAGTACAAGAGGCAAACAATATAAAGAGTATATTTTCAAATGGAAAGACAGACTAGTGGAGGATTCTTTATGGATTTCTCAGGCTGAGGTTAACCATCTTGGTTTTCCCTTTGTCCCACAAAAGTGAGAGGCTCACTTTTCAAATAACCCTGGGTGTCTGATGTAGGAGCATCTTGGGTTCTTGGCAATCTTGCATCAACCAATTTTTTTTTTTCTATTTTCCTGTTATTTCTGTCTTTGATTTTTCTTCAACGTTCATTCAAATTGGATTATTTGCAACCATGAATCTTATGGAATGCTCCCAAACTCTTTACGAACCTTCTCCTAGGTTCACATCTCATTTGGTTACTTCACATATAAGATCTTGTATATTCTTGGAGGGACTTAACTGTTCTTCATGTTTCACAACTAGTTTGTGGTCTTTAATCTCATGAAGGCATTTTTTGATCGATGAAACTTAATGTTGCATTTATTGACGTTATTACATTTATTTCCAACCTACTTGAGGGATCGTGATACGTGTTCCATCAATTGGAGGGAGATCCTCCTTATGATTTGGGTCTTGACCTATATTTGTAATATGTTTTCTTCTCTTTGGGAAATGTAATCTTTCTTAGGCTGACTTGATACTTGTGGAGGCTTTATAAAATTTTTAAATTGATCCCTTAGGATATGACAAAGAAAATAGAACAGGGGATCACAAGTAGAGAGAAATAGTTTGGTATAGAATAGATAGTATAAAAAGATAACCTATAAAAGGTTCATAAAAATGGGCTTGTATGCCTGGAATGTATGACTACATGTAGCAGATCCATTGCATTTGATTATCTAATAATAAGAAGGTTGATCTTGCATTTCTCTCAAGTATTTTTTGTATTGTTTCCTTTGTGTGGCTCTTGTTGCAAGGATTGGATTGATCTCTTTGAGTTCCCTTTGTCCTTGACTACATCAAAAGGCCTATAAGAAACATAATGCCTCATGCATCTAGAGTCACAAGTAATGCAATCATCACCGTGAAAACCTTCCTTGTAAGTGGGACCCTTGGACCTATATAAAGAAGCATATATAGAAACATTTTGTCTCTCCTCACTTCAAGAGTGGAGATACCTAGACAATAAAGATGATTCTCTCAAACCTCTCTAATCTCATTATGCTCCCACAGATAGGCTATTTGGAAATCTGGTACACATCCTCTAGTGTGAAATCCATCTCCTTTTTTGAAAGATAGAAAGTGAAGGTGTATGCATCTCACTAATACATGACCACCGTCAACATAACATGTTGTGTCACATACTATAGACATGTGATATGAACATTATAATCCACTCTCTTAAGAGACTCAAATCATTCTTAGAAAGATCTTGCATATTCCCTCATAAGTAAGTCATAATCTAGATACCCACATGCTCTTGCATCTCTGGTCATGCCTGCAATCACATTTGAACATACAAAGTATCAGTAACTAGCAAACACATTAAATATCATGGCCCCTAGGTCTCTTGCGATGCTCTTCCTAAGACTATTCTACCTTTTAGGGACTCTGGTGCTTTGGAAGGACCCGATAATCAAATAGAACTAAGGTGCCTATTTGGGACTAGGGTGCCCTAGAGGGACTCTAGTACCTTACTGGGAGTATAACATTTAGAAAGGACTAGGGTGCCTTCTAGAGACCCTAATGTCGAGGATGGGTGGACCCACATCCGACTAGGGTTGTGCAGAAATCAAATCAAAATAGTTGAAATGAAAAGTCAAAGTGTTGATTGAGATCCTTCCTCATCCAATAGTTCTCAATTCTCAACTGCCTCCTTCAGAGCCTTGATCCTCATGGGCATAGTTGGTTGTCTCCTCAACATCTTGGTATACGCCCCTCTGCATAATGAAAAAAAATTAAATAAAAAATGTGAATAATGACTTAATTTGGAAGGAAAGTTTTCTAATACCCTAATTTTTGCTTTGCTTTATTAAAATCCTTCATAACTTGAGCTAGAAAGCTCTGATTTTCACCATTGATTGCGTTTAGATCATGATTTAGATCTCTACCTTTCTAAATGATCCAAGAGTTGTTCTCAAACCTCGTTGATAGCATTTTTCATCCAACCCTTGTTCATAGTTCGATGTGGTAAACATGATACCTTGTTTAACCATCCTAAATAGAAATAAGAAACACATATGGTTACCCTAGAATTTTATAACTCTTAGTAAGACCTAGGTGATTTATGATTTCAACTAAAAAAGTGGTTCTGCAAAATGCAATTCCTAATGATGTACTGCAAGTATTGTCATGCTAGGGGCTTCAATCAACAACTTTGGAATATTTTTTTTCATAATTTACTTTTCCTTTACTTGAGCTTGCATATGTAGATAGTGTCATATGATTGCTAAAGTGGGGGGTAAATGTAGTGTTGTAAACTGTACACCTCTACTAGGGTGTCCAATTCCACACTTGTTTAGCACTCACTTTAGTGTATTCTATTTTAGCATGCATTTTAGGACTTCATTATGCATTTAATTTATGTTTAATGAGTCTAATCCTTATTCATTTTCATAAAAAATTTATATGGGCCCTTATTTATAAGTGTGCCCCTAACTATTTCATCCATTCAATCATCACTTGCTTACATAGGCCCTATATTATTATGTGTGGCCTTTTGCATTTCATCTTGATGTCACAACTAAATTTCCCATTCAAATTGGCATCCCCTCTCCAAATCAAACCTTTGGTCCCAACTTGGGACCTCATTGCAGGGAATAGGGAAACTAGGTTGCCCCATTCACCGATGATTGGCCCCAAATTGAAATCATGTAATGATCATTTGGTTTTACCAGGGATTTCAAATCCACATCAAGTTTCTTCAAGTTTTTTATTCCAAAGGTATAACACCAAGTTATCTCACTTCATTTGGGAGATGGAAAACAATTGTAAAGGATTAGCTTTACAATTTAAAGACATCTTATAAAGTGAAGATCTATAAAACCAAGGAAAGTTAGCAAATATCAAGATTCAAGTCCATTTATCAACATCAACATGGAAGCTTCAAGAGATGGTCAAGGATAATAGGGAATTAACAACTAATGATTGACTTGTACTCCTCCCTTAGAGTTGGATATGATTACATGTTATTCTCAATTCTCTACATTCAAGTTTCATATTTGGATTCAATTGTTTCAAGTTATATTATTTGATGCACTTTTGATTTCAATAACATATAGGGTTTTACTCTAACACATTTGAGTAGATCTCTAGAATACTTTTATGCATTTTAACTCATAGCAATCTTAGACACACTTAAGTTTCAAGAGCACACACAACTCCTCTTTCAATATCAGCTATTTGTGGAGGTGGAAATCACCAAAACAAGGGGATTGATGACTAAGGCAAACCCCTATATAGAAACACATGTACAATCTCTCTATTTTGCAGGTACATACACAATCCAGATCCAATCTCAATAGAAAAATAGACTTTGGACATTGATACAATTCCAAGTCTACAAATTTTAGTCACAATTGCATAGAATAGGGTAACTAGGTTGCCATAGTCCCCCAAATCCTGACCAAATTTGATCTAGACTCAGATTTGGACCATGGGAACTCAGATCTAGAAGCATACAACTTAGATTTAGATCACAGGTGCACAATATTTTCCTCAGTCCATCTTTGTACTTAGTTTACAATTCCTAATATGCTATCTCAATTACTTTCAATTCTTAGTATAAAAGAACCCTAGCTTTCCAACATCTCATTTCTAAGCAACAAAAGAATAGAAGCTCCAAGAGCATAAATACCGAATTGACCTTCTTTGGTCAAGGGTTAATCAAACAAATTCATCTCTTGATGGCTTCATATTCTATTATGAGTGGAAAAGAGTATTCTCAACCTAATTTGATCCATCCCATTTTTTCCAATCACATATCCATTAATATATTTATTAATTTTATATTATATACAAATAAGATTAACTCATCTATCTAATTACGCCGAAAGTGTCTCTTATATGAGATGTACTTGCTGACTTTTGAAATCAAGGGTTGACAGTTCACACTAGCCCCTGCAAGATGATTGAAGCAGTCCTACGTGTCGATTTTCTTATGTAGGCTGCATGTGAACTTACACCTCTATCATAATAGCTACTGAGATGACGTACGTCTTCTCAATGACCCATGTGGCTAGTTAAGCCCATATCATCCTTGCCTCAATAATGTACATTGGCAGGCACCATCCAGTTGTCTAATGCACCCTTGCAACCTTGGCAGTCCTCTCAGAACACATTGACCATATTGCAAGTACTACTTTCTCTTTACGAGGCATATTTTTTTTGGTCTCTTGATTGACAAACACTAGCGATTTTTTCTGTTTCTTTATTGATAGAAACATCTCTGCACAAGAGTAGATTTGGGCCAACTCATTGTCAGTAGAATTTACCTTTTGAAGCATAGCACGCAGTAGTGTTTTTTGTGTTTTTTTGGTCTCATAGTTTTTTTTTTGGTCTCATAGTTTTCTTTGTCTCATAGCTTTTGGTCTAGACTGCCACTGCATGAGTACGCCTGCTGGCACAAAAACATCACCCTCCACTTGCAAATGTAAACAATATCAAATTAGATTTAAGAGAGTGCGTGTTGTGTGTAAATTTAGAGCCGTGGCTATGCAATCTATAAGAAAGGGTTTGAAAAAAAAATTAAGGTGAAAAAAAATGAAGTATCATTCTTGGTAAGATATGCGTTTTAGTTTGTTGTTTAGACATTTCTGTTTATCTTCCAGCTTCCAAGGTTTTTCTATAATTTATTAATCAAACCATGTGTCTGTAAGCAAATGACAAGTACACTATATTGTGATATTGCTATCAAGATTCAACTGTGTAGTTTTTTGAGTCAAACTCATTGACCCATAAGCGTTTATCATTTTTTCGCCCCCTTTATCTAATAGAATTTTTTAAGAAACATTTTGCTACAAAACATTGTTATTGCAGCCTCATCGACAATGATCATCCAATTGATTTTTTAAATTGTTACTGTCTTATCTTCGACAATACCTTGGCCAACAGACATTTCGCATTGAATTTATTTTTTTTAAAATGAAAGAAGCCTTCCTGTACAATCATGTTTAGAGAAAGTTTTTCACTGTATTTTCATTTTTAAAACACGTAGCATTTTCGCTGTAGTTTCTCTGTAGTTTTATTTTCGTTGTAATTTCCTTTTTTCGCTGTATTTTGTTGTATTTACATTTGTTTAACATGTATACATAAATGCTGCAGTTTATGTTGTGTTTCGATCGAGGAATGTAAAATCTCAATTTAAAATTATAGAGAAGTCATGCAAGACGATTCTGAAGATCTTGTGTATTATCAATTTTCACCTTTTTTTACTATCTTTCCTGATGTTTTTTTTGCCAGGCTACTTCACGAATCCTGTTCGTTTATCATTTTACTTCTCTGATATTTTTGGCCAAACCGATTCACCATTTTGTCGTTTCTTTTTATGTACTATTTTTTTACAACATTGAAACACACACAACTCTGGCCAATGACTATAGGTTTTTCTTGATTCTAGTCCAACAATAATAATAATAAATCATTATTTTTTATTTTAAAAATATCTAATTTGTTTTTTCACAATATATACATTATATAAAATTTATTTATATTTAAATATATTTTATATTAATATTTTGAAATATTATTAAATAATTAATTTTAAAAAATATCACATAAATATTAGTCAGATTATTGATGGAAGAATGTCTACAAAACAATTTTCAAAAATTCATCACAAAATAATACTCAATGAAAGAAAAAATGTAATTATTAATTATTTATCATATATTTCACTCAAGATTTAACTATTTGTTAGAATATACATGTGAAAGGGAATTCAATAATTAATCATTGTATTTATATTGATATTATTTGCAATGAATTAAGAGATGGGCAACAAACTTAGGCTCTCCATCTTGATTAGAGAAATCAATTGCACTTTATTGCAAGCAACTACTATTTAGTAATTTAAACATTAAATAAGTATTATCTATCTATTTTTATATTATATTTAAATTAATATTTAATAATAAATATTATTAATATTTTTGCTGCTAATTTATTATATTTTAAAGATTTTTTTTGTAAGTAGAGAAATAATGTTTCTTTTAGTTAAAGTGATTTGGATACACGGGAGCAAAATTGTTTGGTAAAGATGTCTTGTCATATGACTTTTTTTTTATCATAAAATATGTACAAAATGGATTTGTTGAGAAGTCCATGGAAACTTTCAAGAAAATGCAATCAACATGTATAATATTGTAAGAAGTCCAAATATTTTCCACAACAAGACAAATTGTGATATTTCTATAAGGATTTAACTGTGTAGTAATTTTAGGCAAACTCATCGATCCAAGCTTCATGAGTAGTGATTCACAAGAATCCATCTCTCATGAGAATGAATGGAACAACTAGCACTCATTGCATCTAGGTGATGCTCACAGAGGTGAAGCACCAAACTTCTCGAGAGGTTACCCATCTCAGTACTACTCCATCTTGAGCATGCTTAACTACAAAGTTTCCTCCATGGGGTTGTAAGTAGAGTAGGCTTAACCATGGAGGGAACTCTGTAGTTAAGCGCATTCGAAATGGAGTAGTATTGGGATGGGTGACCTCGTGGGAAGTCCCAGAGTTTCACCTTTGTGAGCATCAACTAGATAGATGGGTTCTTGTGAACCACTACTCATGAAACATGGGTCACTGAGTTTGACTCAAATTACTATAGGGTTAAATCTTGATAGAAATATTACAAGTATAAAATATTGATCAAATAAAAATCTTCTCCAAGTAATTGTGTCAAATAAAATATCTCTAACAAGGTATGACATTTATGATAACATCATGGAAGGAGATATTTTTATATGTTACATCCCTCTCTTTTGTCTACTCTCTTTGTTCCCTATCTCACTCTATTTTCCCCCTCTATCTTCTTTCCCGCCCCCTCCCTCTCTCTTTCTCTCAAACATAAGAAGAGCCTATTGCTAATGGCATTGATTATATACCACATTCAAAGGTTTTATTTTATATTTCAATTCATGAAACAATAGAAATTAAATTTATTTCAACCTATTACTTCTACATTAAGACTTTTTTGGCACAAACATCATTTGCTAAATAACCAATTCTTTCTATTAAATGTCCATATCTCTTCAGCATACCCATTGCACACCAAGGTGCAATTGCTACTAATTAATTACACCAAAAGTGTTCCTATTTTTACATTGAAGGTATTTTATTATATGAAATGCATCGACCTGATATTTCCATCACATGGTAGGCAGTGTTTGCAAGACGATTCAAATCATTTGGCACATTCATCCGGTCAACCAATGGTAAGCTCAACAAGTTTGATAGTACAAAGCAACACATTACTAGACATCTCAATGATTCTTTTCACCTTGTACAACCTGAATTAATTGTGGGGAAGGGAGAAATAGGATAATTAACCATTGTGATTACGAACGTGACCTCGCATTGTGTTGAAAAGTAAAAGTTCATCTGATAGGGAGGTTGGATGAGACAATCACAAGCTCATACCTAGGTCTCACAAGTGACCTTAAGGTGTTCTTTCCTAACACCTACTAACCTATAGGATCACCTTTTGTGGCTTGATCCCCTGGTCTACTGACCAACCCGACTACCAACTACCAACTACCGAGACATACTAAGTTCTTGGTGCTCTTCTTCCTTCACATACACATTGACCCTTAATGCTATCTAAGGGCTCACCACCTCCAATACTATCATAGACTCTTGTAGAGGTGAGGAGGTGTCCAAACATGTCTTATTTGGTTCATTTAGAGATCTTGGAGGTCTTACTTCATATATCTTCCTTACCG
This sequence comes from Chamaecyparis obtusa, assembly GCA_027943335.1. Classification (NCBI taxonomy): domain Eukaryota; kingdom Viridiplantae; phylum Streptophyta; class Pinopsida; order Cupressales; family Cupressaceae; genus Chamaecyparis; species Chamaecyparis obtusa. The sequence continues at coordinate 479,954 of BSBK01003961.1, read as the reverse complement.
ATCTCGTAGATCCTTCACAAAATAGGGCTACAAGGAAGAGCCCCAATTAGACCTCCTATTCTAGGAAAATATGACTTTTCCCCCAAATGATATCAAAGAACCCTATAACTTAATTATGGATTCTTGCTTCAATATCCAACCTCTCAAGGATTTTTGAGGTTTTAGGGTTCCACCCTATCATACAATCCCCTAACCAAAAATAGGTGTTTTGGGAGGGTTTTAGGACTTCTCTGATTGCATGGCTTATCTGCAAGTTTTGGGTAACCAAATGGATTGGTTAGACCCTCTCATCTCAAGAATTTCTTGGAAATAACCTTGTATTAGACCTCCAATCACTAATTTATGGCTTCATGCACACCTTTATAAGTTATCTTCATTGTGTCTCAGTCTTTCCTAGTTGGGCTCACCATAGGTTCGCCTAGGGAAAGAATTTGTAATTGCTTCCCAAGATTTTCAGGGCCCATTCTCTTGTAAATATTATATACATGGAGTCTACTCACTACCCCCAAGAGGTTGTATAGATTGAATGGTGGGATAGTGAGCTAGGTCTCCATTTCACACACCTTCCTGGTTTGAACCGATGAATAGGGAAGATACAAAGATTTAATGCAGAATAAGGAAATAAACAAAAACACCTAAACTAATGATACATAATGCAAGGAAAAACACTAATATAATTTCTCCATTGATTTCAGTTCATCATACAATCCAAAACATTCTCTGCAATTCATTGATCACAAAGACACACACAAACTCTCATACATTGTTCACATTCCAAAATCAAAGCTCAATACATAAGAATCTCCAATCTCAGGATTGGGTCCAAAATCCACTTAAATAGTCTGAACTTATTCTTAGGTTTCCATTAGGGAACTCTTAGGTTGTTTTAGGGTGTTTGGACAATTCTGTCTGAGCAACAATTTTACAACTTTTTCATTTTTGGAACTTCATGACTTTGGCTAAGTCCTAGATAGACCTAGACTCCATCCTAGATCCTAACATGACTTCTAACACACCCTAGACTCAATGACATCATGGTGACATCATCTAACATTAAATAACCAACTAAGAGACTTTAACACTTAAGCCTCCAAGATTAATTAACCTAAGACATAGGACCTATTTAGACCTCTTACCCCTATTGGATTACATACTGTGATCAACATGACCTTAGGGAAAATTCACACATGCCAAAGATGAATTACAAAGAAAAACAAGATGGATTGGCTCAACCAATCCTTGGGTGCTCCTGCACCATTCTCCCCCTCTACACAAAGAGTAGCTATATACACCTAAAAATGGTCACCTAGACTATTAGCCCCTTTTGCTAAATCATAAATTGCTTATTCTTGATCAAATCCTAGTTTTATCATTTATTCGATTATTTTCTATGAGCTAACCATCATATCCTAAGTTTTTATTTATTTAAAAGGAATATTTCCTCCCTTTTTATTAAATAAAAAGCCCCCCCTTTTCCTCTTATCCTAAGTTGCACAAATAAAACATTATTCTTATTTTATAAAAAAGGAAAAAACACTTTTTGTCTTATATGGACACAAAAGTCAACTCTTATTTTCTCATTGGAGGATACTTGTGCACATGGATTGCTCCTCTTTCAAGCTCCACCCTTGATTAAATCTTTTGCCTCCTAATCTCCATGGTCCATTCCTTTTCATTTCTTATAAAAGAAGAGCTCTCTTCTTCATTTTCAAATCTTAGATTTTTATGCTAATGTTATGTTGTAGGTTTTTTAGGTCATTTTGGAGCTTTTGAAGATTTGGAGCATTCTTGGCTTTTGCATCTATATGTTATCATAGTTTTCATTTCTTGTATTATCATGGAATTCTTAGCTTAGATTTCCTTTATGCTTTAGATTAATCCATCTAGCTTAACTAGGAGGCTTGGTAATACTTGTTCTTTCATTTTCATAGCTTAGCTTGCATTTCTATTTCTAGCATATCATTGCATTGCATTTTCATTCTTGATTCTTGAAGATATTGGCATTCTTGCCCTTGTCTTCATTGAATCTCCCATTGCATGGTTTACTAGCAAGGTTATAGGCTAAATAGCTCTAGCTAAGAGCATTCTTAAAACCCTTGCACTCCATGCCTAGGGAGCTATGGATCAATTTTTGAGACCTCATTCTTGAGTGTTCTTGAATGTAATGATTCATAGAAGTGTGGTCACATTTTCACCATACATTTTTGGCGCCCACCATGGGGCAAAGTAGACTAGCTTTGTCCCTTCTTTTTCTGCATTTTTGTCATTTTTCGATAAGTTTTTAGCTTAATTTTCGGTCTTTATTTTTCTGTCTCAGACTATCGTACGATACTTTCCAGAAGTATCGTGCGATAGTTCTTTGTATGCGCGTGCGATACTTCACCTATCATAAGTATCGCCTGGCTATTACAAAGAATATCACCTAGTCTTGGGTGAAGTATTGCCTCGTGTCGAGCGAAGAATCGCATAAACTAATATTATCGCCCCAGTATCCTGAGAAGTATCGCACGATAATTTTGGTGTCTGTAACTATTGCCTGTACCCGACAGTGAGCTATTTTTGAGTTATTTTATCTATCTTGCAAGTTTTGGGTTCTCTGCTAACTTTTTGAAATTTTCTGAAAATTTTAGCGTTTTCAAATCTGTGGCTCTGGAAAATGGGTGCCCATTTTTTAGAATTTTTTGCAAATGGTATCGAAAATCAAAGTGTGATATATCGTTGGAAAGGTCTTTCCATGCCTAATCCAACCATGATGGTTTCATTTTCAGATTTTATCATTTGATCAGTTATTTTTTGTAGATTATCTAATTTTTCATGTGCTAACCATTGTTAGATTTTGGATTTTGCTAACCTTTTGTTGGTCTAACAAGTTGTTTTGAAGGTGCTCTTGCTTTCATGGAAAATGCTTAAAATTGTTTGAGGTACTTTGTTCCATCTCTACAACATTTGGATTTTGGGATTAAAATTGAACCTCTCATGTGTTTGGCTTGAGTGTTTACATACTTTCATAGAACACATTTCAATTGATGCTCTTAATGGGAAATGAATGAACATAGATTTGCTTTCATACAAGTTTGTGTAAGTGAATACTTGTGTTTAAACCTTAAGTAATTCTTGGTTCCAATATCAAATATCTCATTGAGTGATTAAGGGCATGGATTCATTCCTTGTTTACATAGGGAGTTAAATGCACCACTTTGTGGACTCACTCTATGTTTGCTTGGAAAGTTAAATATTCCATTGATTCAACCCTTTGTCATTTGTGAGTAGTATTGATAAGCAACTTTAGATTACTTTTGATTGACCTTGTTAGCTAAATTGGGTGTTGGACTCGCTTATTTCTAATCGCCCCTCATTACCACCCTTTGGATGCAAGGTCAACATTCATACATAGGGGAGGGGTCTACTTGAAAAGAGTGTTAAGTGTTCCACAAAGTTCTCCCTTTTATGCTTTCTTGATCTCATTAGTTTTCTAAAGTGTGGACTCACTTTGAGTTTGTGTGAGGAGTTAAATGTTTCACTTTTAGACTCACTTTGAGTTTGTGTGAGGAGTTAAATGTTCCACTTTTGGACTCACTTTGAGTTTGTGTGAGGAGTTAAATGTTCCACCTTGTGGACTCACTTCACATTCACTTGAAGAGTTAAATGTTTCAATTTTGGACTCACTTCACATTTACTTGAAGAGTTAAGTGTTCCACCTTTAGTGCTTTAAATACTTTTGATAATGAATTGCTTACCTTTTATTTCTAGAAGGCCTGCTTGGGGACACACCACCTCAAGGGACGACCTTAACTCCTATGTTCCGGCGGAGTATAAATAGTGGGAGGTGAATCGAAAGACACCTCTCTTGGGAATTGAGTTTGATATCACTCTTGGCTAAGCCTCAAAGAACTTTATACTTTTGAGAAGTGAAGGAGGAGATTTGGGTTACCGTCTCCCCCCGGCTGTGTGATTTCAAATTCTTCTCATCTACGGATTTGGGTTACCGTCTCCCCCCAGCTATGTGATTTCAAATTCTTCTCATCTATGGATTTGGGCCTCACGTACTTTGCGTATATCGAGGACTCCCTTTAGCAAAGCTATGTATATCCCTGTAGACAGCTTGATAGGATGTTGTTGTGTTCTAAGTGCCTACTAAACATTCTCAAGAACATACACAAGTAGAATCTTTAAAGAGTAGAAATAGTAAGTCACTATTCTTGTTCATGTGCAAGGTTGCTTTGCCCCTTGCTCATTGTTTGAAGACAATTGCTTGCTTGAACTCCTTGATTGCTATCTTATGTGCTTGATCTATGATAAAAATCTATTGATATGCAAACTTGGTCAAAACACTTCAAAATTGAGATTTTTATGTTCATTGGTCATAGAGTCGTACGACCAATGAAACTGTCCCCTACTTACTGGAAACTGTCGCTTGGCTTAGGGCGAAGTGTTGCCTCGCTATAAACTATTGCCTTGTCTGCTTGGAAAGTGTAACCCAGAACCTTTTTGTTGTCTTGTTGTTGTTGCAATCCGGAGCTGCTAAACTTGCATTTTAACTTGTCGTAGAGTGTCTTTTTCTGTTCTTACCTGAAGTTGGACTGTTATCTACATGCTTAGACTTGTTCTAGACTGAAATAAATGAGCTAAAACTATTGGATTTGAGCTTAACGAATGCTACTCTTGATCACTTGTCGCATCACGGTTACCTCTCTAGCTACTTGCTTATTGAGTTTCTTGCTCGTTGCTCGGCTTTAGTCAATTGATTGCTGTAAGTGCTTGAGCACTTTTGACGAGCCATCTCTCTATTGTTCTACTTTGACAAGTGATCTTTATTAACTTTGCTTATCTCAAATCTGAGAAACTTTGTCTCATTCTATTAGTCAACCAACATCTCTTTTCATGCCGGTTACAACTCGGTCTCAATTTGAGCAGGAGAGTCATCCTCCATTCAATTATACACAGTTACCTTCTCCAACTAGACGCTCACAAGTGCCCATTAGCAACAACAGTTCTAGTTCTAACCAATCTGAGGATTCTAAGGCTACCCCGTGGTACAAAGGAGGTTTCCTCTTTTTAGCATTCAAGACCCCCAAAAACATGGACAATGTCTCACTTACTTTGACTGAACAAGAAAAATTTCAATGCTTGCAAGAACATTTTGAGCATAAAGATAACCAAGCGCGCTTAGACAAAGAACATAATCAACAAAGGATGGATGCTGCTAGGTGCATGGCTTATAGAGGAATGTCTTATGAGCAACCCGAGACTAGTAATCATGAGCATAGACCTCTTTTTATCAATGGCAACAATGGCAACAACACGCCACCAAGATATCCTCCAAGACCTACTTTTGGTATGCCTTCTTCACCTCCTCCCTCTCAACATGAGGCAGAGGCTGATGATGAGGTTTCTAGTGAGGATCTTATGAGATTTGAACAAGATGTGGTCTCCCAACGAATGATGCATAAGCTTTTATAGCGTAATGGCGATCAATATTTTCAATATATGACTTCTAGAGGATACAAGCTTCCTCTCGGCTATGATGTCAGACAAATTGTCCAACAAAGAGTACCAACTGAATTGGAAGTCCTTTAGGAAGAACTGCGTTGGACAAATCAACGCCTTACCCAAATGGCAATAGACAGAGAGCCTCCAAAGGTCTCTTTTGCAGAATCAATTTGTGCTCTTCCCTTTGATAGGAGTCTATACATGGTCCCATTTCCTAGGGATATTGAGGTTCCCAAATATGACAAGTATGATGGAAATGGTGATCCCCATGACCATGTGCATCACTTTTACACTCTTAGCATGGACTTTCTTCATGAAGACACATTTCTTCTACGATTATTCCCTCGAAGTTTAAGAGGCCAAGCTTTGGAATGGTTTGCGAAATTGACACCACCTCTTAAGACTTTTGATGAGTTGGCTCAGTGATTTACCCAACATTATTCTTACAACATCCAACAACCTATCACCGTAATAGATCTTGGTAATCTAAGACAACATCAAGGTGAGCCATTTGCAACTTACTTACAACGTTAGAGGTCATTGTATTCTAGGTATCGTCATCCGTTACCTGAAAGAGAAAAGATTGACATTTTCGTCAACACACTTGTGCCTGAGCTATATTATGATCTAAGGAAACAACTATTCTCCTCTTTCAATGACATGGTTGAAAGTGCATATCGAATTGAGGATGTAGCTATAAGAAAAGGGGATATTGTTATTAATAAAGATGCTAAAGGCAATGGCAAAGACAAGAACAAACCTTGGAATAAAAACAAGTATGTTGTTAATGATGGGGTTGTTGACGCTCCTAAAGCTAAAGAGCCTACTTTCAATCTCTCCAATGCTATCTATGTAGCAAAACAACAAGAAGTTGCCAATGCTCACAGTGTTCCTAAACCTCAATATGTAGATAAGCCTAAGAAGTCATTTCGAAAGCGAGTCTATACCAAGTTGGTAGAACCTTATGATGTGATCCTTAAGACTTTGGTTGACAATGGTATCTTACACTTCCTGATAAACCTTGTAACTAGGATCCGATAAATAGGCCTGATTGGTGGAGAGAGGATCATTACTGCCATTATCATAGAAACAAGGGACATCCGACAGACAATTGTTTTAAGCTTAGGGATGATATTCAAGACCTCATTGATAACAACACAATCTCCACTGATGGCTTAACTAAAAATTTTGATCACACAGCTTTCAAAGATCCTCTACCTAAGCATGATAAGGGGGAAACCTCTCAAGCACATAAGAAGAATCATGATGCTAAGATCAATTATACATATACTTCTGATACACCTATGATCAACATGGTAGAGCCCGTTGAGAGTGTTCTTATGGTGAGGTCTCAAGATGATAATAAAGCCAATCATGGTAAGCCAAAGTTGGTCTTGCAAACACGTGGTAGTTTGTCTTCCTGAAGTGAGACACTGAATGCTGTTACTAGGGGGCAAGCCAAGATTGTCCTTAAAATTGCGCAAGATCCCAAGCAAGCTTTGCCTTCCAAACAAGCGGCTCCTTCAGCCACCCTTAGCTATGATCTTGTCCAACATTTGCAAAAGACACCAGCATAGATATCTATCCTTGAGTTGCTTTGGTTATCCCCTTCGCATAGAGAGATTCTTGATGAGGCTCTACGTACAACACGTGTTCCCAATGACATTGATCCAGATCAATTTTAGGCTATGGTCAACCACATTTCATCTCCGCTATCTCTCTCCTTTTCTGCAGAAGATGACATATCTATTGCTCACCCACATAATCTAGCTTTACACATCGAAGTTCTAGTCTACCACACCCATGTCTGCCGAGTCCTGATAGACAATGGTGCAGGGTTAAATATTGTTTCTTTCAATGTCATACAACAATTGGGTTTGTCAAAATTTGTTGTGGATTCTAAGAAGAAGATTACTATAAAAGCTTACGATGAAGTGGAAAGATCTTTCAAAGGTCTTGTCACGCTGCCTGTCCGAGTGGGCCCTGTCACGAAAGATATTAGCTTCCAAGTATTGGACATCCCACTTGCATATAACATTCTTTTGGGTCATCCTTGGATCCATGACATGCAGGCTATTCCTTCCACTTATCATCAGTGCGTCAAATTTCCATACAATGGCACTGAAGTTGTGATTCCTAGAGACCATACTATTGCTATCAATGCTTTTGCTACTGCTGAAAAATTTGTTCCTCACAATGAACCTTCTGTTGATCCTAGTACATCTCTAGTTGCTGCTGAGAAAACACTTAAGATGATGAGCCTTGGTATGGGTGAATATACACTGGATTCCTTTTCTTCTATACCTGTTTCTCCTAGGTCATATGGGAGACCTTCTGATCAGATGAAGCCTTCCACTTCTACTATGACGATCTTTGATACTTTTGTTCCTTCATCTGTTCCTTTAGAAGCAGAAAGAGAAGAACAAGCTATTCAAGAGTGGATCTATAGAGAAGATGAGGGTAGATTTTCCCTTCTTGATAATTCCAGAAATACTCCCATGCTCAATAATTCAGACACAGATACAGATGAGTCACCACTGCACACTATGGTTCAAATGGGAGATGATCTTCCTTCTACTTCACTTCTTTAGGGAGAAGAATGTATATCTACTGATGATATAGATGAGGCCTCTATGTCTAGAATCTATGTGCCTAAAGAATCATTGAACTGTGATAGACAACGTCGCAACATTACACGGCTACTACAAAGAGGTGATCTCCCACATAATGACATGAGTATCTCTACTTCTCGGCATCTTAAGCCTCTTCCAAAAGATCCTCCCATGAAAAATATGGATGTTGATGTGGTTCATACCTCTCGTAACCCACCTGACGTAGTTGATGAGTCTCATGTCGGGTCTGATGAGTTTGTTCCATGTATTGCCTTAGTCGACTATGTTGGTCCTTCTATGACAACTCTAGATCTAGCTACTTTTGGAGCTTACCCTATAGGCTTGACCTCTCTTGTCACCAGAGATGATATCCCTCACAAAAATGCTATTGAACCAATCACTTCATTTCATCTCGCATCAATACCTGTTACTTCTTCCACCAACGGACTAGCAACAAAAAGGACTGAATCAACAATCAAGTATCATAAGCATCAAATCAAAAGAAAAGAGCAATGGTCAGATGGCGAAAACCACATTGTGGCGGTATCTGCACCTAAGAAAAGTAAAAATAAAAATTTGCTCAAAAATAATGATTATCAAATACAAGATGACAAGTTGATTCTCTACAAAAAAATGGTGCACTACTTCAAGCATGATCTCATATCTATTACACTTCAGCCCATTCCTAGAGCTGAGAACAAAGTTGCTAATGCCTTGGTTACTTCGACATCCATCTTACAAATGAAAAAGCATAAATTTTGCTTCAAGTTCCTAGTGGATGAATTATGCTATCCTGCTCACAAATCTTACAATCCTACCATCTTTTCATATCTTCCACCTCATATTCCTCCTCCAAATCCGCCACACCATTCTTCCTGCCATCCCTTACACTTTGCCTTTGTCTCTAGTGACTTGTATAGGAAGGGTCTAGATGGAACTCTCCTTAAGTGTCTAGAAATAGAGGAGTCAGAAAAAGTGCTAGCTGAAATCCATGATGGCATATGTGGATCACATTCTAACGATCCTCCGCTAGCTCAGACATTGCTTAGGGCTAGTTATTATTGGTCGAATTGGTTGAGACCTCCTATCATCATAGTTGTAGCATTTGGGCCTTGGGCCTATCAGTTCTCTACATCAGAGGAAGCAGATTCTTGATGCCCGTTTCTATCTGGGGCATTCTTTGTACATATTTTATGATCCTAAAAAAATTACAAAAAAATTCATATATGATGCTGAAAAAATCCTAAAAAGCATAAAAAGTACTGAAAAAAAGAGCATCCTAGTGAAAACCTAGCAATAGGTGCTTTGATGTCTCACCAAAAAAATAAAAATAAAAAATAAAAAATAATTCAAAAAATTGAAAAAATTGAAAAAGTGCCTTGGTGAAAACCTAGAAACATGCGCCTTGGTAGCAAAAATACAAAAAAATTATTAAAAAGTCCTGAAATTTTTTTTGCAATAAATCTATCAAGTGGTGAAAACCTGGAAATAGGTGCTGCTTGAGACCCTCTACACCTATGTCTATCAGTCTTGCATGGCGCTCATTCTCTCCACTTCTCGCTTTGTCTCTCCTAGCCTGGAATTGACTCTTGTCTTAGTTTAGGGGGCATATGTTGTTCTAGCTTATCTTGGGTCTCTTTGTACGTCTAGGTTTCTTAGGCACCTTGAAAATGGTGTTTTTCAACACCCCCCAACTGTGTTTTTCAATACTACCCTAGCGTCGAGTGTTTCTTAACACTTATCAGATGTCCTACCCGCAGTCTAGATGATGCAATATTTCTCACTGGCAAATGCGATACTCAAAGCTTGACTCTATGACCTACACACATGCACTTGACTTGCTGAGACTTGCTTGGCTTTATTTTCTTTGTGTGCTGTCTATGCTAATTTCTTTGCTGAGTGTTCTCCCCCTATGATCATTTTCGATGATTCATAGCTAGAAGACTGAGGGAATGAGAACATGTTTTATTGCTTTTTCTGCTCGTGGGTATATTTTGTTGGTCTTAACTGTCATGAGCATTTATGCTGGTCTTACTTGACACTATGGATTAACAAGGTATTATCCTTGACTGTTATGCGAGTGCATGCTTATAGTCATCTTGACTTTCGTGTGTCTTGATACAAGCATAATCTCACCATATAAAACTTAGGTAATCTCACTGCACTAGTCATCTTGACCTACATGTCTCTGATGCCTAGGTGAGATTTCCACATTTCTATCTGATATAGATCATATTCAGATTCACATAGTTATGCTAGTGTGTATTGTATGATCTTGCGATGCTACCAATAACGCTCGATGATGATAATTAGATGTTTATTGGCTTTGTAACCTTGCAAGTAAACCACTTTTCATGTAGCTTGCATTCTTAAGTTCATGTTAGATTAGTTTTGCATCTTGCATATGGAGAGATCTCTCCTTTATCTTTCATGGACTTATTAATCAACTGCGTTCAATTTTCGCTTCTTCCCGATCATGTCTTTCACTTCTGGTCTTTCATATCCCATCATTTTCTCTTCATTTCGGGATCGAAACCAAAATTCGAGTTCACCTTGATCATCCAAATCACCTTTTCCCCCTCTTTTGCGCAGTTGGATGACCTTTTGAGGCCTGATCCTTCGATCTTCGCTGGGGCATTCTTCACCTCTTCATCTCCATCTCTTTCAAACTTCTAGTCTTTCATTCACTTTCAATCTCAAGTTCAAATTCTTCCCCCTCCATGGTGTTTTCGGGTTGAGGGACCGCTTGGTTCATGCCCCGGGTCCCATGTGTGGGGCATACCTTCACTGCTTAATGGTTATTCTGTTCTCTTTCTTCGATTATGATTTCTAGTGATTTGATCATGTCTCTCTTACTTCTGCTTTCCCTCTACCTGATTTCGCTTTCGATCCCGAGGGGGCAGACACATCATATCTTATTGGCTATCTCTTTCTTAAGTGTTCAGTACTGTCGCTACCAGGCTGATCATGCAGGGTTTTCTATCTCTCTGCACTTCATTCTTTGGAGTCAGATCATCTGCTTGCCTTCTTGGCTGATCTGAGTTATTTTGTGATCCCAAATCGATCTCACATTTCAAATTCATTCTTTGATTGCATGTGTTCCCAAATCGATCACACATTAGTCAAAGAGGGGCAAATGTATACACCTAAAAATGGTCACCTAGACTATTAGCCCCTTTTGCTAAATCATAAATTGCTTATTCTTGATCAAATCCTAGTTCTATCATTTATTCGATTATTTTCTATGGGCTAACCATCGTATCCTAAGTTTTTATTTATTTAAAAGGAATATTTCCTCCCCTTTTATTATAGTAGAGGATATAAGAGAAGGATCAATACCCAATTGTTTGAAGTTGCTCTCCTCCACCCAAGTAGCTTCATAATCAGGGTGGTCCTTCCACTATACCAGGTGTTCCATCTAGACCCTGTGTCTGTTTTGCTTCTTCACTCTAGACTCCAAGATCCTCTCTGCTTGAGGCTTGGTCTTAGAAGGTATGGCTACTGTGCTGACATCTAAAAGTACCTCCTAATTGTTCTGACTGATCTCAAACAATGGTCCCTTGTAATTGACCAGGTCTACAATGTTGAAGACTGGTGAGATGGCCAGATATGAAGGAAAGTCCACTTTGTATGCATTGGCTCCATACTTGGCCAAATTCTTACATGGTTCTACCCTCTTCATCTGCAACTTGGTAGGCACTCCCTTCTACAATCTAGACTTGTTCAAATGAACCATAACATAGTCGCCTACTGCAAATTGGACATCTCTCCTCTTCTCATCCATTTTGGCTTTTAGCTTTTGATGAGTCGCTTTTGCTAGGGTCTTCTTGACTTGCTCCTATATTTCCTTCATAGTTTGGGAGAATTCTTCTGCATGGCCACTCCTATATTCCATGCTCCCTAGATCTTTGAGTTCATTCACTCCTCTTGGGCACATCCCATACACTATTTCAAAAGGGATTTTTCCATTGGTTCGGTTCACACTATCATTATAGGAATACTCTTCTTGAGGGAGGAATAAGTCCTGTGTTTGTCCATACTCCTTGGTTAGCACCTTAGAAAATTACCCAACACCCTGTTGATCACTTTAGTTTGACCATCTATTTGGGGATGGTAAGCTAAACCAAAAGATAAGTTAGTACCCAATCTACTCCATAGGGTCTTCCAAAAATGGCCCATGAACTTACCATCCCTATCTGACACAATGCTAAGAGGAAGTTCGTGGATTCTCACAACCTCCTTGAAAAAGAGATGAGCTATGTGGCTAGCATCATGAGTTGTCTTGCAAGGGATAAAGTGACTCATTTTGCTAAACCTATCTATCACAACATAGATGTTATCCAACCCTGTCTTGGTCTTAGGAACCCCTACTATGAAGTCCATGCTAATGCACTCCCATGGCTTATTGGGAATGGGTAAAGGCTGATATAGGCTTGCATTGATGGCTCCTCCTTTGGCTTTTATAAATATAACACATTGCTCCACATATCTTCTCACATCCCTGGGTAGTTTAGGCCAATAGTAGAACCTTTGGACTACTAACTCCATGGTCTTGTTGATGCCAAAATGGCCACTAAGACTCCCATTGTGCTTCTCTTGAATGAGATTTTCTCTCATTGACCCGTTGGGAACACATAACTGATTCCCCTTAAACAATAGTCCACCCTACAAGGTGTATTCAACAAATTGACTGTGAAAATGGTTTTGAAAATAAGAGCATCTTTGACTATACTCCTTTGATTGTCAACAACCTCCTTCTCAATACATTTACCACCTTGTTCATTTGTCCCTTCTTGTGCTTGATAGTAAATGTGAAGGCCTACAAATACTCCATCCATTTTAGGTGTCTATTACTTAGATTCTCCCGTGTATTGATGTAGCTTAAGGCCTGGTTGTCTCTGAACACCACAAATTCTTTAGGAAGGAGGTAATGCCTTCATTTCCTAAGTGACTACACTAAGGCATATAGTTCCAAATCATAGGCTGAGTATTTATTCTTAGCCTCATTGGGCTTCTCACTAAAGAAAGCTATGGGCCTACCTTCTTGACTTAACACACCTCCAACTACTTTCCCACTTGCATCACACTCCAAGGTGAACAATTTATCAAATCTTGGTAGTAGGAGAATAGGTCGAGTGGCTACTTGTTGTTTCAACTTCTCAAATGTCATGCTTGCTTCTTGAGTCCACTTGAACTTGGTCTTCAATCAACCTTTAATGGTGTCTAGCACTGGTGCACAAATGCCACTGAAATTCTTTACGAGTTTCCTATAAAATTGAGCTAAGCCATGAAAAATTCTAACTTATGTCCCCGCGGTTGGTGCAGGCAAGTTTAGGATGGCTTCCACCTTACGTCGATCCATCTTCAATGTACCCTTAGACACTACAAATCCCAAGTAGATCAATTCTTTCTTGAGGAACTCACATTTTTCCAAATTAATAGCTAAATGTTCTTCATGGAGTCTTTTGAGCACAACTTCGAAATGTTTTAGGTGTTCCTCCTTTGTTTTGCTAAAAATGAGTATATCATCAAGATATACCACCACAAATCTGCCTATATAGTCCTTTAGAACCTCATTCATCAATCTCATGAATGTTCTAGTGGCATTAGTAATCCCAAATGGCATCACAAGCCACTCATACAACCCTTCAGTGGTTTTGAAGGCTGTCTTCCACTCATCCCCATCCTTTATCCTGATTTGATGGTATCCACTTTTGAGATCCAACTTGGTGAATTATTGAGCTCCTCCTAGGAAACCCATTAGATCCTCCATCCTAGGTATAGGGAATCTATATCTAATAATAATCCTATTTATAGCCCTTGAATCAGTGCAAAGTCTCCACTTACCACCTTTCTTGGATGCTAAGACCACTGGTATTGCACATGGACTGATGCTCTTCTTTATTAGTCCTTGATCAAGTAGCTCTTGCACTTGCCTTGCCACTTCTTGGTTCTGCTCTGGTGTGAGTTTGTAGGCTGCCTTATTTGGAAATGAGGCCCTTGGTATAAAGTCTATTTGATGACTTATAGACCTTTTAGGAGGTAAGGTTGTTGGTGTCCCATCACTTACTATGTCCTTATATCTCCCAAGTAGATCTTGGATCTCCATTGGTATAGGTGCTTGGCTAGGCTTCTCCACTTCCTTGGGTTTCACAATTATAGCATACCCCTCACTGTCTCCTTCTTGAAGTGTATGCAGTAGCTCCTTTCCACTACTAAGAAACACACTAGGGTTTTTTTTATGCACCTCATCATCATCCATTAAGGACTGATCTTGAATGTTCTCCCATCTTTCTTGAAGGTAACTGTGTTTCCTCTCCCATCATACAATGCTTCTCTACCATATTGCCATGGTCTACCCAATAAGAGATGTCAAGGATCCATGAGTAGCACATCACATAGCAATTTTTTTTTATATCCTCCAATGGAGAATTCAACCCATGTCTTCTCATTCACTAGGACACTTTTCCCTTTGTTCAACCATGTCACCTTGTAGGGGTTGCTATGGGGTACCTTAGTTAGGTTGAGCTTCTTGGCTGATTCCTTTGCAATGATGTTTTCAATGGAGCCAGAATCCACAATCACTTTTCATACTTTACCCATGATCTTACATCTGACTCTAGAGAGATCTCTTCTTTGCTTTGGCTCTTCTTTCACTGGTTGTCTAATGAGGACTCTCCTAAAAATGAGGTTCTCTCCCATCTCTGACTCTATGTGACTGACGTCCAGTGATTTTATACTTGATGTGTCCTCTTGAGAATATGCCACTCTCTTCTCTGAATTGGAAGAAGATGCCTTCTTTGGACACCTATATGTCAGATGTCCCATCTACCCACAATTGTAACATTTCATGCTAGCAAAGTAAGAACTACTTTTTCCTACACCTCTTCCTCTATTAGAGCCTCCATGGGTGATGCAAGAGCATCCTAGGATTCTTGGCAATCCCGTATCAACCAAAAATATGTTTGTCTTTGAAGGTAGATTGTTAGTTTTGATCTTGGTTTGGTGAAGTTCTTGCTTGGTTTATGTGGTTACTGGGGTGCTTGGTCTCTGAAGAATGCTCGGTGACTGAAGGTGTCAGTTCACTGGCGCTCGGCAATAACTATGTTGCTCGGTCATGCTTGGCATGGTTGGTCAACTAGTGCTCGGTTATTTCCCTATTGCTCGGTGTTCTTGCTTAATGACTAGATTGTTTTGTTAGATTGGCTTGGCCGACTGGTTCTGTTGATTTGGGTCACACTCCTCGAGTTGTGGATTGACCGTTGGATGTGTGGGGACCTAGATCTAGCATGTTGCATTCTTCTATGTGGATCTGATGACCGTTGGGGCCATCTTTGAGAGTTTATTTATTTTGTAAGGCTATGTGAGAGCTGACTGATGTTTTAGCATTTAATATTTGTTTGTAGGGGTTTATTATTTCATCAGCCAACTTTTGGCTGGGAATCAGTATTTATAGGTTGCTTGGGTAGATGTTTAGGGGGCAAGAAGATAGTTGGAAGAAAGGTTAGTATCCTGTGAGCTTAGGAGCAGGAAGATTGCTTGGAAGTTTGAGTACAAATTTAGATCTTTCCTAGGTGCCTACTAGTGTGCTATGTGTTACAGACCTGGGCTAGCTGAATGCTGATGTTGGGGAAAAGATTTGGATCCTGCAAGATCTTGTAGACTGTTGTTTGCTTTGTATATGGCCGTAACCGGGAAGGCCTTACAACCCAGCACATTGCATGTAATCGGTGAATTGATGAATAAAGACTTGAGTTTTATTTCAGATCTGTTATTGTTATTGTGTATTTTCATTGCATATTGGTTTGGCTACAAGGTCAGTCAGTCCTTAATTGGATCCACCAGCCTTGACTACATCAGGTGGTATCAGAGAGAAGTTTGTTCTTGTTTGAGAAAATTTTGTTCCTGTTGGAGCCGAGTGGATCTTGTGTGTTCGTGTCTAGATCTTGATTTGAAGATGCCTCCGAGGAGAAATCGTGAGATCTCTGAAGAAGAGGAAGCTACTGGAGAATTTAGTATTGATGATTTTAGGGCTTTACAGAAACAAGTGCAAGATCTACAAGAAGAGTTGAGAAAGAAGAAGCCTACCTTGAAAGAGGATAGTGATGATGAATCTAAGGAATATCATTTTGAAGAAGCTATCGAAGAAGCTAGAGATCCTAAGGAGAATCAAATTCTGAAAGCTATGTCTAAGATTGGGAAAAGACCTAAGATTGAAGTTTCTGCATTTGCTGGAAGCCTTAGGCCAGAAGAGTTGATTGATTGGATCAATGAGATTGATGAGTACTTTGCATATGAAGAAATAGAAGATCTTGATAGGGTTAGATTTACAAAGACTAAGTTGAAAGGTCATGCAAATATCTGGTGGAGAGAAGTTCAATTGGAAAGAGGTAGAAGAGTAAACCGAATGGTGGATAAGTTGAAGTAGCAATTCATTCCGATGGATTATGAATTGGACATGTTTAAGAAGATGCAAGCTTTGAAGCAGACTAACAAATCAGTATAGGAATATACCGAGGAGTTTTATAGAATCCTGATTAGGACTGGCCATTCTGAAGCTGATAAAGAGAAGGTTGCTAGGTATGTCTATGGTTTGAGACCTAGTATTCAAGAAGAGTTACTTACTGTGAGGATGACAACAATCGGTGATGCTTATCAGATGGCATTAAAGATTGAAGAGAAGCTGAATAAGAAGTATGAAGGAAAATAGAACAATAGGAACCAAGGTGGTAAAACTGGTGAGACAGTTGCTGAGAGTAATGTGACAGAGAATCCTAAGTCTGATGTGGGATCTAGCAGTGGTCAAGTTACTAAGAATACTAGACAGAGAGGGAGGTGGAAGAATGAGTTCATTGGTACTTGTTATAATTGTGGTGAAGCTGGTCATAGAAGTTGGCAGTGTTCTAAGAAAAGAGTTGCATTCGCTGCTGAAGAAGATATTGGGAATGTTGCAGAAAAAGGTGAGACACTTATCACTAGGAGATTAGATGCATGTGTTCATGAACCAGTGCAAAGAAGGAATTTGTTTAGAACCAGATGTAAGTGCAAGAATAAGGTATGTAATGTCATAGTTGATGATGGCAGTTCTGAGAACTTTGTTTCAGAGGAAATGGTTAGTAAGTTGAATTTGGAAAGAAGGAAACATCCTAATCCTTATCAGATTAGTTGGATACAAGATGTTTCTAAGGTTAGAGTTGAAGAACAATGCTTGGTTAAGTTTCAGATTGGATCTTACCTTGATGAGATAATGTGTGATATATTGCCTATGGATGCTTGTCATCTATTTCTCGGTAGACCTTGGCAATTTGACAAGAATGTGTTGTTTGATGGTCATGCTAATACCTATGTGGTTAGGCATGAAGGAGCTTGGCATAAGTTGATACCTTTACAGGAGACAGGGGTTAAAGGATGTGGAGTTATCAAGTGTTGTCCTTATGACAAACCTTAGGAACACAGGGTTGATGAACCTATTCCTGTTAAGTCTAGCTTGAAGGAGAAGGAGAATGATATCTCTGAAGAGTTTGTTGAGATTAAGAAATAGATGGTCTTGCTGGCAGAGATAGTACAACAAATGGTGACATTTGTGACACAGAGAGATGTAGATGATACTGAGTCGATTGAGGAGTCTGGATAGGATGAACCTTACCGAGGCATTGATGTGATCGATAGTGGTCAGAGTTAGTTGTTATCAATTGCCGACTGGAGAGGTAAACAAAGTGGAAGGCAGAAGGACTTTCTGCATGAGACAGTGAATGAAGTGAAGACTACTTGGGATGAACGACAAGAAGAGGTGTGGGTAAAGAACATATTTGGCATACCTATTCTGATTCCCTTGAGGCGTTCCTGATTTCCTTATGAGAAAATCTTTCTTACCTGGGGTGTTTGATGCAGGAGCATCCTATGATTCTTGGCAATCATGTATCAACCAAAAATATGTTTGTCTTTGAAGGTAGATTGTTAGTTTTGATCTTGGTTTGGTGGAGTTCTTGCTCAGTTTGGGAGACTGGTTGCTTGATTTATGTGGTTGTCGGGGTGCTCGGTCTTTGAAGAACACTCAGTGATTGAAGGCATCGGTTCATTGGCGCTCGACGATAACTGCGTTGCTCGATCATGCTTGGCGTGGTCGGTCGACTGGTGCTCGGTTATTTCCCTGTTGCTCTATGTTCTTGCTTATCGACTGGATTGTTTTGTTAAATCGGCTTGGCTGGCTGGTTTCGTTGATTTGGGTCGCACTCCTCGAGTTATGGATTGACCATTGGATGTGTGGGGACCTAGATCTGGCGTGTTGCATTCTTCTATGCGGATTTGATGATCGTTGGGGCCATCTTTGAGAGTTTATTTATTTTGTAAGGCTATGTGAGAGCCGACTGATGTTTTAGCATTTAATATTTGTTTGTAGGGGTTTATTGTTTCATCAATCGACTTGTGGCTGGGAATCAATATTTATAGGTTGCTTGGGCAGATGTTTAGGGGGCAAGAAGATAGTTGGAAGAAAGGTTAGTAGGGTAAGAGTTTGGAGTTGGGGGACAATTCCGCGAAAGTCTTTTAGAAATGAGAGATGTCACTTGAAATGGGCGCCCGTTTTAGGTTCAGGCACCCGATCCTAAATTCAAAAAATGGGTGCCCGTTTTTTAATTCAAAATAGGTGCCCATTTTTTAATTCAAAAAATGGGTGCCCATTTCTAAATTTTTTTAATTTTTTTTTTAGATTTAAAAATGCATTTTAACACTTTGAATTTTTTTTAAAAAAAATGGGCACCTATTTTTTGAATTCAAAAAATGGGTGCCCATTTCTTAAGACATGAGTGGGAAGCACACATCCACCTTGAATTGTGTTTCAAATTCAGTTTGGTTTAGGCTTGGTAGAACCAAGCCTATGCCTTGACCTCCAAAAATTTGGTTAAGGCACTGGAATGCCAAATTTCTGTCTTGCCATAATTTTTTGAGGGCCTTCCTGATCGTATCATTTTACGAGAAAAAAACCCATTAGAGTTCTCACTCTCCTGATTTCAAAAATGTAAATTTCATAGTGATGTGATTATTTTTACTATTTTTGCATTATTTATTAGTTAAAAGTGGTACCTAAACGTAAAATAGTGAGGTTCATTAAAACATTAATAACTTTTTTGTTTGTAGGCTTCTTGGAAAATAAATTATATGAGACCAATCTAGATACAATTCTTTTGAAGATAAAAAAAAGAATTTTGAAAAAATATGAAATTCTCATCAAATTATGGTGTCTGTACACTAGAGGTTTTGAAAATGTATTTTATAGTCAATTAAAAATTAATAAAAAAAAAATATTCAGTAAAAAAATAAGGAAAAATATGCTAACTAATATTTGGTGTCTTAGGTATATTTCCCTAGAAGGATTTACAAAAAATTATTTATTTACGTCAAAATATGGTGTCCGTACATGGCTATGGTATGGTCCTGAAACATGCATTTTGAAAACATGGTTTTTAAACATTCCTACTAAAAAGCAATTTATACCATGTGGGTATTTAAATAAATTACATATTTGAAAAGTAGACTCTGAGAGCTACATTTTCTATTACTAAATTATTTTGAGATTCAATCTCTAAGTGTCTCAAATTTAGACATCAATTGATAGGAAATTTGAAAAAAAGGGAAAACACTTCCACTTTTTGCCCAAAAGTGGGACTCAACTTCTTGCAGCCACCCAGTAGCCTGTGAGCTTAGGAGCAGGAAGATTGCTTGGAAGTTTGAGTACAAGTTTAGATCTTTTCTGGGTACCTACTAGTGTGTTGTGTGTTACAGACCTGGCTAGCTAAATGCTAATGTTGGGGAAAAGATTTGGATCCTGCGAGATCTTGTAGACTGTTGTTTTCTTTGTATCTGGCCATAACTGGGAAGGCCTTACAGCTCGGCACATTGCATATAATCGGTGAATTGATGAATAAAGACTTGAGTTTTATTTTAGATCTGTTATTGTTATTGTGTATTTCTGCTACATATTGGTTTGGCTGCAAGGTCGGTCAGTCCTTAATTGGATCCACCAGCCTTGATTGCATCAATGGGTACCTCTACGTCTTCCATAGTTTCCTCTAGAGCTTGTCTCACCACTTTGTTCTACAAGCTTGGACTCTCCTTGGTTTCTCTGATTAGTCCCTCTTCCTTAGTGAGCACCTTTGTGACCCCTTTGATCTCTTTCTCTACCTCTATTTCTTAAACTAGAGTCTTGTCTCCTCTTACTCTTTTCCTCTATCTTTAGTGCCAATTGATAGCACTGATGCACTGTCTTAGGGATTAGGATAATCATCTCCTCTTGGATAGACCACTTCAATCCATTTAAGTATCTGGAAACCTTGATTCTTTCTTCTTCTACCACCTTGGACCTTAGGCATAACTTTTAGAACTCCTCGGTGTAGGTGTTGAAATCATTGTTCATTTGCCTTAGACTTTGCCTCCTTTTATGTAGCTAGATTTCATAGCCCTTTGGCATATAGGCTTCTCTAACCTTGGCCACCATTCCTTTCCATGTGGCTATGGGGTTTTTGCCTTCTTTCTCCCTCTTCGTTTGGATAAACTACCACCATGTAAGAGTAGAGCCTCTAAGTCTTGACTTGGCTACTCTCACCTTCTGAGCTTCACTAATTCCATCAAATTCAATGTGATTCTCCATGCCCTCAATCCAATCAATGACTAAGTCGGGCTCCATTTTTCCACTAATTGTGGTACACCTTCTAGTGCTTTGCTACTTAAGGCCTTAAAGGCTTTTACGAAAGGTTCTTGCTCCACCACTAGATCTAGTTCAGGAACTTCATCTTCCGCTAATTTATCCTTCCCTTCCTTCTCATCTATCCTCTCATTTACCTCTTCTATTCTATCTTCCACTACTTCCAACTTCTTGGCCAGTAGGTCTATTCTTTCCCTCAACTGCCTATATTCTTCCCCCCTAGTCTTTTACCTTCTTGGCCAATTCTGCATTGGTCACCATCCTAAAAGATCCACTGGACTCACATTCTGACATGCACTCACTTCCTAAATCTTTTGAGGCTTTGATACCAATCTGATAGGGAGATTGGACGAGCCAATCACAAGCTCATGCCTAGGTCTCACAAGTGACCTTGAGGTGTTCTCCCCTAACACCTACTAACCTATTGGATCCCCTTTTGTGGCTTGATCCCCTAGTCTACTGACCAACCCAACTACCAAGTAGCAACTACCAAGACAAACTAAGTTCCTTGTGCTCTTCTTCCTTCACATACACACTAACCCTTAATGCCATATAAGGGCTCACCACCTCCAATACCATCACAGACTCTTGCAAGGGTGAGGAGGTGTCCAAACATGTCTTATTTGGTTCATTTAGAGATCTTGGAGGTCTTATTTCATATATCTTCCTTACCAATCTCATAGATCCTTCACAAAATAGGGCTACAAGGAAGAGCCCCAATTAGGCCTCCTATTATGGGAAAATAAGACTTTTCCCCCAAATGATATCAAAGAACCATGCAACTTAATTATGGATTCTTGATTCAATAGCCAACCTCTCAAGGATTTTTGAGGTTTTAGGGTTCCACCTTGCCGTACAATCCCCTAACCAAAAATAGGTGTTTTGGGAGGGTTTTAGGACTTCTCTGATTGCATGGCTTATCTACAAGTTTTGGGTAACCAAATGGATTGGTTAGACCCTCTCCTCGAGCAGTTCTTGGCAATAAAATTTTCTTAGTTGTCCAATCACTAATTGATAGCTTCATGCACACCTCTGCAAGTTATCTTTGTTGTGTCTCAGTCTTTCCTAGCCAGGTTCACCATAGGCTCGCCTAGGACAAGACTTTGTAATTTCTTCCCAAGCTTTTCAAGACCCATGCTCATGTACAAATTATATACATGGAGTCTACTCACTACCCCCAAGAGGCTGTATAGATTGAACTATGGGATAGTGAGCTAGGTCTCCATTTCACACACCTTCCTGATTTGAACTAGTGAACAAGGAAGATTCAAAGATTTAATGCAGAACAAGGAAATAAACAAAAACACCTAATCTAATGACACACAATGCAAGAAAAAACACTAATCTAAGTTCTCCATTGATTTCAGTTCATCATACAATCCAAAATATTCTCTACAATTCATTGATCACAAAGACACACACAAACTCTCATACATTGTTCACATTCCAAAATCAAAGCTCCATACATAAGAATCTCCAACCTCGGGATTTGGTCCAAAATCCACTTAAATAGCCTGAAGCTATTCTTAGGTTGCCATTAGGGCACTCTTAGGTCGTTTTAGGGTGTTTGGACAATTGTGTCCAAGCAACTTTGAAAAGTTGCAAAAGTTGCTAAGCAACTTTTTGCAACAATTTTACAACTTTTTCAATTTTGGAACTCCATGACTTTGGCTAAGTCCTAGATAGACCTAGACTCCATACTAGATCGTAACATGACTTCTAACACACCCTAGACTCAATGACATCATGGTGGCATCATCTAGCATCAAATAACCAATTAAGAGACTTTAACACTTAAGCCTCCAAGATGAATTAACCTAAGACATAGGACCTATTTAGACCTCTTACCCCTATTGGATTACACACTGTGGTCAACATGACCTTAGGGAAAACTCACACATGCCAAAGATGGCTTACAAAGCAAAACAAGATGGATTGGCTCAACCAACCCTTGAATGTTCATGCACCACCATCTACTCTGCATAATTTCTCTCGGTGTCAACTACATTTTTCTTACCATTTTTAATACATAAATAATGAATAAATTTTTTAGCACACAACTCACCCACCATACATGCCCACTACAAATGATTCACATAAAAAGTTAAAATTGTAACTTTTAATTTTTTGTTTTCAATATTTTATTTTTATTTTAATAATTTCTTTTTATATATTTTACTTATATTTTATTCAAATAAATTTAAAAAATAGATTTATTTATTTACTTATCTATTAACTTAATAAATTTATTATTTAATAATATTATTCAAATATTTTAAATAAAAATACAATGTATATATTATATAAAATAATATAATATAAGATCTAATACAAATATATAATCAAAGGGGCTTTAAATTGTAACTAAGCTTAGAGAGTGGCTAGTGATGCATGTACCCTCCACATTCACTCGTGTTTGTGAGCACGAAGTCTTCTTGGTTTCACGCGACTCAAAATAATTATTTTACTTATTTATTTTTTAACGTATATGTTTAAGGTACTTCAATGTTTTTAATATGTGATATTAAGGGGAAATTAATCAATTTATTTATTTTAATTTTAATTTTAAATTTTATTTATAATCTTATTTTTTATCATTTTTATTTAATTAAAGAGACAAAGATTAAATTTAATATTGTGGTTTAAAATTTAGTTTATATTGTGTGTAATGTTTGGCTAAATGTAAATATTAAAGTATTAAAAACTACATGTCTTGCCAACTTGACCAATATAATATAATTCTATTTATATCAGTTATATTAAGTAATAATATATTTTATACAAAAAAAATTAATTAACACAAATTCAAAATTAAAATACAAAATAATTAATATTTAACATAAATATAAAATTAATAGACTAAATGATTAATATACTAAATACAATCTAAATATATTGCATATATAATGACAACTCCATAGAATCACAAACTCTACAAAACTTACAAAATTACACATTTTATTACCCCAAAAGAGTTTCATATATGAAAGAGAAGAGCTAATAAAGGGGTTTTATTACTATTGCAATCAGATTACTTTCTCAAAGCGGGCGGAAGGGTGGGAATGGAACCCGCCTTTACTATTTCCATTTCTTGTTGATGTGGGCCTGTACGGAGAGGTCATAAAAGTGGGCCAATTTAGTTGGGTTTACGAAGTTTTCAATTGATTAGAATGGTTTTGTAAGGAGTAAGATCTATATTCATTTTTATTATTGTAAATAGTTCTTAATTTGAATAATAAATGGTTTTGTAAAGAGTAAGATCTATGTTCATTTTTATTATTGTAAATAGTTCTTAATTTGAATAATAAAATGATGGTTTAATTTATTTTAATAAAATATTTGATATGGTAAGTATTTTTAAATATAAAATAGTTTAAATATATATATATTTAAAAGATATTAAGAGATATTTTTTGTTTTTAATAATTTAGATAGATATGTTAAGAATGCAAATGAAAAAGACAAGTAAGAAAGAGATAATATGTATATGAGTGTATCGAAGAGATATATATAATCTATATTATATTTCTAATAATTTAGTAATATGCTAAATATTTCTAATAATTTTTTAAAATTATATTTATATTTTATTTGTAGTTAAATTTTAAATAATAATTAAAAGTTTATTGTAATAAATTTAATTTATAATTATTTATCTTATTAAAATTAAAATTATAATTGTATCTATTGTAATAAATTTAATTTATAATTATTTATTAAATAAAATTATATTTCCGTACCTATTACACACAAAATGAATTACTACTACTACCTTCCTTCACATATCTTCAACGTACCTATTACACACCAAAATGCAAATGTTAGTGATATGCCCAACCTAATTTTCAAAATCAACCGTTGGAAATTGACAAAAGAGAGTGCAAGGCGATTAAAAACATCTTGTCCATTCACCGTTTCCGTTAAGCGCAGTTAGCAGGATAGAGACATGAAGCATACGCGAGTAGCACATCATTCGAAATATTGTCAATGTTGTTCATACTGCACAGCGAACATTACTTCTTTAAATGTGGTGTTGCATCGGAAGGGTTCTGTACCGCTAGCAGCTCACCATGTGGCCAACAATTCTCATCACCGTCTTCACCGTCTTCGTCAAAAACATCACAACAAACACTGGCGAATTTCATATAGAAATGAATCTGATTCTAACACCATTTCTTTCGTGGTGTTCGAACTTTTGTGTTGCGGCTGCATAGAGTGCCATTATTTGATATTTCCACCATTTTCTATTAAGTTTTCAAAGATGACAGGGTACAACTTGTTTTGGTAAATTTTCAATGGAAATGAGGAGATAGCTACGATATTCATCTAATCAGGTACTTATATAATATTATTACTACTTCCATCTTTATGTTTTCGGTTGAGAAAATATGATCAGATCAAATTTTTGGGCACTTATATCAAGGGGATGGCAATTATATGAGAGGGATCACTTTGTGGGCAGCGATAGCGTGCTTCATTTTGACGTTTCGTATCGTCGTATGTGCTGTGTGATCTTACCATAGCATTGGCTCTGCTGCTTATATCTCGTATTTCCACCATGTTCTAGCAAGTTTTTGGCACTGGTACAACTTTATAAGAGCTTTTGTTTATCAAAGAACAACATGGGATGAGAAGGCCCTGTTTGGTGCCTGGAATTACCCTGGAATAGGCATTATTGAATGCAAGAATAAATTAATTCGCTGTTTGTGGCGGTTTTTTGAATTGTCGAATTAGAAAACTAATTCTTATTTTGGACCTTATGTTTGCATTAGTTAATTCTGAAAAAAAGGTGGAATTAAACTTATTCCAAGAATAAGTGTTTCATGGATTTGAAATTACATCGAAATGTATAAGTTTTTCGGGCCCGTGAACGGTTAGGAAAATTATAATCTTATTTTCTTATAATCTTGTTTTTTAACAATTTTTTTTATAATTTAAATTTTTTATAATTTTTTTTGACAATTTTTTTTTATAATTTTATTTTTTGAAGTTAATAATACATATTTTAATTTAAAAATATAAAAGTTAAAAATACATATATATTTTAATTAAAAACCCAACAACAAAAATGATAAGTTCAAAAATAAAAAATAAAAAATAAAAAATAAAAATAAAAAAAATAAAAAATAATTCTTATTCCAATTTCACATTATGCGATTCAAACACAAAATAGATTATTCCAGCTTTAGTTTTGAGGATTAATTAATCCGAGAATAGGTCCTTATTCTAGAATAGGTCTATTCTGGATAAGTTAATTCCATGCACCAAACGGGCCTAAAAGAATACATCTTTTTCTATATATGATAGAATTTTATTATACAATACAAGAATTTTTAATGTTTAATTAAGTCGGTCGATGATATATTTTATTTTTCTCATTTACTTTATTTTAACAATACAACTTGTGTTGAATCCTTTTATTTAACATATATTTGTACTATAAATAAGGTCAATTTGTAAACCTCTCAACAAATGTATTGTTTGTGCAACAAAGGTTTTTGTGGAGAAGTAATAGCTTTAAATCAGCTATAACATTGGCTTCATTTATAGCACAAAGATATGTTAAATAAATCAAACTTATTTAATTTTAATGCATATTTTTGTCAATTTTTTTATTTTCATTTGCAACTAATCAATCTCATTTGATATTGATTTAAAATTTTAATGATTAAATTGGATGCGATAGGTGTATTTTCTTACCTAATTTACCGATCATATAATATCTTATGTTATACATGTGTATTGTTAAGTTCCATTCTAGAAATGTGATTGTGTAAGGTGAGAGACATGCTGAGCTTGGACATTGAAATATACAGACCATTTTGTATTGCCAATTTGGATATCAAATTTCATACTAATTATTTAAATATATTTTGGTGTGGTTATCTTAAGTAAAACAATGAAGGAGAGTGGTCTACTTCTAAGATTGTAATGTCCCTGTTTTTCAGACTTCGGGATTAGCTTGGTTTGGCGACCCTCGCAAGCTAATCAAGCGTTCAAAGAGGGTCAGATTGTAGAGCCAGTGTTGGGACTCAATTCTGGAGGTTTAGTTTATCATATTTGCTCTTCGTTCGGGTCAATTTGGTTGACTTACTATTTTTAGTAAGTGGTATTTTGGGTATGGTCTGGATTAGCAGGGTGTCTGCACAAAGCGTCAGATGTTTCAGGATTGAATCTCAGTGAATCTTCAGTTTGAGAGACTTACTATTTATAGTAAGTCTATTTTTAGCAGCTGACTATTTTTGGCAGTGGGTTATTTCCAGCAGAGTAGTTTATCGTTATTAAATTAAATTATTTTAATTTAATAACTTTAATACTTTATAACTTTAATGTTATAAAGTGAAGAGGTCATTTAAAAGCCTTTTTAATGAAAAAAGTAAAATTGTGTTTATCTGAAAAAAACTATATATTCTACTCGAAAAAGCACTTTCATTCATTCTTGTTGATTTGATAAAATTTATAAAGTCTCTTGGCTATGAGAAACCGGCTAGGGTTTTGACGACTGATTCTGACAATTTGAGCCATCACAGATTGGTGGTGAATTTTGTAGCTACTGATTCTGAATTAAATCTAGTGCTGATGTATATTGGATTTATGTGAAATTTACTCTACAGGCAAATGATGTGTTCTCATGAATTCTGAATTTGTTTTTTGCTGAGGTTTTGGAAATTGTTGAAGTTTGCTGTGGAATTGAGTTTGATAATTCATCATATCGGAAATCTGGAATAGCAAGTTGGAGGCTGATATATCTCTTTCTTGATAAATCGTAAGTATTGAAATAGAGGAGGATTTTCGTATTTAATTAATGGCTATGTATTCTTTCATGCTGCGGCTACATACATAGTGGGAGGCGTCATATGGAACAGCGAATTCACTGTAGCGTCAACCCAGATTATTGCACGTGAGTTTGTGGGGGTTTGTGACAACAGTTTTTGGTCATGTGGTTACCTTGGCAGGGCTATTTGGCCATTTCCTTGAGACAGCTTTCAGTCTGGGCCAGTCAACGTACTGCTGGGAGCAGACATGTGTTGTATTTCATAGGGAGGCAGCCATAAATTGGAGATGGTGACAGCCAAAGGGAAGAATTGCGGAATACAGGTGCCATGGAATTTAATAATATATGATTTTTACATAAATTTGTTTGAAAATAAGATTTCAAATAGTGAATGTTTATTCAAAAATGTTAATTGTCTGAATTCGATAATTAAATTTGATGAATGTGCCATCAGAAATTGCTTTGCCTAAATATTATTAAAAAAAGTTGCAGTTGTTTCCACAATTATTAATAAACCTTTAGGAAGAGCCAATTTGGTTCATTACAAAGATACTATTGACTTACCTAATTTAGCATTAAAGAAAATAGTTACAAGAGATGAAAGGGAGGCTTAGATTATCCAAAGAACTTGTCTTCTTGTATGGGTGGCCACTACTATAAAGTTGGCTATCTATTCTCTATTTCTCTTTCCATCTCTATATATCTCTTATTATCTCTATATTTCTCTCTCTTTCTCCCTCTTTCTCCCTCTCTATATGTTTATCTCTTCATTTCTATCTATCCCTCTCCTCTTCATATCGCTCTCCATTTCCATCTCCATCTCCATCTTCTTATGGTCTTTCTCACTTGCATCGACTCCCCCAACAACCCTTCTTCCCCCCTCCCTCCCCCTCTCTCTCTCTCTCACACACACCTCACTCTACTACTTATCTCTATCTACTTAGCCCCTCTACCTCTCCCTCTTACCCCATTGCAAACATAATATGAGCCTATTTGTAATTGAGGCTAATTTAGAGGTTTTGTTTTAGTCACATTTGGATCTCTAAAGTGAATGTATGGCTGATTTAAAGCTATCACTTCTCTACTAGAACCTTTGTTGCACAAACAATACCATTTGTTAACTAGTCTACAAATTGACCTCATTAATAGCATAAATATATGCAAAAAAATTACCAAATTTTTCCTTGATTGACCTCCACAACTCTTCAATGTACCCATTGCACACCAAGGTGTAATTGCTAGTAGTATTAATTGCCAAGACCTTCATCTTGTTTCTATTTTTCTTCACTCCTATGCCTACGACCCCTACTCCTATCCCTCTCTGGCAGCTGCCTATGACTCCTTTGTGCATGTCTAGGGTTTGTGTGTCTTTTGCCAATGGCATCAATGTCATTTCTACTCGCTTTGATCTAGTTCACTCCTTTGACATTAATGACAATGATGCCCTAAGGTCAGGTTCTGGCTCTTGCGACTGTGGTGAGGGTTTCCCCTTTGGGACAGGTGATATTTTGGCTTCATTCTATGGATTGCAGGCCCCTCTTGCAATGAGTTTGGGATGTTCTAAAAGGAATGCTTCCAAAGGGGATTTGTTTGTGGATGACAATAGGTTTGGGCAATCCGCTCGATAATTTTTGCAATGTGGGGGGCTCTCATGTTTCAAAGGGGGGTTGTGCTTGGTGGGATCAACCTTCACACAGACTGAATAGTCTAGAAAATAGGTTGGAATGGATGTGGACTGAACTACCACTTGTGCAGGCCTCTAAACTCCTAATGGCATCTCAACCTCTCTGTCCCTCTGATATACCTCTGAATGTCAACCTAGGGGAGGAAATTTCAATAGAGGTGGATGAGACTGTTGACTATTTTTTAAAGCATAGTTTGACCCAAAGATGTGGATTTTGGATGAGTATGGTAGTGCTTCACCAATGGATTTCAGACACGTGGAGCAGGGAAAGCTCCAAATATATCCCTGTGCATGCGAGCTTTTTGTTGTGATCTTTGAAAATATTTTGGATTGCTACATAGTTCTCTGTGATCATCAATGAGACCGTGAACAACACTTGCTAATGTTGAGATCCTAGCACCCTTCTTTAAACCCAAGTACTAAATCCTTCTTTGTTATCCCTCTTTGGGTAAGGCTTTCGAATCTACCTTTTCAACTTCGGTTTGACTCCTGGTTTGAAGCTATTGGCAATTCTTGGGAAAATTCCTAGGAGTTGATGAGGGATCTAAAAACTTCTTCCATACCACATATGCTTGTATTTTGGTGGAGATTGTCAGCAACAAAGATTTTCTTGTTGAGATTACCATCAACACTAAAAACAATTGTTGGATTCAATCTTTAGATTATGAGGGTGTTCCCTTCTCGTGTTGTAGCATTGGACATGATGTTGCCTAGTGTGCTAAAAGGAGGAAAGTCAGCCAAGCTTCGTGGTGAAAGATGTCTCCCCTCACCACTACTCAGTAGAAATCGAAGATTTAGATCAGGATGAAGAGACCATAGGTGAGTCTCGGAAACCCAAGGAGGATGGCCTACACAAGGCTTCACCAAGTAGTGCTTAGCGTGCTCTTCGGAAGATGGTTGGCTCCTCTATTAAAGGGGGAAACAGTGATAAGAGAGGTGTTGTTCCTTACATGGAGTTGGCCCATCCTATTGACGACTCTAGTCATTAGACTTCAATTGATCTACCAAAGAAACCACAACACACGCCGATGTATTCTATGGTTCCTCCTCCTACTAGGAGGGTTAGTGTTAAGACTGCTTCACTTCCTGTTGAGGGGATTGTTACGGTGGAGGAGAGTTCTAGAAGTTCACCTCCTAGAGGTCGACAAATTGTCCCTGGGAAAGTAGATGGGCTAACTAGTGGTGAGGGTCAAGAGGGTACTTGGACAATAGTACAAAGTAAAAGGAAGAAATATGAGGTAATAATCAAATGCAACTTCATTCCCACACCAAAAGAGGAGCAAATATCTAGATAATTTCTTTGGGGATTGAAGTAGTTTAGTGCACAACTCATAAAGTCATTAAGAGTTAGTATAGGGGTATCTTGTTTAGTGATACAGGAGGTGGTACTATGTTAGTTTATTTGTTGTATTGTTGGAGCTTGTCAATGGGTTTTGATGGCTTGTAGCCATGATTTGTTGTAAAATGTTTTCATTTTTATCTAATGGGTGGAGCCCCTTTGCTGCTATTTATCAATGAAAAAAATAGTCAACTCATCTATGATATTTAAATCCTACTAAAAAGAAACTAGAGATTTGGATAAGCAAACCTTAAAAAATCACATTAATAATGAAAATTGGAATCAAAGGGAAAATGTTGATACCTAAATTG
Source organism: Chamaecyparis obtusa (assembly GCA_027943335.1). Lineage (NCBI taxonomy): Eukaryota > Viridiplantae > Streptophyta > Pinopsida > Cupressales > Cupressaceae > Chamaecyparis > Chamaecyparis obtusa. Next base: position 449,043 of record BSBK01003961.1, on the reverse strand, counting down.
TGAAACAAACAAGGGCCTCATTTAAGGACCAATTGAAAGGGAAAGCTCCCTAGCAAGAAACTTTTTTCCCTCACGAGTCCCATTACAAGTGATCCATGGCTGAATTCAAACTATATGCAAATATGGTCTTACAAATTGTCAAATAAATGCACAATCATTTAATTTTATTTGATTAGTCTTTATAGGTAGTAAAAAATTGTAATACGAATATAAGATTCTTAGTCATTGAAAGTAATTCATGTGGCTAGAATCTCCTTATGCTTCTATATTCTAGGTTTTCTACTATTTTTTGTTCAATCCTCCTAATATAAGTTATTTGCCTCATTCTACTCTTTACTTAGTGCTCAATTTCCTTGGGTTGCTTCCTCACTCCAAGTTACTTCTTCTCGGTTTATTCTCTTGTTTTGTGCTCTCCTCCAATCCATCAACACTTATTAACATCCTTAATAATAGACTCAAGTTTTCTATCTATAAGACTATCAAAGTTGTGCTGTTTTATTATTAAGAACAATCTTGTAAATGGACATTTCCTTTCAGTAAATCAAAAGATCACAAATTGTGTTAAGTGGCCAACATACCAAGAACTTCTCTTTCCAACTCAACTTGTTTGGTATCAATAAATGTAATTCTTGGGAACCAAACATATAACCAAAGGTTCTCAATGCCATATCTGAAGTTTTTTAGATCTTAACAAATTGGAATTACGAGTAGAAAGTATTTTTGCAGTGTAACAGATTATGATGTTCTATAAGAATTCAACTACATAATTTTTTAGTCAAATTCATTAACCCATATTTCATTAGTAGTGGTTTACACGAATCCATCACAAAAATGAATGATCCACTTAAGCTCATTGCATCTAGATGAAGTCATTTAATCTTGTCAAGTCAACCTAGGAAGGTCATTTGATCTTGTGAAAATCAAATGATAAAACTGGGTTCAAATGTCACAAAATAGTTTTCAATATGAAGAAACTAAGAATTATTAAGATTAATAAGACCACTGGAACCTGTACTATACCAAGTGAAGCAACCTAGGGAAAAATGGTTTTTTAATACGAAGAAGGTAGAAATATTGGGATTGAAAATATCGCTGGAACTTGTGGTAGACCAGGTAGGGTGACCTAAAAGATAGGAAAATTCTGTGAGATCTATAGCAGACTGCAGTCCATAATCCAGCGCTATAATAATGAATATTGTACATGCCCCCCTCAGAATGAGTATAAGCATCAAAATTAAATGTCACCGCATGATAAAGAACAATTTCTATCTGTATTCCTACCTATTGCATAATTTTGTGTTTACAGCTAACATAATTAAGTATCCATGAAGAAAGGCAGTTTTTTTTTCTAGCAGTGCTATTCTCAATGTAAATGCTGCAAACTCATTTTACGGAAGGAGTTTTGTAACATGGGTCTAATGTTCTCTATATGATTGATTTTGCATATCTGCGCTTGCCTCAAACTTTCATGCTTCAGTTTCTATTATAAAAAGAATTTCAACAGGATGACTTTCATAGAACTTTCTAAGCAGCAGAAAGAATAATATGGCTTCATATGCAATAAGCAAGAATATCATAACAGTGAACAACTTTTAAAAGTGCAGCAACCTGATAATAGATTAACATGCAATTGTATTTATTGAATTTAAAAACCATCTCCTGATTCTAGACAAGGACAATAATGCAACTATGATAATTAGGAATGTCCAAGATAAAGAGTTACAGCTAGTAAAATGCTAGTTATTGACTTAAGAAAGAAACGTCTAATGAACCTCTAGATTTCTACCTGCAAGAAATTGGTGTATCCAAAGTTTCCAATTGGAATTGATTATGTTCACTTAGTTTTATGGGTAAAAATAATTGTATGAAAGGAAAGAGTAAACAAATGATTATTGTTGTTTTCGGCAAATTTTGCCTTAGACAGTTTCAACTAAGAATTATAAAGAATTGAGGATATAAGCAGGACTTTCACTGCCTCAATGACTATTGTCTTCATTTTACTATAGCTTAATCTTTTTCCCGAAGATGAATCCAGCTTTTCTTTACCAAAAAGCCATCTCACAAAGAAGAATTTAGCAATTCATCTTCTAAATGAGGAAAAAGATCTCAATAAATACATCTCAATTCAGAATTTAATTAGAACGAGTCTCTCGTGTGACCTGACCGTCATCTTGCTGCTTCTCCCTGCAGGACCATTTGTGTTTACTCTGTTGGTAGTTATCTTTGACAGACTAGAAGTCCTAATCAACTGGTCGCCCTTAAGAATCGTGATTCCTTTATAATTCATTTTTGGAGCTTTGTAACAATGTTTTTACTCAAAGCACTCTTGGGAACTGTTGGGTCAAATTTACAAGACAGATTGTTACAATTCACTCGATTTCTCTGTATCACTGTCAAAATTGTCAAATGCTAGCTGGTTTGGTTTGGTTTGGTTTGATGGTCTCAAAGTAGAAGATGAAGCAATTGGAGGCTCTGTAGAAGTAGCACCATTAAAGGAATGTTCACTTCTATGTAGCCCAGAGGAAAGACCAAGTACTTGCTGTTGCTGGGACAAGGTTACACACTGGCAAGGATCACTTCCTGAGCCACTGCCTGGAAAAAATACTCCTGTTCCGGAAGTAGCCATCCTTGGTGGATGCCTAGGAACTGCCATCCAGGCAGTAGGAACAACGGCCATAGATGCATAACCACCAACTGGTCCAGTTGGGCCTGCAAACAAAGGTTGAATTCTTGGAGCTGGAAGGCATGGATTAACTTGAGATGCATGGATGGAAGGCACAGGCAGTACTCCAGATGTATGGATGGAAGGCATGTTAAAATTCTTCAGAGCAGTTTGATTCACTCCTCTTCCTTCCCTAGGCACTGTGACAAGAGCACTTGTACTTGATCGTTGATCCACTGGCTGTGGCAAATTTGATTTAGATTGGGGTATTGAGATTGGTATGCTCATGGGTTTAGTGGAAAAAGTAGCGGGCTTCTTCGGTTGTACTTTAACAAAAGTAATAGTTGCCCTCGGCAGTGGAGAAGAACAGATTGCATACCTTGCTACATCTGCACTATTTCCTTGCATAACCATTAGTGACCTGCTCATAAGGCAAAATCAATCAAATTAGTTGCCAGCAGTCTTTAATGCATAAGCTAATCAGCATTATTTTCATGTATCCGTTGCAGGCAAAACAGTAGTTGCATAGCATATATTTGCCATATAAGGACAGGATTATAATCATAGAAAAATTATTTTTTGCAAGTTCTAACTAATGGAACCATAGAGCATACTCTTATGGGTACAAATATCATTTACCAATCACACCTAGCAAATTTTGAAATTCAGAGAAGCAAAAGCTACCAGTTCTAATGATCTCTCCAGTAGAAACAAATCACAAAAACATTTCATCCAGTTGTACAACTAATGATGAATATATAATGGGTAAGGAGTCAAACAAGTGACTTGAGTATCATTGGTCCTCTTGCAGTATTGCTGTGTCTGCCCCATAAAATTAATAGGATCACACTGATACCTCCTGTCAATTATATATTACCAGAAAGAGGGAAAAGAAGGCAAAAACATATGGTAGCATTATGTGATATCTGATCGTGCCTAGGTGACTTCTGAAAATCTGCAAGTGTTTAAATATTGTGCAGGACACATGCAGGCCTCAATTAACTCAATATATACTCTGGTATTTGTGAAAAGTCATTAACTCAATTCTTCTATATCACTATTTAGTATTTTACTTTTATCTATATAACCTTGCATAGAATAGTTTAATATTATTGCGAAAGAAATCAATTTGCATTGTAATACTTCATGTTTATTGTCAAAGCAGTTAACTGTCATGCAATATAGTAATGATTAGTATATCAATCTTCCAAGTATCAAGTTACGACTCCTCTCAAAGAAAAATCTTTATTTTGTAATGTCCCTGTTTTAGTAGGTTCCTGTAGCTAGGCATGGTCAGTTCATCATTGCAACCCTCGTGAGCTGACAGTTGGATTTGAGGGTCTCTGTGTTAGACTTGCTATTTATAGTAAGTCAATTTTGAGAGGTTGCTATTTTTAGCAGTGCAATGGAGGCTCAAGGTGTTGGGCATCATGAGCATATAATAGAGTCTATTTGATGGAGCTTCATATTATAAGTTGTTTATTAAGTTTATCTTAATAAATGACTTTATCATTTGTGTTTTAATTTGAAAGTGTGTGCGAGAAGCCTCTTAAGTGAAAAGTGTATTGGAGAAGCCACACTTCTTTGGTTATTTAAAAGAGACTCTATGGAGAAATCGAAATTCATTCTTGGCTTTGCTTTTTATTTGTTTGGAGAAATTGTTGAAGAGTTATTTCAACTAGGGTTTATAAGGATTGATTCCTCCCCTTTTTGCACTTTGAATCATTGGAATAAGTGGTGAATTGTGCTCTGAGTATCTGAGAAGTAATTCTGATCCCACCGATTGCAAATTTGGTGCTGCTGTAAACCAAATTTGATCATTATTGTGCATTTATAGTTCAGTTTGTGGCCCTAAGTGCTGGTGCATTTTTCGTTGTGGCTCACGTGGAGAATTTGTAAGGCTGCGATCATTGCTTTAGTGGCTGCAATCAAGCATGGGAGGCCATGTTAACTCTATTAGTGGCTACATTGGTTTAAATTGAGCCACGTTCTATATTTTTGGGGCTGTGATAATTACTTCGAGGCTGCGTCAACTTTGAAGAAACTGAGTCAACTTCCTGAGTGGCAACGTCAACCCCAAGGAGGCTACATCTCACTTCCAGAAGGGGTACGATTTTAATCACTTGCTGGCCGCCATTAGCATCTTTGCAAAGGTGCACTTTGACTTGGAAATTTTAATAATCAAACAGCAATAAATTTTTATGTTTGCAGATTTGAATTGTTGCAATTTAGATTATGAAATTGGAATTGTGTTTTTTTTAAAGTTAGAATTCAATTGCATATCTATATATGTTCGAAACCTCAAAATTTGCAAAAACTTCCAAAAAACAAAAAAAAAATATATTAATTCCTAGCAAGAGCCAGCAGGGCTCTTTACAATTTTGTAAACATAGGTATACGTGAACTCAGAGAAGGATGCTACCCGATGACAATCCACATATTTGTCATAAAATGAGTATAGTTATTGAAACAAGAGGCTACAAGTACTAACCCTGCATGCAGAGAAACTTTGAGAGGTCCTTTATAATCACCAGGATGGTTTATTTCTATTGAACGTCCAAACACCATGCTGCATTCTGATAACAATGGCAACATATATAATGGGCGCTCAAAATAAGATGGGCACATGTGCGGCTGTGAGTGATCACCCTGCACATAATTTTATCACGATATAAAGTGTCAAGCAATTTTGCATCCAGCAAATGGGTGAGCACAAATGGACCAATAATAAAGTATGTCGAGCGTTATTTTGAAAACCTTAGACATTGGAAATTAATGAGCTTAATTGCTCAAATGACATAACTGAGTAATTAATCTTAAATATAAAAATCGCCATCATTTTGCAATTTTTCGTTATGACTGTCCTTTTGTGTAATCTAGTAATCACAATAGGTGAGCACTCCAAGCAAGTAGAAATATTTACCTCATTAAAGAAATTGATAATGCAAGAATCTGGCCTCTCGTGAATTAGTTGCCATCGAAATAAACGATTGATGACATCTTCCATAACTGTTGGAATGGGCTCCACTGAGTCTACAAATATTACAATCATTATCAGGTACCCCCTTTTTCACTCAAAGAGACACTAGAAATCTTCTAAAATGGAATAGCAGCACAAACAAACTGCATCAGACATTTATGATATATAATTTATTGTGCCTTATGTTACATATTGGAAATGTTTTATTTATTGCTAAAAACTTTTGGGTCATGAGAAGGTACATAATGCAAAGTAATATTTGGAACTCCTATAGAAATTGAAAGAAAATTATCAAAAAAATGGAAGATTTTTTTCCAGTCGAGCACATTTGAGTCATCCACAGAGATTCTCAGCTACAGAGGAGGTTGAGTGTTGCATCCTCCCTGCCAATAGTTTCTAGTTCAGAACAACTGATTCCAAAGCCTTATCTGGTCATTTCAATAACATTCAGAGTCAACTTGCCAAACGTTCAGCACCATATTGGTATTACAAAAGCCCTAGCTCACACTAATTTGCAAATCTAGATGCTGTTTCTCACGTTGACAAAGATATTTCAGAATTTTTTGACAGTATTTTTTAAATTAAGCATGTAAGCCAAAATATCAATTACTTTTTCAGAAACATGTAAAAATATAGGACAAAAACTTGAGCATACTTAAATTTAAAAGGCATTTCCTAAAGCAGAGAACACGATATAAAACTCCACGTACATAACTGGAATACATAAAAATATAACATACAATTCAGGTGGGGCATAAAAATAAAAAATGTCTTGGGTGCAGTTGATTGGTTTAATGCTATCAATACGTATTACAGCCTGATAAGCTAATAGTATGGAAGTACTTGGTATAGAATATAAATAAAAATCTATTTTTGGACTTGCTATATCAGATTCAGAATTACATCCATTGAACAAAAAGTTCAAAAGAAACTTGAGATAAACTAAGCAAATAATTTGGATAACGAGCACAAGATTACACTTTTTAAGTTTTTAAGGCTGATCCCTACTAACGGAACAAGTTCTAAGTGGCTAAGACAAGGGAATGTGAAGTGAAAACTACCTGCCCAGCCTAATAAAGTATAAAATTAAATTTTAACAAGAATGCAGAAACAATCCAGGGAGTTTGGAGGCAGCAGGCATAGTATACCGGTTGTGATGACAAACTCTGCGTGGCCTATATGGAGGTCTACCAAATGGAAGAAACAAGAATGTTAAAGTTTGTGCTATTGCTATTAGGATTCAACTGTGTAGTTTCATTGACCCATGTTTCATGAGTAGTGGTTCACAAGAACCCATCTCTCATGAGAATGAATGGAACACTTAGCACTCATTGCATCTAGGTGATGCTCACATAAGTGAAGCACTGAGACTTCCCAGGAGGTCACCCATCCCAGTACTACTCCAGTTCAAGCATGCTTAACTACGCAGTTTCCTCCATGGTTAAGCCCACTTTGCTTGCAGCCCCATTTTGCAAAACCTTTAGCAAGTGCTGTGCCTTATGAACCATTCATTAGAAAGCCCCTTAAGCTCATCAATTGATAAGTAGGAGATATTTTCCACAACAAGTCAAATTGTGATATTGCTATCAGGATTCAACTGTGTAGTTTTTAATTCAAACTCATTGAACCATGTTTCATGAGTAGTGATTCACAAGAACCCATCTCTCATGAGAATGAATGGAACACTTAGCACTCATTGCATCTAGGTGAAGCAACGAGACTTCTCGGGAGGTCACCTATCCCAGTACTACTCCTGCTCAAGCACACTTAACTATGGAGTTTCCTCCATGGTTAAGCCCACTTTGCTTGCAACCCCATTTGCAAAACCTTCAGCAAGTGTTGTGCCTTATGAATGCAAAGAGCTCTCACAGATTTGAATGCAAGAAGCTCTCATAGAAATGAATGTAAGGAGCTCTCACAAAAACCTATGAGATACTAAAAGTGATGGGAGATCACATGATAATGATAGAATCCATGAAAAGAAGCCTCAAATATTGGAAGCTAAACTTGCTTCAGCATACAATGGAAGCATATACAATATCAAGGTAAATATTTTGTTGGACATGGCATAACAGATTTAGAATTGAATCTTATTCTCAACAAAAAAATTCGAAGTTTATTATTTTTATCATTTTGATTGAGGGTACGAAGAGGGTTTTGAAAGTGTCTCAAAACCATTTACAAAGACCTTAACAAATATAGCTCTGAAGCCCAAAACCCAAACAACAGACCACAACAAGGATCTAAAAACCCTAAGACTAAAAGTGATCATCATCACCCATAGAATCTACCAACAAAGACTAAAAAACAACTAGAGCTATGAATGTCACCACCAGGCCTTACCACCAAATCATTAACCTTAGATTCCTCATTGATAGCATTCCCTTTTTTGATTTCCAAACTTAAATCATAAGAATTCTTTGGACTTCATGTTAACCTCTCAACAATAGGCATCTAACTTTTATCCTTGCAATTGGAGAGTCACTCGTGAGTGTAAAGCACCAACCACGTCCACATTAACCAGAATTCTGCACCCAATGAGCCTTCTCCAAACCCCTCCCAACAAAATTGAGAGATGGAGCATAATTGTTGCTAGGAACATCCAAAGAAGGTTAACCATCAGCAACACCACTCACCATAGGCAAAGTCTCCAAAGGCTGAGCAAGAGGATTCATCTTTTCTTTTTTCCTCCATAATTATGGCATCCTCCTAAAGTTTGGCCAACCAGCAGCAGAGTGGCTGTTCTTGTGGCATTTTGGGCACATCATTGAGGAATTTTCATAGACAATCTCCTCCATTGTTTAAGTCATAGTAGACAAGAGCACTGAACATATCTTAGCATTTACACAATCTAGTAAACAGTAGTTGTTTCTTGGATTCAGTCACTACATTAATAGAGATGAGCTAACCGATAGAGCTAGCAATAGCCTCCAATGTTCTTACTGATTAAAGATAGAATAGTACTTGGCCCTTCTAGGGTTTGGTTATGTTTCTTCTCTCTTACTGCCCCTAGCATTTTTCCCCCCTTTGGACCCCATTGCCTCCTTTGTCATGACATTGCACTCCTAAAGATACTTCGTCTCACCCAAGATCTGATGAAGAGAAACATTCCATGCTGGATAAGATTTTTTCTGATGCAGTTTCTTTCAAAAAACTAACTTATGACGGTGAATTTTTACATTGTCAAGTGTTCAGATGAAGTTCCAACAGTGGATATTCCCCGTGAACATATTTCAGATCTTCTTTTAGATCTTTTGCAGCTTGTGCTACTTTATAGCAGCTAGCTATCTCCTAAATAATTGCAACATTGGATTGATAAGGAATGGAAATCTGAATTTCAAGATAAAATTTATGTGGCAATGTGCAGGAGAGGTTTCTTTGTAGCAAATTTTACATACAAAGATAATGAAGATTAAATTGTCAGAAGTGGTCCCTAGTTTCTAGGTCCTTATGGACTCTCCCTCAATCATTGTAATGCAAATTTTGATCCCTTTGAAGAGGCTCCTTCTAGAGATCATGTCTAGGTAAGACTTGCTTTCCTACATGTTGGAGTAAATTAATATTTACTTGCGCTTAAGTTTACTTAGGAAGTTTATTTAGTTTTGGTAGTTTCATTGTCAGTTATTATCAGCTCATCATCCTTGTCTTTATAACCAAGGTTCTGTACAGTATGTATCTATCTCATTTCATTCGTCTTTTGATGATTTATTTGTTTTTGGTGAAGGTTGATAGTTGTGTGCGCTCTTGGGAGATTGATCACTCCTACATGGTATTAGAGCCTCCATTCAGAAACTCCTACATTTGAAATTTCTTTCATCAGTTAATTTGAGATCGTTATTTTTATCTGTAGGCAGTGATCCTTCTATTGGCATTGACCCTATCATATTTTGTGGTTTAATAAGGCTTCAATATCGATGTACAAACATTTTGATGATATCAGCTATTAGGGGCTCGACTTGTATCAGCAACACATTGGCATTGTATCTGCATTTTGGTAGCTTGTAAGGAGATTTGATCGTGTTTATAAACATTTGTGTTTTTTATCTCAAACAAGAGTGCTATTGGGAGAGCCCACAATTCATGCCAGGTTGGCAGTCTATTAATCGACCACCTTCACATTTTTAGAAATTGGCATTTTATTGGAGTAACAAACAATAACTTCCCATTGCCATTTCTTTTTTGGCATTTTTTTGCAAAGATCATCATTATTTTCTAATTGGCAGGGCTTGGCTTTAAATTCTTGCCCATGTTCTGCATCAATCAAATTGGCATTTGTGGTTGCACAACACACATATTGGGCTTTGGTTATCACATAATTTGTTATTGGCAAAAGTTCTTTTGCAGACGACGTACCTTGTAGTCAACTTTATTTTTTATTCATCCTATGTGGTTTCATTGATCAGTCATTGGATGACACTTATTATTGGTGCATGCTAGCAACTTGTTTAATGCTAGTTCTAGTGTGGCTCAAGCTTTAAATCAAATTTTGCAGTATATGCAAGGATTCATTGGGTTTCATGCTTCACTCTAGGGTGCATAAGAGAAGCCATTGGGCTCAGTCACCTTGGGCTATTGGAGTTTATATGGACTTTTTGTTCCACATTTGTGCTAGTGAAGAGGTTTTTGGCTCTTAAACCTCTCTGCACGCTCATTTTGATGTGATTTAAGGCTCACATGGTGTATCCATCTCCTCGTGTGTTTGACATTGTCCCTTTTCGCCTTGTGGATCCGCTTAATAACTCTAGTATTTGGACATGTCAAGTGTTGTAATTACTATGGATTGACTATTGACACGGCTTGAGGGCTTTGGCCACTAAGTTTCCTAATTGGAGGTGTGAACTTTTGTCTCTTGTGCTTGTGTACATATGTGGATTGGAACTTGGAGGTAGAGCTTGTTGGTGCGTGTAATGACAACTCATCATCTATCCTCCTCTAGGCCCCACCAAATGGGAATCGTGTTCTTCTAGCTTTATAGGATTTTATTTTTTGGAAGCTATATTTGTGATGGCATTATTTTTAATATTTTGAAGAATTTTAATAGTCAAAATGGGTTTTTCTTTTGTTCTAAAGAGGGACAATTATAGGGAGTGGAGCGAATTTATTATCACTTATTTGAGTGAGCTCCAATTATTGCCTTGTTTGTACAATGAAGTTTCTATTCTTGACACACCTTGGGAGCATAGTATTTGGAAAGGTTAGAGGGCTAAAGTCTTTAGAGTCATTTTTAAGAATGTTGATTATGACATCTTGGAGTCAATTATTCATTTTGAATGCCCACATGCTCTTTGGACTCACATTCGGGAGTTATATGGAGATCATGATACTCTGACATTCCTTGATGCTCCTATTTTTATTCTCATGTGTCTCTTCATTCTTCATAGTAGATAATCCATGTTTGTGATCCTTTGGAGGTTGTAAATGCTTCAGAGGTTCCCGATCATTAGTTAGAGGTATTTGATCCACCTTCACTAGAGGCTTATATTATTCTTGATCAACAGTTTTATCATTGTCTTCCTGATTGGGGTTCCTATTTGCCAAACATCGGTTCTTTGTTTGTGGAATCTCACAGTTCATATTTGGGAGACACATTTGAGGGTTTAACTCTCCTCTTTGATGATAATTGTGATACAAGAGTTGTCACTTCATCTTTGTCTTTGGAGCTTGTTCAATATTAGTTTCCAGTGATTCGTTGCTTCTCACCTTCTCTTATGATTGGGTATGAACCCAATTGGTTTGCGGTATCATCTTCCAAGGACTTGGCGACACATGAGCATATTTCTTTGGATTCTTCTTCCTAGCGATTTCTATGCAGAATGGAAAGCATTCGTACATTTGTACTTGGTTCATCATTTTTCTCCAGGGGAGAAACATTGTTTGTAGGCATTGGACTATGTTTTGCCTTCACACACTTGCCATTTTTGCCGGACATTATTCATTATGGGGTGATTATGTTGTCTCATTTCTTCTTTCCTATGGGGGGATATTTGGTTGTTTACAAATGATGTATGTATTCTTTTGGGGGTGTGATTGAGTCCTCCATCCATGCATCTTGTTTGTTTCTCTCTTTTGGAGAGGAGTTCTCTCTCATGCAGTTTTTCCCTTTTCTCTTCTTTGTGAGAGATTTCTATTTGCATTGTACATGGGTACCTAAAATGGCCTAGTTTCTAGGACCCATCTTGCATCTAGCTCATTTTGCATAATAATCATCTCCCTAAGTTGCACTTAAGGGGGGGTGTTGGAGTAAATTAATATTTACTCATGCTTAAGATTACTTAGGTAGTTTATTTAGTTTTGGTAGTTTCATTGTCAGTTATTACCGACTCGTCATCTTTGTCTTTATAATCAAGGTTTTCTACATTGTCTATCTCAATTCATTCATCTTTTGATGATTTATTTGTCTCTGGTTAAGGTTGATAGCTGTGTGCATTCCTAGGAGATTGATCACTCCACTACCTTTGCACCTGTGGCATTGAGAAACTCTAAAAGTAATAGGAAACACCATAGGGTTTTTTGAGACATGGGCTGAACCAACAAATAAAAATTATTCAGTAGCAATAATATGCATTGAAGTGGATCTTTTAAAACTTAAAAGTTCTTCTAGAGGTCAATCTGAAAATGAAAAAGATTGGTTTACATATAAAAGCTTAACTACAAACAGATTTTGTTCAAATGCAAACTCTACCATTAGTGTGGGAATTTCATGCACAACTATCCAAAGAGGTGGCAGCTGCCAACGAAGAGGCAGAAACGATTCTTACGGAAAAGGGAAAAGAAGAGCTACACTCTAAGGAAGAAAAAAACATTCAGATCCTTGAAGAGGAAACGGAACAAGGAGACAGTACCAACTCCCCAATAACCACCCAAATGTCAAAAGGAAGAATGAAACCTCAGATTAGAACTAAAGAATAGAAACATAGCAGTAGGTAAGCAAGCAACCTTGGACTCATCCATAAAAATCAATAGATGAAAACAAGGTAGAAATGAAGCTCCTCTCTTAGAATATAGGAGGTTTAGTAGAAAGGGAAAATTGTGTTAAAGACAATTTTTTTTTCTTTTCTGAAAAGCCCAATATCTTGTTAATCCAACAAACTAAATTAGATAGTAAGGAAGCTAAAACCTTTCTACAAAAAAAAAATTGAGTTGACAACAAGAGTATAGTATTTCCTGCTACAAATACCTCTGGAGGAGTTATGAAAATTTGGTCAAGTAATTTTTTGATAAAAGAATCCTTCACAAATGCTAATTGGATCAAGGTCTATTTGAGACAAAAGTCATGTAATACTTTGTTCATCATTACATATGTTTATGTCCCAAATTATCTTAATTTAAAGACAGAATGTTGAAACTCTATTAACAAAAATGCAAGCAGATATGAACCTTCGAACTATATTCTTGGAGGGGATTTTGACTTGGATCTAAATTAGATGGAAAAAAAGTTGGCTTTCCTATAAAATAAAAGGAAAGAGAATATATAGAAGACATCATCAGCTCTCACGGTTTAGAAGATCTGAAAGTTGAAAACAATTAAAGTTAAATAAAGCTGGGCTAATAAGAGGTGCAGAGCTGCTTTCATTGCAGAACAGCTTGACATATTTTTAAAAACCAGTGAATTCCTAGAGGCTGTTACTCTTTCTCAAATGGTGATTCTTCCAAGTTTCATCTTAGATCAGAAACCAATTAATCTTGACTAAAGCAAAAACTCATTTGGGATCCAATTCCATTTAAATACTCTTCATTAAATCTCAATGAAGATGATTTCAAAAAAGCTTTCCTCCTTGTCTTGATGGATACACAATCTCACAATTTTCCTAGAGGGAGTTGAATGAATATGGTTAAAGCTATGCGAACAGCCATAAGGAATTGGATACATAATAAAAATCAGGATTAAAATATCCAATCCCAGTAGCTGGAAAACATTCATTAAAAGATTGAAGAAGAGAGATCAAGTGAGGACTTGCTAAAACAGTAGTAATACTACTCTAATGAACTCCTGAACTTATGAATAAAGAGGAAGGACATGGGACCTTAATTCAAGAATGACCTAGCTGACTGAAGGTGATAGGAATAATAATTTTTCTTTTAGAAAGACATAAAGAGGACAAGTTGTGGTGCCTTAAATCAAGAATGACCTAGTTGACTAAAGGCGATTGAGATAGTAAATATTTTTTTAGAAAGACTCAACAAAGAAGAAATGTCAACACCACTACTATTCTCTAGACCTTAGAAGGCCCATTAATTGGCACTATTCGAGAAATAAAATATATGGCTAATAATCACTTCCATCAATTGTAGCAGGATTCCTTGATACAAGTGAGCAACTGAACAAACTTCTTCCTAATATCCCTTAGTCACACAAGAAAATTGGAGATTATATATAAAATGTGACTATGGATGAATTGCAAGGTGTGGTTTTCAGTATGAAAGGAGAAAGCTCTTGGACCACATAGATGAATGCTAATTTTTACCAATCAAAGAAGATTTGCTAGCAATGGTGGAAGACTTTAGACTTGATCAAAGACTCCATGAGTGGATTAATTCGTCTCTTTTGGCCTTAATTCATAAAAAACGCACACACAATGACTATTTAAAGATATAAGCTTATCTCTCTTATAGTACTTGTAGCATCCTTAATTGTAAGCACTTACATTGGTCCTTAGCTAGGCCCTATTTTAGTGTCCAAGGATTCCATGCCTATTATGCTTAATCATACCTTGATTTCACGCACATTTTTGAAATCCTCATCTTAAAATTGATCCTCAACCTAAATCTAGGTCCTTTTTGTGCCATAAGGGGTGACCTAAAGTGTAGGGGGTGGTTTAGAATTTAGATCACCTACCTTGGGAGTTTCCCCTAACATGGCAAATGTGGCCCAAATTTAAATTGATGGAGGGTCTTTTGATTTTATGCAGGATTTCAATTCCATGTCAGCCTCCTTTGAGCTTTGAGCCCTGAAATGGCTAGGTGAGGTATAAGTACAAGGCTACCTACCTCATTTTGAAATCCATCCAATCCATCGATTGACATTGCGATCCAATCAATTACAATTAAATTCAAGCACTCGAGCATTCAAGGAGCAGTCAATTTTAGGTTCATGCAAACATCAAGCATGGAAGATGTGGAGTAATGTCTAGATCCTAGCATGTGTGAAGGCATTCATGTTCATCCTATCCTAGATCCAAGGTCAAGACTACAGCAAGACAACTTTGAAGCATCTTTATGTAAGTTTTCTGCAAATTCTGAAGATATAATACTGATGGAGTATTAATACCTTGCTGCAAATCGATCTACTACAATTCTGGGCTGAATGTTATTGTTCTGGAAGTCTGCAATAAATTCTGGAAATTATATTTTATTTCTGCACTAAATCGCCAAGGAGCAAACTTAAGATTGTATTGTGTGTCCTCTATCCACAATCTTGCTCCTACTTATATATTAACCAAGGGTCTTGTCTTTTCATAAGACACATGCCTTCTAGGTCGGCCCTCCATGAAACAACCTATTCCTCTACAAATCGGTGCCCTTGTCCATTAACTAATAGTTAATTATTAATTAACTACAATAGTCAAATACAAGGCATATAAATATGCCTAGCAAATCGCTGATCTGTTCTAGGGAGATGTATTTATCATGAGGCCATATATAAAGGAAATTACATGCATTTTAGATCTGTCTAATCTGAAGAATCAGAACATTAATATGATCAAGTTATCAAGATTTAACACTCCCTCTTAACTTGATAATATAAATGAGAGAAACATATCTAGCAACATTGTTACGATGACTGAGCATAGATTTGTACTCTATGTCTATCTGATTTTTCCAAGCATGTAGTATCATGGTACACATGATACTTGTCATATTACTAAACCTGTAATATGAATTATCACTAATACTTGTGATAACAGTATTACATGTGATGCAATAAATAGGATAAAATCTGGAGAATGATTAAATTCTTCCTTTATCCAAATTGTGACTCATAGGCACTGACAAGCC
The DNA here is from genome assembly GCA_027943335.1 of Chamaecyparis obtusa. Taxonomy (NCBI): domain Eukaryota; kingdom Viridiplantae; phylum Streptophyta; class Pinopsida; order Cupressales; family Cupressaceae; genus Chamaecyparis; species Chamaecyparis obtusa. Next base: position 433,405 of record BSBK01003961.1, on the reverse strand, counting down.
TATATCACAATATGATCCTGAATTAAGATCTGCCAGTACACAGGATAAAATCTGGAGAATGATTAAATTCTTCCTTTATCCAAATGTGACTCATAGGCATAGAAATGTCTATATCACAATATGATCTTTAATTCATCCAGATCTGCTAGTAGTTCCCTACTGTTTTAGAATATTATCTCAGAGATCGTCATCTCATATAATGTCTATTCATTATCAAAGAGATCGTCACCTCTTTAGATAATAAACACAAATGGCGAAGCCCATAACAGTCAATAGCCTGACAATAATAATTTAACACAAAATTATTTTATTAATAATCAAAGAATACAAATGAGTTACAATTCAACCATACCAAGTCTTTTTTTGAAGTGATCTATCTTCACTCGAGAGAGAGGTTTGGTAAGAATATCTGCTGTCTGATCCGCAGTACAAATGTATCTTAACTTGACAGTATTCCTGTCTACCATATCTCTTACATAATGGTAAAGAATTTCAATATGCTTGGATCTGTCATGAAAAACTGGATTCATAGAAAGCTTGTTGCAACTTTGATTATCACAATGAATGATAGTGGGATTCATGGGTTGACCAAATAATCCCACAAGTAACTTTCTAAGCCAAACTGCTTCCCGAGAAGCCATTGCAGCTACAATGTATTCAGCTTCTGTGGAACTCTATGCTACTGATGTCTGCTTTCTGCATATCCATGATATCATCGTTGATCCTAAATTGAAACAACATCCTGAAGTGCTTTTCCTATCAGTAACACTTCCAGCCCAATCTGAGTCTGTCAATCCATGTAAGTCCAAGTCAACTTTCTCATACTTGAGCCCAAGGTTAAGAGTGCCTTGTAAGTATCTCATAATGTGTTTGACTGCAATTGGGTGAATCTCCTTTGGTTCACACATAAACTGACTTAAGGCATTAATTGCATAGCAAATATCAAGTCTTGTATTTACCAAGTACATGAGAGACCCAATCATCTGGTTATAAAGAGTAGAATCTATGGAGGGTGATTCTGTTGCTACTTCCTTAAGTTTGTGTAGGTTAGTCTCCATTGGAGAAGACATAGGTTTGCAGTTCCACATTCCAAATCTCTTCAAGATGTCTAATGTATACTTTCCTTGATTAAGTATGATGCTGTCAGAGTTTTGCCATACTTCCAATCCTAGGAAGTAATGAAGGAGTCCTAAATATTTCATATCAAATTCTCTAATTAGATCTTTCTTGCATTGATCTATAAGATGATCATCACCAGTTATTAGTAAATCATCAACATATAGTATCAAAATTATCATATCATCTTTATCCCTTTTATAATAGAGATTTGGATCAGCTTCATTCTTGGAGAATCCTAAACTGGTGAGATACTTATCAATTCTTTCATACCATGCCCTTGGAGCCTGTTTAAGCCCATAGAGAGCTTTCTTGAGCCTGCAAACAAAGACTTTAGGGTTATGAGTTTCAAATCCTTCAGGTTGTTCCAAATATACCTCTTCAGTAATCTTTCCATTTAGAAATGTTGTTTTCACATCCATCTGATGTACTTTCCATCCCTTCGATGCTGCAATAGCTAGGACTGCTCTTACAGAGGTGTATCTGGCAACTGGAGCAAAGGTTTCTTCATAATCAATTCCCTCCTTTTGAGAGAATCCTCTGGCTACGAATCTAGCCTTATATTTTTCAATGCTACCGTCAGCAGCATGCTTGATTTTGAATATCCACTTAGAAGAAACAACAGATTTTCCCTCAGGCCTTGGAACAATTTCCCAAACATCATTCTTAATAATGGATTGGTATTCTTCTATCATAGCATCCTTCCAAGCTGTATGTTTAATAGCATCTGAAACATTGTTTGGTTCTAATTTAGATAAATCACTCATGTTTGCAGCATAGCTAGAGAATCTTTTGGGTCTTTTTCTTTCTTTGAAGGTTCCTTTTGGTGCAGAGAAGTCTTGTGCTTCTTCTATAGTCTTAGAGGCCCAAAGTGGTCTTTTCTTAGGATTTTGAGTTTCCTCAAGATTAAGATTTTGAATTTCACCTTCAATTTCTTCAATGTTCTCCCTCTGAAACTTAGGTTCATGATTTTCTTCAGAACTAGGTATATGTGAAGGATCTTCAGAACTTAGGGCTCTTTTGAATGCTAAATCTTCTTCAAATATTACATCCCTACTAAGTTCAATGTTTTTCTGACCAGGTATGTAAACTTATATGCTTTGGATGTTTCACTGTATCCAACAAAAATACCTCTTTTGTCTGAAGGTTCAAGTTTAGTTCTTTTCTCTTTAGGAATATGAATGTAAACAGGACACCCAAATATTCTAAGATGACTGATATTTGGTTTAGAATTAGAGAAGACTTCCTTAGGAATTTTATCTCCGAGGTGGGAGTGAGGGCATTTGTTTTGAATATAGACAACAGTACATGTGGCTTCTGCCCAAAGATAGAATCCTAAATTTTGGTCAAGTAGCATAGCTCTTGCAGCTTCCACAATTGTCCTATTCTTTCTTTCTGCTATCCCATTTTGCTGAGGATTGTAAGGAACAATACACTCCCTCTTAATCCCTGCTTCTTTACAAAAATCCTTAAACAAATCTGAAGTATATTCCCCTCCATTATCAGTCCTAAGAGTTTTAATTTTGTGTCTTGATAGATTTTCAGTTAAGGATTTGAATTCTTTAAATCTTTTTAGGATTTGTTCTGATTATTTACATTTCAAGAAGTAAATCCATGTCTTCCTAGAGAAGTCATCCATAAAGAGTACATAGTACAAAAATCCTCCGAGAGAAGGAATAGACATAGGTCCACATAAATCTGAGTGGACTAATTCTAAAACATTGTTAGTTTTTCTAGTGCTATTTTGAAATGGACTTTTGGTGTTCTTACCTAGTGCACATCCTTTGCATATGCTTGAATGATCTTTGTTAAACTTAGCTAAACTAGTAACCATCTTCTCCATAGTTGATAAGGCTTTGAAGTTTAGGTGCCCTAACCTTCTATGCCATACTTCGTTTATATCCGCAGCTTCATGAACTAAGGCTTGAATAGGTTCTGAACATAGTTCATACAGGTATCCCTTCCTTTGACCAATCAATTTTGATTTCTTAATAGAATATTTTTTAGGCCAGGTCATTACCTTTCCATCCATAAATGCTACCTTATATCCATCATCCTCAAGTGCTGTGATAGAAATTAGGTTCCTCTTGATTCCGGGTACATATAGTACTCTTTTGAGGTGTAAGGAGATGCCTGATTTTAGTTTTAAGGTGCAGCTTCCAACTCCATTGACTGGATGTGCAGAACCGTCACCTATGGTAACTTCTTCATCGGTTTCCTCCGTCATTGAATCCAATACTTCTTTATACCCCGTAATGTGTCTAGATGATCCACTATCAATTACCCAAGAGTTGAGTTTGCTAGATACATCATTTGATAGTGCTGAATACAGTACATAATTTTCAGGATCATAGTCTTCTTTTGTCTTAGTTACCTCTGTGATATTTACTTGTTTCGTATTCTCAGGGTAGTCTGACTTATAATGTCCAAGTTTCTCACATTTGAAGCATTTGACTTTAGATATGTCCCTCTTGAATTTGTTATTGCCTTGAGGGGCCTTCTTCTTCTTAAAGTGTTTCTTCTTTCCTTTGTAGGAATTTGTGTTGAGAACATGAAGTTCTTCATCCCCAGTTTTCAATTTTAGTCCTTTCTTAAGTTGCCTAGATTCTTCTTGAAGGCAATCTCCTTTAAGTCTGTTGAAGTCTGGGAGTTTGTCTCTAGCACTTACTCCTTGTGAGAATGTTTCCCATGATTCTGGTAACCCATCTATAGCCATAAGTGATAGATCTTTGTCTTCAATTATGGTCCCTATACTTGCAAGTTCATCTCTTAGACTAGCCACCCTTAGGAAGTATGAATTCATAGATTCTCCCTTCCTTATTTTTATATGATTTAGTTGCCTTTTTAGTGCAAGGGTTCTAGTTGCATTGTTAACCTCATATGCATTTATTAATGCACTCATCATATTAAATGATGTCTGATGTTTCATTAGCATAGGTGCTATTTCATTTTTAACTCCATCTAATATGATTTTCATGGCTTTCCTGTTTCCTGGTATCTTTAAATTTTGGAAATTATATTTTATTTCTACACTAAATCGCCAAGGAGCAGATTGCTAGAAGAGCAGACTTAAGATTGTATTGTGTCCTCTATCCACAATCTTGCTCCTACTTATATATTAACCAAGGGTCTTGTCTTTTCATAAGACACACCTCTTCTAGGTCGGCCCTCCATGAAACAACCTATTCCTCTACAAATCGATGCCCTTGTCCATTAACTAATAGTTAATTATTAATTAACTACAATATTCAAATACAAGGCATATAAATATGCCTAGCAAATCGCCGATCTGTTCTAGGGAGATGTACTATCATGAGGCCATATATAAAGGAAATTACATGCATTTTAGATCTATCTAATCTGAAGAATTAGAACATTAATATGATCAAGTTATCAGGATTTAACACTTTATGAGCAATTTGACACTTGTGAAGGTATAACATCTTGTCAAGCCTCTGCTATTAACAACACAGGGGTTTTACTGAGGCAAACCCCTTTCTCCTAATATTTTTCCTTTTTCTATGTGCAGGTGACAAGTGATGGAGCTACGGATTCAGCTATAGGAAGGTCTGGCAGTCTGCCACAGATCTCCTAACCCTCCATCACTTTTTGGAAGATCAAGGGCGCCTCCTGTAGTCAAGGGAAAGTCTAGGCACCCCCTACAGTCCAAGTCATCCCGTACAAACAATTTGGGCTGAAAATTGGTGTGCAAGTCAGTTACTAAGTTTGTTCCTCATATCCAGACTCATAATCTGTTTATCCATCTATTTTTTGTATACATGTACAAATTACCCTCATTGCATGCTATATCATCCCATTTCCTTCATTTGCTCATTACAAATTACATCAATCAATCATTCCATTCTTAGAAAAGGAGAAACTATTACACCCGTTCAACACTTGAGTCTTCTCAAGCCTAGTGGGTACTTTCTCCTTCCTAATGCAATGAGAGAGAGATCAAAATTTGGGTTGTGAGCTTCCTAATTTGATTGACCATCCTAGTGAACATCCTCCCCTAACAAATCAATTTTCTTTCATTACATTTTGGCAAACCCAACTCTCTTACATCTCCATTTTGATTTGGTGTCTAGATCTGATTTGTATGCATTGCATTAGTCAATATTTGCATCATAACATTGCTACATTTTATGCATTTAATTATCTAGGTTTACCTTCGTTACATTTTGGTGAACCCAACTCTCTTACATTTCCATTCTGATTTGGTTTGCATTACATTTTTAATGATTAGAGTTTACTTCATGCATTTCATTAGCTTTTATGTGCAATCATTATGATATAATAAGTCCTGTTTTGCATGAACTTGATGCATATTTGCATGATCTCTATCTTTCTATTTCAGATCTGATTTACATGCTAAAATGTTTAAATGATCAATTGGTTACTAGTTTGCATTATTTAGACGTCTCTTTCTTTCATCACTTTGTATATGAGTGTCATAACTTTGAAGCCTACACATAATATTCCAGTGAGAATAAATTGTAGACTTATGGGTTCCTTTCCTGAGTCCTCCAATGTATTCCATAGGAATGTAGATGATACCTCTTGCCTGCTAATGACATACCTACTATTGTTGAGAATATCTCTTCCCATTCTTCTCATGATGAGGATGAATCTTGAAGAGTGTCTTCTACGCAAGTGCAAAAGCTTTCTTATGATTTCAAAAAGCTTGAGCAATGGTTAGGTCAAGAACATTCTAATAGTGCGGTGATCCCCTTGGTTGAAGAATTGAGGAAATTGATTTATAATGATGAACTTGGTGTTGATTTATTGTGTGCCATATCCCATCTTACCAATGACAGTCTCAAGACTATGAAAAGTTGTGCTCAAGATCTTAATCCTTTTAATCCTAATACCAATGTTGAGAATTCTATTCCCATTCCAACATCTTTGCCTAATGTGCCTACATATACTCCACCTATTATGGCTACATCTATTCAAAGCATCAATCCTACACATGTTAGTCTTGGAAGTATTCCCAATCCTATCATCTCTACTCCTATGAGTGTTCCATGTATTTCCCAACCATCATCTATACCTACTTACCACAATGTCCCACTTTCATATTTCAATGCTCCTTCCATTTCCTACAATGTTTCAAATCCTTCACTTTCACACATGTCCACTACCAACATACCCACTAAAGTCGCTATTAATAACTGTGGTCAAAGTGTTTCATTCTTACAACAACAACTTGCTTCTATAACCCAATCCAAAATAATGTTCCTACTTGTGACATTGCTAGCCCTTTGTCCCTTGATATCATTTGTTCCATTATCCCTCAATAAAGGGAAATACCTCACTTGGAGACATACAATGGAAAAGGTGATCCCTTGACTCATATGAAAACATTTCAAACCTTGTTTAGTGACCTCTCTAATGATCATAGACTTATGGCTAAATTGTTTACTAAGATATTTAGAGATAAGGCCTTACAATGGTTTTGATCTTTGCCTCACTCTATTGACTTGTTTCAAAAACTTGCCAATACTTTTATTCAACAGTTTCAAAATAATACTGACCCCCAAATTTCTTTGACTGATCTGATTCATTGTAAACAAGGTGTTAAGGAAAAAGTGACTAGTTTTATTGGTAGATTTAAATATTTTCTCATTCAAATTTATTATCCTATGCCTGATATAGATGTTCAATGTATTTTCATTTCTAATTTTCAAAAAGACATTAGAGATAACTTACTGTTTTATGAGTTTACCTCTTTTACCCAATTGTGTGCACTGTGCAGTGCTTCAAAATTGTCAGCTTCAGGTGAGCCAGTTTGATTCATCCACTCCAATGGCTCTTGTGGATAAGAGTGATGCCTCTCAACAATCTACCCAAAAGTTCCAAAAACCCAACAAAGATTTCATCAAGATCAACAATTGTTCCAACAATGTTGATGCACAAGTGGCAGCTACAACATCCGGTTTGGCTCCTTTGTCATCCATGTTTAAACCATCTCGGACTTTTATATCTTTATGAATCTTTGCATTATGTCATGTTGAAGTTTCTTAATACTAATGTTTTGAAACTTCCTCCCATAAAACCAATCGAACCTTCCAAACCATTGCCTATTTCCCATGATCCTAAAGCCTTTTGTCAATACCATCATTGGCCTAGCCATGATACTAAGAAGTGTTTCCCTTTGAAGAACATTATCCAAGACCTTATTGAAGCCAACACCATAACTATTAAGGGTGTGAATGATAAAGAAAAAATATTTGTTCCACCCCCTAACCGAAATTTACAAATCTACACTAATTCTTTGCCTTCCCATTCTACCATAGCATTGAGCCTACCACATTGCCTTCTTCAACCAATGTTGCGCCCCACAAACCCACCACCATAAATCATGATAATATGTGTAGTGTGACCAATAATGTTGTTAATCTCATTGATCAATCTAAACCTAAACCTAAACCCAAGTCTAAACTTGAGCTTTGCATTACATTTGATCTTAAGGAGACTGTTAAGGCACCCGATGGTCCTCTTTATATTTTCTCGAAGATTAATGATAAGGTATCTCGAGGAGTGCTTATTGATCCTACTTGCATGGTGAATTTTATAATTGAGAAACATCTTTACACTTAGACAATTTCATCAAGACTCCTATGACAAATTGATGTGATGATTCAGACTTTTAATGATTTTACTTCTATCCATGGTTCCATCACTTTTCCCATTGAAGTTTGTAAAAAGCGACTAGATGCCATCTTTGTTGTCATCCCAACTTCCGATCAATTCCAAGTAAAACTTGGCCTTCCTTGGCTCACTTCCATGAAACCTATTGTCTCTCCTAGTCCTATCCATAAGTGTGAAATTTCTCCATAATGGAGAAATCATCATGATCAACCATAGTCTCTCTCAGCCTTTAGTGAGTTGTGGAAACTTTGACCTTGAATTATTTTAGCCTACCATGCCTCAACCATTACAACCTCACCAAGACCATCTCTTCTTATCCTACCAAAAACTCAAAGCCCAAAAGATTTCCAAATTGAGAATTCTTAAGGATGTCCTACCTCCTTTTCCTAGGCCCAAACTCCTTCCCACACCTCCTATTCCTCCTATCTATGCTTCTGTTTCACCTCCTATATCCTATAAGCACTTTGAATCCTTTATCTCTCCTTCATAATGTGCTTCCCTTGTAATCTTTTGCTTGTTATATGTTTTGTATAGATTTCTTTAGATGGCCCTTGTTGCTCTGTTGGTGCAAGGTGATAAAAGGATCGAACCTGTCATGACATTCTTCTATTTGTTTTTCAATTCTTCTATATGTCATATACATGTTATGTCGTGCATGTCCTATTGTTGTAAATGTGCCTTTGTGTTGTTTGTTTGGGGGCGATCCAAAGCAGTAGTAGCCATCTTCCTTTTTGGTCTCCGCAATATTGGCCCAAAAAGACTTTTGTTCATGTATCTTATGTGCTCTTCTTCCATTGTGTTCGTAGTTCTACTACCTTTGAGGGATGAGGTCTTATCACATATGCATACTAACCCCAGAGTTAGAAGATCCCTTTGTGCTCTTTTTGTCATGTGATTCATTTCCCTTGGTTTGTCCTTGTTTAGGGGCATGTCATGGTGGAAACGTGCTTGTCTTTTGAATGTATGTATGCTACCTTAAAGCTATTGCTCCCGTTAAGGCATACACAATTGCTTTAACATGGCACTCTTTGTTACACATTATGCACACACCACATTGATCAATGTTTTGCAATCCTTTTTTTCTGATTACTTAACAAACCTTGTCTTTTGATTGGTAATCTCCTCTTTGTGGATTCCTTTGGAGACAATGTTTTCCTTGGGACAATCCTTTTGCATCATCCTTTTAGCAGATTCCTTTGTAGACAATGTTTTCCTTATACCTAATCTTCTTTCTTTGGTGGATTTCCTTGCAAACAATACTTTGCTTGGTTATCCTTTGGATGACTGACTAGCATAATGCAGCTTGCTAGACTATCAATTCCATATTTTGTGCCTCTCTTTTTCTCTTTACATGACCCATAGTAAGTTTTACCTTACTACGCCGGTTTGGTCATGTTCTCTCTCTCTTTTGTGAATGTTTCTTTTGTCTTGATTTAAGATTGATGAGGACCTAAGTCACTTGGAGGCTTGGTGTTTTCTTTGTCTCTTTTACCTTAATGAGATCTCTTTCTTATGTTTTGATCTACTTTATCGCAAGTATGAAGCAAGTTCATACTCTTGCTAAAGTGGGGGCTAAATGTAGTGTCCTAAATTGTAAGCACTTACAATTTTGGTCCTTAGCTAGGCCGTATTTTAGATCCCAAGGCTTCCATACCCATTATGCTTCATCATACCTCGATTTCATGCACATTTTTAAAATCCTCATCTCAAAATTGACCCCCGACCTAAATCTAGGTCCTTTTTGTCCCATAAGGGGCAACTTGGAGTGTTGGGGGTAGTTTAGGTCACCTCCTACCTTGAGAGTCAGCCCTTACCTGGAAAATAGGGCCCAAATTCAAATCGGAGGATGGTCTTTTGATGTTAGGTGGGATTTCATTTTTGTGTTAGCCTCCTTCAAGCTTTGAGCCCTGAAATGGCTAGGTGAGGCATAAGTACAAGGCTACCTCCCTCATTTTGGAATCCATCCATCAATCCATTGATTGACATTGCAATCCAATCCATTATAATTCAATTCAAGCGCTCAAGCATTCAAGGAGCAGGCAATTTCAAGTTCATTCGAGCATCAAGCATGGGAGATATGGAGTAATGTCTACATCCTAGCTTGTGTGAATCCATTCATATTCTTCCTATCCTAGATCCAAGGTCAAGACTACATCAAGACAACTTTCAAGTATCTTCCTGAGCAATTCAATACTTGTGAAGGTATAACATCTTGTCAAGCCTCCACTATTAACATCACATTTTTTCCTTTATGCAATTTCAATTCGACTTCAAGGTTAATTCTTGTATAGGGGTTTGACAAAGGCAAACTCCTTTCTCTCAACATTTTACCCCTTTTTTGTGTGTAGGTGACAGGTGACAGAGTTACAGATTTGGCTATAGGAAAGTTTGGCAGTTTGCTACAGATCCCCTGCCTCTTCATCAATTTTTGGTAGATCAAAGGCACCTCCCACAGTCAAGGGCGAGTCCAGTCACCCCCTACATTCCAAGCCGCATCATATAGACAATTTGGACTAAAAATTGGTGTGCAAGCTAGTTTCTATGTTTCTTCCTTAGATTTTGGTCTCGAAATTTATTTATCAATCTATTGTCTATCTACATATACAGATTATCCTCATTGTACCCTATATCATTCTATTTCCTTGATTTCTTCATTCTAAATTGCATCAATCAATCATTCCATTCTTAGCGAAGGAGACACCCATTCAACACTTGAGTCTTCTTAAGCCTAGTGGGTACTTTCTCCTTCCTATGTAATGAGAGATCAAATTTGGGGTGTGATCTTCCTAGCTTGATTGACCGTCCTAGTGAACATCCTCCCCCTAAAAAATCAATTTTCTTTCATTAGAATACCTTAGACAAAATCATTATTAAGAGTATTGCTAAAATAATTAAGCCTCTTCTTCAAAACCTCATCTCTGAAAAACAAACAATGATGTAGAAGCATCCACGCTCATAGGCAATCCAACATCAACAAAAACATTTGAAGCTTTCCAATCTAGTTTTTGCTTTGTTGTCGGGTTTTGAGTCTTCTTCAAGAGAAATTTCAAGATGAAATTTTGGCTATCTGTGAACCTCATCTTGTAGAGGGGCCGAATGGGTCCCTATGGTTTCAATTTGGCAAAAAAAGGAGTTTCTTTGGCCAAGTTATGTTGGATCAGAGATTTCAACCTCCTTACAAACTAGGTTGAAGGTTATGGGGGTTCCCAAAACTCCAAGAACTCCTAACGAATTCCTGTACTCATCTTCATTCCCGATAAGTCCATATAATACTTAGATTTTTCATGAAGTTCTTATTGAACATTGTGTTGTCATTGATGTCAATGGATGTTTGATGTCAAAGGCTTCCAAAAGTTGTTTGGAGAGATAGATATTGTCATTGATGTCAAGATGGGTTATTAGTTGTAGAATGTTAATGTTATCATTATAGAAGCAACAATGTGAGTATGTACTTGAACCATTTGTTCCTGAGTGTCTAGCACATTTGCAGAAGTTTGGAAGTGTTTGTGTTAAGTTTTAAGGTGTGTTGCTCAGAGGTGATAATTGTACGTAGTTGCATTATCATTGTTTTTGGTACTGCATTATATCATCATGGCTTGTTTTGGCTTGCAGTTCAGAAATTAAGGCTACACAAGAAGTATATTATATCGAAGTTTTGAAAGATTTTCTCCAGAGTACAAAGAGTTAGAAGTGATGAAGTGCAAACTATGTTAGTTGTTTTACTGTGCAAGAGTTCTATTGGATGCACTAGAGAAATGAAACATGAACCAATTAGAGGAACCATGTCAAGGTAAGTTAGGTGGGTCCAATAATCTCTAATTTTTAGGGCCACTTAATAGTACTATTAAAATCAAAATAAACATGTTTTTAAACACTATTATTATAGTAAAAGTATTTTAAATATTTAAAATTAAAAAATTTTAAATATTTTAAAATATTTGGAGGGAAACATAGGATCCAAGGGCCAAATTTTAAAAGGTATATCAAGGAGGTACCTATCTTCATTTGAGAACCATTCAACTAATCTTTTGCATCAAATTTTCAAATTAGAGAAATTTGTTCAATCTAGGGCATCTAGGGATGAGAACCCTCGGTTTGTTTGGGTTTGAGAGTATGAAAACCCTCTTAAATTCCGCATGCAAGATCAAAGAGGAAATCCTTGTGTTCTATTTTCGGGTGATTCCATCCAAGGATCACATTGTGCCATTTTTTTGAAGATTTGATGACATTTTCCAATTTGCTACAATGGAGCTACCATGTGTGTTGCTGAGTTTTAGAGATTTTAGTCAAGATTCTAGCAATAGGGCAATTTGGGTTTGCAAGCAAATTTTAGTATTATAATGTTGGCGGAAAATGGGTGTTCACTAGTTTATGCATGCAAACAAGGAATTGGACCCATTTTCCTTTTAATTCAATTGAGGAGAGTGGATCCTCTAGGCTCAATCTCAAATCTAATTGAAAACGATTAGGCACAAGGTGAATCCAATGCTCCTTGATTGAGTTGAATATGAGCTATGCAAAAATGTGAACTGAATGCTAGATCTAGGGATGAAGGTGTAAAATTGATAGTATTTAACATGCACAAAATAGCTTAGATCAGATATGCAAGCATGGAGTACAAATCTGGAAAGTGGAGAAGAAGAGGAACTTGTGTATGAAATTTGAGCCTAAAAGTAGTAGACACTACCAGTTATGAGAGCCCTTGTGTAGGAGTGTTGGATGCAGACAAAAATTGTGTTTTCCAAATCGAGATGTTGTTCAAAATCTTCCTCGAAAGTTTCGTCGCAAAAGTGTTGAACACTAACAGAAAAAATTTCTGCTATCTTTGTCGCCTTTGCAAAAGTTGGTTCTATAGGTCTTTGTTTACTCTTGTCAAATTTAGATATGTGCTGTCAAGTCCTATCACTCGCACCTATAAAAGTGAGGAAATATTGTTGGGTTGATAGGGTTTGCCTAGGTCAAACCTTGGGTTTGGAAATAACCCAAGCCTATAATTGAAATTGAAATGTAATTCAATTGAAAGCTTGCCTTGAAAGGGTAAAGGCTAGATCTAATATTGAAATGTTGAAATGGAATGTTATACCTTCATGAATCTCCTTTATTTAGAAGTATTCATGAAAAGGTTGATGTTGTCATGTGTAATTGTCTTTATAATAGCTCAAGTGTGGATGCCATCTTGAATGCTTGATTTGAACTTTACTTCTCCTTCAATGCCTTGATAATGCTTGATTTCTTTCTCAATTCAATTCAAATTCTATATGAGATAGGATATGAATATGATGTGTCAAATGAGGAGGTAAGAATTTCTTTTGTAGTTCTCTTCATGAAACATATTTGAATTTTTGAAGCAGGCTGACACAGAGAAGGAATTCCCACCCACATGTTCTGATCATTGGAGCGTCCAAAATTGGACCCCTTTAAGCAGAACAAGGACACCTAGGGGCACCATTGTCCAACCTATTAGGGCTGACAAAGGACCAACAACACAGTGACAAATAGAGTTGCAAATTTGAAACTGGTGCAAGCAGAATCAAACATGATTAGAGGAAAGGCCAGAATGCTAAAATGAGGCCTAAGTGAGTATGAAATCGTATAGGGATACAATTTACGATACTACATTTAGCCCTCATTTTAGTGGGAGTATGAACCTACGTTCGCACTCTCAATAAAGTACAAAGTAACATTAATCAAGATACAAAAGAGGCAAGAAACACCAAGCCACCAAGGATTTAGGATCTTGTCAATCTTATATCAAGATAAAAAAGAGCCACAAATGAAGAGAAGAGAGAGCCTTACTATGTTGGCCTAGTAAGGTTATGCTTACTATGAGTCATGTAGAGAATCAATGCAAAAGATTACAAAGCAAAAGACACAGTTTGCAAAGTAACCTGAATATTAGAATTTGAAAGCAAAATGGGTGCTGCAATGTGCACCAAACATGTTGTGGTGTGTCCACAAAGTGTAACAAAAAGTGGAGTGTATGCCCCCACGTTAAATCGATTGTGTACATCTTACCAGGGAACAATTTCTTTAAGGTAGCATACATGTATCCAAAAGATAAGCATGTTGCCACAATGATATACCCCCAAGCACAAACAAATCAAGGGGAATGAAGCACAAGACAAAAAGAGAGCACATTAGGGATCCACTAACTAGGGTGAGCATGCACATTTGATAAATCATGTCAAAGTATGATTCTAATATATTGACATCATCCTCCAAAGGTAGTGGAACTATGAGCACAATGGAAGAAGAGTACATAAGATGAACAAAAAAAGTCTTTTTGGGTCAACATGGTGGAGACCAGAAAAAGAGATCTCAATGCTTTGCATCATCCTCAAGCACACAACATGAAAACACATTTACGACGATAGCACATGTACGAGATAACATGGATATGACATATAGAAGAATTGAGATAAAAATAGAGGAATGTTACAATAGATTCGGTCCCTAACTTGTGCTAACGGTGCAACAAGGGTCATTTAAAGAGAGCTTAGCATAACATAAAGAAAAACCAAGCAACACATCATGAGGGAAGCACATTACATGCAATCAAACACACAAAATAATCTATTGCACAAATGAAGCTAGTCAAGCAAATCATCCACCTCCCAATAAGTGCCTAGCATGACTTAGGGGTTGTGGACAAGATGCAAGAGGCACAACAACCATGGTAGATGAAGCTATTGTAAGTTCCAAATAAGGACCATGCTCTAATGATGAATCACTTTGTTTGTTACTAGGAGCTAGGATTAATACTTTTGAGAATCTCGAAGATAGCTCATGATTAATCTCGATAACCTTGTACATATCATCAAAATTGTTAGTATCAACATTTTTATCATCAATATCATTGTCCAAATTAATCACAATAGGATCTTTAATGCACAAAGAAAATGAACAATCATTTTGCATAGACAATTTTTTTCGTAGTTGATTTAGATGAGCTTTGTCCCTTAGGTTAGGCAAATGTTGGTCAAATGAGATCAAGTCAACGTTCAACATCTTAGGTGAGAAAATGGTTTGGGAAGCAAGTTCACAAGCCTTGGCACAACATCTTTGTCGGTGGTCCCTCGTACTATGATTTCTCTTGGTTCGAGTGAACACTTAAGAATGTTGGGGATCAATAAACATAGGCTTCTTTTCTTCCTTTGTAGGAGGAACTAAAGAAACCTCACTAGGTTGAGAAAGTGAGGATGTTGGGCGGGTGGGACCACAAAATATATAGGAGGAATAGATGGTGTAGGAAAAATTCCATATCCATGATGAGGAGGTGGAATATCCATACGTAAAGGATCCTTAGATTTACTCAAATTTGATATCCTTTCATGTTTGAATGTTTGATAAGATTAGAAAAGGACATCTTCTTGAGGTTTTAAAGGTTTAGGTTTTTGAGGCCAAAAGAAATCAAGGCCGAAGTTTCCACATCTTGCTAAGGCTTATAAAGACTATGATTGATCATGATAATATGCCCATTGTGAGGGAACATCAAACATTTATGGATGGTAGAAGGTATAGCTTTCATGGAATTGAGCCAATGATGTCCCAACTTCACACAAAATTGGTTTGAGGTAGGGATAATAGAAAAGGTAACATCCAAGCACTTAGTGCCAACTTTAATAGGAAGAGTGATAGAACCTATGGAAGGATAAGTGAAACCATCATGCATCTTTAACATAACATTAGATTTGTCATATGTATCTTGATGAAATTGTTTTGTAAAGAGATGTTCTTCAGTAATAACATTCACCATACATATTGGATAAATGAGCACTCCCTATGAGAGCTTTCCTTTAATTTTCACAGTAATGTATAATGGTCCATTGGGTGCATCAATAGTCTCCCTTGAATCAAAGGTAATGTGACGTTCAATTTTAGGCTTAGGTTGCTCAATAAGGTTCACGACATTGTTGTCCTAAACACACAACATCAAAATTCATGTAATTAGATTTGTTAGGCTCGATAACATTGGTAGAATGAGAAGGCAAAGGATTGGTAAAGATTTGCAAATTTTGACTAGGGGGTGCTGCAGATTTATTTCTTTTATCATTCACACCCTCCACAACTATAGCGTTGGAATCAATAAGATCATGAATTGCATGTTTCAATCTATAGCACTTCTCAATATCATAGCCAGTTTGATTATAGTATTGGTAAAAGGCTTTATGATCAAAGGAAGCTAGTAAAGACTTAGTAGTATCTATGGGTTTGGCGGGAGGAAGCTTCATCACATTAGCATTAATCAATCTAAGCATTATACTATGCAATGATTCAGAAAGAGGAGCAAACTTATGACGCGTAAAGATTGATGATAAAGGGACTACAACTGATGTTGTGGTTCCCATTTGTGTATCAACATGATTTGAAGAATATTATTGATGTTCATGAAACCCTTGTTTTGTTTTTGGAACTTTTGAAAAGATTGTTGCGTGCCCTCATTCTTATCAACCAGAGCCATTGATGAAGAGGATTCAAACAGGCTCAATTGAAGCTGATAATTATGAAGCACTACACACAATTATGTAAAAGATGTAAACTCAAAAAACAGAATCTTATCTCTAATATCCTTTTGCATATTATTAATGAAATTCTTTGAACATCACCATTAGGCATAGGGTAAGCAATCTTTGAATGCAAATGTTTATATCTACCAATAAAATCAGTCACTTTTCCTTTAACTCCTTTAACTGTTATATGAAAGCATTAGCAATTTTTTAAATAGAATCAATAGAATGAGGCAAAGAGCAATGCCATTGCAAAGATTTATCTCTAAAAGTGCAAAAAATAAACTTTTCACGAGTCTATGATCATTTGAAAAATCATCACACAATGTTTGAAATGTTTTCACGAGTTAGGGGGTCACCTTTTCCATTGTGTGACTCAAATTAGGGAATATCCATGTATTGAGGAACAATAGCACCAACAATATCTTGAGAAAGTGAGCTAGCTATATCACATGTGGGAACATTAAACTTGGATTGGGTTAGGGAAGCTAATTGTTGTTGTAAGGATGAAACACTTTGAGCTAAATTGTTGATAGTGGCTTTGGTAGATGAGTAGTTGTTGGATATGTTGGATTGCAATGGAGGTGTAACATTGTGATAGGCAAGTGGAGCATTAGAGAAGGAAGGTGGAACGTTATGATAGGTGGGTAAAGGAGATGGTTGGGAAACAAATGGAAAGCTAACAAAAGGAGCTATGTAGGAGTATTAGTTGATAGGAACTCCATGACTAACATGTGTACAATTAACATTTTGTGTAGAGGTAGACATGATAGAAGATGTATATGCCAAAACATTAGGCAATGATGTAGGCATAGAAATGGAATGCTCAACCTGATTTGTAGGATTAGAGTAACTAAGCACTTTGGCACAACGTTTCATGGGGATAACATTAGTATCAACAATATGAGCAATGCCACACAACACTCCCATACTATGTTCATTGCTTTGAATCATTCTCCCCAATCCTTCAAACAAGGGGATTGCCTCACTATTTAAGTGTTCTTGACCCATCCATTGATGAAGCCTATCCAACTCATGGTTGAGCTTCCCCAATTGGTCAATAGAAAATCGGGTTAAGGAGTCATCCTCATCATGAGAAGTGTAGGAGGAATAATTTTCCACAATGTTAGGTATGTCTTGTGTAGGAATAGAGGATCCACCCAAGATCCCATGGAATAGGTTAGTTACAGGTTAGTTAACTCAGACTCCATACCATTGGTATTTAAACTTTAAGAAGCTACAAGTCTATAACTTCTTCTCACATGGATATATATAGGACAAATGGTCATGAAACTCATGCTCAAAGCTAGATGTAAAAGAAATGATTAAACAATGCAAATTCCCAATAGACTGATCAATTAACCATTGCATAAATGATATAATTCAGAAATTATTGCTAATATGAATTAATTAAGTGCACAAGATATGAAGTAATCATAAGATACATCGGGTTCACCAAAATGTAATGTTTGGGGAAAATGGGCGTTCACTAGTTTATGCATGCAAACTAGGAATTGGGCCTATTTCCCTTTGAATTACATTAAGGAGAGTGTATCCACTTGGCTCGATCTCAAATCTGATTGAAAACGATTGGGCACAACGTGAATCCAATACTCCTTGATTGAGTTGAAAGTGAGCTATGGAAAAATGTGAATTGAATGCTAGACCTAGGGCTAAAGGTGTAAAATTGATAGTATGCATAGAAAGTCTCAGAATGGATATGCAAACATGGAGTATGGAACTAGAAAGAAGACAAGGAGAGGAACCCATGTCTGAAATCTAAGCCTGAAAATGGTGAACAATGCTAGTTTTGGGAACCCTTGTCCAAAAGTGTTGAATGCAGACAAAAATCATATTTCCCAGATCAAGATGCTATTCAAAATATTCTCTAAAAGTTTCGTTGGAAAAGTGTTGGACACTATTTTTTGCCTCTACAAAAGCTAGTTCAGTAGATCTTTTGATTGCTATTCCTAAATCTAGATCTGTCTTTAGAATCCTGTCACCTGCACCTACAAAAGAGAGGAAATATTGTTGGGTTGATAGGGGTTTTCCAAGGTCAAACCCTAGGTTTGGAACTAACCCTATAATTGAAATTGTAATTGAAAAGTAGCATGCCTTAAAAGGGCAGAGGCTAGATCTGATATTGAAATGCTTAAATTGATTTTTATACCTTCTTGAATCTTCTTTATGTTTAAGTCTCCATCAAAAGGTTGATGTTGTCATGTGTAATTGTCTTCATAATAGCTTGATAATGGATGCCGTCTTGAATGCTTGAAATATGAACTTTACTTCTCCTTCAATTCCTTGATAATGCTTGATTGCTTGTTTAATTGAATTTGAATTGTATACGAGATAGGATACAAACATAATGTCACAAACAAGGGGGTAAGGCTTGCTTTTGTACCTCTCCTCGTGAAACGTATTTGAATTTTCAAAGCAAGCCAACACAAAGAAGGAATTCTCGCTCACATATTCTAACCATTGGAGGGTCCAAAATTGGGCCCCTTTAAGTGGGACAAGGGCACCTAGGGGTGCCATTGTCCAGCCTATCTAGGCTGAACAAAGGACCAGTGACCCGGTGACAAATAAAGTTGCAAATTTGAAGCCAATTGTTAAGGTTTTAGGATCGTTGCAAATGTAATAGCACTGCATGTATAGTATGTGTTTTCCAAATGAAACAATCTCTTGCATTTATATTTAGAATGAGCCAAGAAGAGACATGTCGCTTCATGGGACATGTCTATTCATTATTATGTAATTAATATAATGACAATTATGATTATATATATATATATATATATATATACATATATATATATAATATCTCGAGTATTATATTAATTTCTCTAATATATATATATATATATATATATATATATATATATATATATATATATATATATATATATATATATATATATATATATATATATATATATATATATATATATATATATATATATACATCTCATATATACTAAATATATATATACATATCTTCACTAGTATTGACTCATAGTGTTTATCCGACTGAAGCTACAAAACATCAACACAATGCGAGTAGAATCAAATATGATCAAAGCAGAAAAGGCCAGAATGCTAAAATGAGACCTAAATGAGTATGAAATTATATAGAGATACAATTTATGATGCTACAAATATAATGTTTCCATATCATATTTGTAGATTCCTAAATTGATTCTCACAATTTTGGGAGAAGAGTTGTGCAACAAAGGGCACTAGATCTGAATTATAGAGATTTACGACAATCAGCCCTAGCTAATTAAGCACCATATTGGGAGAGGGAAATTCAATCATTCTAGGTACTAGATCAATCATACCAGCTACTAGTTACATTAGATCCATTATAGGTGACTAGCTTATTGGAGTGAAGTGTCATTCTTTCTAAGAGGATATCAATCAGATTTAAGCATTTTGAATGTGTTTCCAGACCTATTCTGACCTGCAATCTTCATCTACAGCCATATAAGCTAGGGCGACATCATTTAGAAGGTGGGTTTACCAACGTTAGTTGCTGTTCCATACTCGTCACCAGAAAATGTACATGTTTCCAGCCTACTGCAATCCTTTGGAATAGTTAAGTTGACCATAAATTCCTAGCACCGCCATTGGGAGGATACATTTGACAATATTTGCTGTCCCAACCCTATTTTTATCAAATCTGCATCATTTCCAGCTGATTACAGCCTTGTCTAGCATTGTACAGCTTGCCATTCATCTCCAAGGAGCAGCCATACCAGTCACCAACCTCTATTTGCTGTTGACAAAGTTTGCAGGGTCTGATCTAAATCTGACTTGCATATTTTCAGCAGGGTACAATATTCCGTGAGTGCAAAAATATCTAATAAATTCTGATTTGTACTTTCTAGCATCTTCATTCATCATTTTTGGTGACCATGCTGTTCAAATAAATCATATTGCAAGATTACCCTAATTCAGAATTAGCTTCATCTAACATTCTAGGGTTTTTATGACATAAATCAGAAAAGTTTGATGTTGTTTATTGCAATTGTGAATTGATATCAGTAAATTAAGGTTCTTGAAAAGTGTGATCAGAATTTGTAATTTCTGTTTGTATTCATTTTATTCAAAATATCAGAAAATAAATAAAATACAAAAGGGGACATTACAATTTCTGTATATATTGATAAATTAATATGGGAAGCAAACATTTTCCTCTTCCATTCTCTGTGCTTACAGCAGCAAATCAATATCTTCAATTTTTTTTCCTAAAATAAAATCTCTGCTTGGTTAAAGACCTTTAGAAGACATATATTGACATTAAATTATGATTACCTCTTTTAGTGAATATGCATTTATTTGAAGAGAGACTCCATTTTAAAATCTTTTCAGTAATAAATTATTCATCGGAAGATCTTATTAAGAGGTTTGTTTTGCTGAATAAAGATTATTAATGTGACAGGTTCTTATTACCTCCTTAAATAACGTCGAAGTTATAAATTATATCATTCCATTAAGGGACACACACTTAATTGTAGAAGAGATTTATAATTTGTAATTTTCATTTATATTAAACATGAAATCAATAATATGTTTCTTAAATTCAGTAATATATATGTTTTGAAGAATATTTTTACAAATTTGTATGTTTTTTAATGTTTGGAAAATTTGAAAAGTTATTGCTATGAGTCTGAGTTTTCCAACTATGGTTTGGACAACCTCTGAGAAGGAATTTAAAAGCGAACTGATGTGTTCTTTGCCAACAAAATGAAAAAAATAGAAATCATCCTTTTATTGGGTGAAACTACACTACGGAGGTATAGAAACTTCTTAGCAGCAAGTTTCAGGTGGAATATAAAGGCCTGATGTAAGAGGTCACTCCGATTTGTACCAATTTATTTTCCAACTTCCCCTCTACTGAGTAATAATGTCAAACAGTTTGCATGATCTCAAGAATGAAGAATTATGAGTTTCAGGTGTCAATAGACTTTCATTCATTCACGGTGAAATCCCCTTACTGAAGTTTTTGCCAATTTTGGTATCAAGTTTGTTTTCCAAATGTCAGCACACTTCTAACTCTAAGTATGAAGATATTGTTTTGCATATGCATTGTTTCAATGTTCGCGGACTCTAGGAATGATTGTCTCTATAATATTTGCTTCAGTTTTCAGAGCTATCTACCTTAACAATTTTCAGAAATTAAGAAGCAGCAGTATTCAGTAAAACACATTCAAAAATAGCGTATGCCCAAGCCTTTTATACAATTGGAAACTAGACTCTGATCCAGGAGAAGTAACACACCTTTCAAAGTTCCAGTTGCGATTTCCCCTTCCAAAGGTGCATTCAAGATAGGAACACCAAACTGAATCATTTCTCTTCCGTTGCCTTTCATGGGTCTTTTGGAAATCACAAACGTCTGACCTGTTATTGTCAATCTTGTTCAATTATCTACCCATATATGCCAACAAGTATGGATGCGCATGCACAAGCCTATGCCTTCGTATTATGTAATGTGCAGTACAGTAACACAATTCAAATAATAGACGTAAGAATAAAAACTAAAGCAACTTACAAGACATTTTTTCATTACATCAATTTGCACTCACCAAAAAACTTAAATGATAAAATCTAAACGAGAAAAAATGTAGGAGACATATCAAAAATAAGAAAGCAAACGTCTAAGAACATGAAAAGAAAAACTGAGACGCATGGCAAGAGAAAAGAAAGAGACTCAAGAATTTTCCCCAAACAAAATTTGTCATCCTTAAAAATTCCTATCAGCAATAGATTAAAGAAAAAATAATTTTGAATTAGAACAACTTGTCAAGTTCCAACATAAAAGCATGATCATAGGACCAAACAGAAAATGCCAACAAACATGTTTAATATAGCATGCTTTCCCATATTGCTTCAAATTGCACATATCCATCTTTTTTCTGATTTTCAGTTATTGAAGAAGGAGGGAAGATTACGTAATTTACAAAGCTTTTTCACTATCTCAATGCAGTTGATGATAGTCTCCATAGAAATCAAGG
This sequence comes from Chamaecyparis obtusa, assembly GCA_027943335.1. Classification (NCBI taxonomy): domain Eukaryota; kingdom Viridiplantae; phylum Streptophyta; class Pinopsida; order Cupressales; family Cupressaceae; genus Chamaecyparis; species Chamaecyparis obtusa. The sequence goes on along the minus strand of BSBK01003961.1, from coordinate 411,108 downwards.
TATATCTATGTAAGACACTCCAAAAATCCCACAAAATATCCCATCACCCAGTCATCGAAGGTCAGAAGTAGACAAAGGAAGGACAAATTTATCTAGACGACAAGGACAGAAATGTAGCCATTGGAATTGACATTTGAAAAACTTAGAAGCAACCAACATTACTTCTTGAAGTGATCACAAGGGAAAAATGTGAGTGGCCATAATTTCAAACATACAGAACTATACAGGAAGAAAAAAAAGGGAATAACACAAGATAGTGAAAGAGTTCAAAAAAGTGGGGCATAAAACTTGGCACACATCATCAAAGTGAAATATCTATCAATTGGAACCCTTAGATCAAGGGACAAAAAGCTTGAGTATAAAATGGATGTTATCAATCCATGTACCTGTATAAAAGAAAGAAAAGGAAAGGAGCTTTTATGGAACTAAGTAAGAGACACTTAACTATGCTACAAAGAAGGTGTGCATATCTTATTTCTCAAAAGTAATATAGAACTACTGGGGAGGCATATTTGGTCAACAAAATATAGTGACTGTAATATGAGACTATTTAGGAGGCACCTAACTTCTACAAACAAGGTATACATGCACTAAACCCATGTAAATGTAAACTTGCAACCTCTCTTTCAAGAACATAAATTTTATACCACTTAACCCTTTCAAATAATAATAGAAACTTTTGAACAATATTTATTTGACGTCTTTATTATTCCACATGCTCTCACTTTGACCATTAAGATGCACCGACTCTTGCTGCTCTTTTCGTTTCTCCATCATTACTAATTATTCATTGGTAACTACTTTATTTAATGAAATTCTGTCAATAAACAAATGGATATTTTGTGGGGGCACTACGACCAACAAAAATTCGGAGCCAGATGTGATATAATTTATATACTCTTGTGCATAAGAATGGGAACTTCAATCCTTGGATTAAGTAAAGCTTCTAACCCAAAATGTAAGGAATAGGTGTCAATAGCCCAAGGTTTAGAAGCGTATTACTCTAGATGCTCTACTTATTAAGGTTGTTAAGCATTGTTGTATTCATACAAATTTTCCGAGTTGTATCAAATTTCAACTAAATTGTCTTTTTGTCAAGATGACAGTTATGATTTCGCAAGCTTTTTCCTTGCCATCTACTACGTTCTTCTTGTTATCTCCTATTTTGTATATTTGCAGGGGTAGCAATAGAGTTTTCAAACACAGTACAGATGGCGAATGGCGGGGTTCAAACGATGAAGAATTAGCGGAAATACGTTCAAAGGCAGGTAAGAGTGCACCAAATAGTGGAAACCAGTCTTTGATAAGTTAGCGAATCTGCCACAGGGTATGATTGTGGACTAGGATGGAAAGCTTGCACCAGTAGGAATTTTGAACGAAAATGCCAATTTAATATCCCCTTTTAGCACTCTTGTGGATATTTGGACATGATATTATTATTTTCTGTCACCTTTATTATTATGAATAATTGATTAATTTCATACGAGATTATGAATAATTGTTTAAGTATATGTTTGATTGAATACTGATGATTTAATTGATTGACTATTTATAATTGGATTTTTTTTCAAATATTCTAATTTATAATGTTAGATAAAATATTATTATTTTTTATTTAATAGTGTAAGATTGGATCTTATGTTCCGGTGCTTTACTATGGGAAGCTCTTGCCAATAGTCTAATTGGTATTAATTTTCAACTAAATAACTTTATTAAATTAAAATTGACTTGAACCTCGTACTACTTTATTTATTCATTGTTCAAACTTTAAATTTTAATATTTTAAATTAAATAAAAACAAACTAAAACTATTTCTTTGTTAGATTAGAATTAAAGTTTGTTCTTTAATTAGATTATTAAGATTGAATTATTTACTATTTTTATTAATTCAATTGATTTAGTTAAGTCTTGTGCATGGGTTTTAAATAAAATATGAGAATATGAGTTTTATTTCTATAATTAAGGTTTTCAATTAGAGTTTTGGAAATATTTTAGAAAGAATTTTTTTATACAAAGATAGAATCTTATATGACACAATGATCCCATAATTGATTTGTTAATGATTCTATGTTGAAATTATAATTGTGTTGATTGAAGTAAACTAGAGTTTAGAGGAATGAACCAAATGAATTTAAAATCTATGTAATCCTATTTTTGGTGAATTAAATCAATAAAGTGATGATGTGAAACCATGTCATGTTACCTTTTTTTTTTTAATTTAGATAATTAATAATATTTTTAATTTGGACCTACTAGTCTCCAATTTGAAGGGTAGGGCAACATGATATTATCATAAGTAAAAACTAAAATGTATTTTAAACACTAGTATTAAAATATGAGTATTTTTAAAAACTCAAAATAAAAAATTAAAATTGAAATAAAATTAAAAGTATTTTAAATTCTTGTAGGGAAATTCAAGACCTGGGCCCAATTTGAAAATGTATATCAAAGAGATGTGCATCTTCATTTGGCAATCATTGTAATTATCCTTTGCATCCAATTTTTATATTTGGGCAGTTGTTTAATCTAGGGCATTAAAGGATGAAAACCCTTGGTTAATTTAGGGTTTGAGGGATGAAAACACCCTCAGATTCCACATCTAAGATCAAGGACATGATAACCATTGTTTCCCATTTTGGGTGATTTCATCTAGGGATCCTAAGTGTGTTGACTTGTTAAGGATTTGAAGATAATTTTCCATTTGCAACAATTCCACCAGAGTGTTTGTTGAATTGTTGCAATTTTTTGGAGATTTCAAGGAAGATTCCAATAAGAATTGATTAGTTTCAAACAAATTTGGCAATGGGCAAGGAGGGTTCTATTATCGAATTTTCAAAATTTATTGTTATTGTTCATCATCATTTCCAATTAGATTTGAGGTGCCATAACAAGGAGAAAAATTATTGTCAACATATATTTCACTTTCAACCCTATTCACTAGATTACATGTAATTTTTTGCATTTTTTGTTGTTGATAATCAACATTTAACCCTTGAACTAAGTGACATATCTAGGGGGGGTTTATCATCATATGTCATTGATTTTTTAATGATTCACATGGACATTAGTCACTGTTTACCTAGTATTTATTGCGGATCAGTGGAATAACAATACTCGTGGGCCAAATTACATTAACCATTCAACCTTTAGACACCATAATAGGCATTTTTCATCAATCTATATTGTGTACCAACACCAAGGAGGGTTTGATTAGATTTGAAGGAGGTATACCAACATTGTTTCTTTTTGTGCAAAAATTGTCTACACCATTTTACTACTCACAACAATCTTAAAATCCTTGTTGCAACATACAATCATTCATACCAAGTATTAGAGAGTTTCATATGCAAATCGTGAGTGATCTTTTAATGCTAAAATTAGAAAAAGGATATTGTTATAAGCATTGCAGTCATTTTTAGCTTAGTGGGAAAATGCAATATCTTTAAGGATTACCAAATTGATTGTGTGATATGGAATGATGTTGAGATGATCATTTTAATTCAAATTTGAGTGTTTGGAGTAATCTAGGATTTATACTATCAATTATTTTCAATATTTATTTATTGTTCAAGCTTGGCTTGGTTTTCAAAAGCTAGTAAAAATATAAAAATTCATAAAGTTGTATAAAATGTTGCATGATTTTAGTCAGAGACATTAGAAACAAAAGCCTTAATATTCCTATCATATGGAGATTGACACACAACCTTAATATTGGATCTATGAGCTTAGGAAAGAGAAAATAATCAAACTTGATATATTTGGAAAACTGTTGAACTAGTTTTGTTAAGAATACCAAATTCGAGTATTTTCCATCAAATAATAAAATTGCATGTTGGTGAGTGCAACTAAGGTCAATAACAAGGTTTGGTACAAGTTTCTATGTGAGATCTCATTGGCATTTGCATGTTTGAACCATGCAAAACTTTCTTTTTACTATTTTGTATTTGTGTCCTTTATCTTCAAAATCTAGACTAGACAAGGGAAGATGCCAGCCTTATTACCAAACTTTGGGTGGTTAATCCTCTAGAATATTTTTTATAGGCACCTATGCACCTCGTGGACATCTACACCACCATGTGTACAAGATAAGGACAACATCACTACCTAGCATGCCCCTTGAGGATGACATTGGCACACAACACATCTCTTGGTGACATCTATAGTACCTAATATACCCCTTGTGTAACACATCTATTTTTTTAATGATTTTCATAACCTATTTTTACAATTTGGTCATATTTGGCCTAGAGTCTGGGTATGTGCACAAAGATGGGGGGCCAAAATGGGGGTATAAGATGCCATTTTTTCCCATAAATCACCAAACTCTAAATTTCGACGAGAAATTGAAGATAGTTAGACTAAAAATTTGAAGATGCGACAAGATGAAGAGTTGTAGTACTCTGAATCTAGTTTTTAAACTACTAATTTATTTTGAAAATGGTAGAGATTAAGACCCTAAAAAAGGGGGAGCACAAACAGTGGTTAAGTTTTTTGTGAAAAAATATAACAAAGCATTTGGTGTGCTCCCCCTAAAATCTTAACTTTAAAAAAAAAAATTTAATCACTCTAGCGAGAATTTAGCTAACACCACATAGTTTATTCTAAATTTTTTTGCTAATTTTTATATGAACGTATGATTTTTACAAATTTTCGAAGTGGACACATCTTGAGAACATGAAATTTGAGTGTGCTCCCCCTAGAAATCATTGAAAACTAATAAAAAATCAAAACATTTTTTTGAAGTGTGTAAAATGGAGTCTAGTTTCTAGAAAAGTAACTTGTTTCAAAATTTGATGAATGAGCCAAAATCTATGCCCAAAATAGTACACGTTGGTTTTTGATAAAAAATGAACATACTTACAAAAGAAATTAGAGATAAAAGGCTTAACATAACCAAAATTCAAAATAAATAATATGGTTAGATAGCTAACAAAAAGTTCTATAACATCTTGTTGTTTGATTTTGTCATTGTTGAACCATGTGTAAACTTGAAGGGGAGCATAGGCGAAAAAATGTGAATTTTTTTTATGTTTGCTAGAAAAGACGTCTCATGCATGCTTGAATTGTCCAAGCCTTTGGGTTGGACGCCCAAGGAAAATCCAAACCTTAGGCTTGGTGTTTCCCAAAGCAGTTAATAATGTGCATGTTGTATATGGTGTATGCCATATGTAGAACTTATTCACAAATGTGTCTTTGTTTTTGTCTCTCAATTTTGTTAAAAGTTACACTTTATGGTTTCAAGCTATTGTGCCCACCTCTCCATCATTGTTTATTACACCAGCTCCATATATCATCCTCCATTCATCTCAACCCTCTATATGTCTCCAATTAAGTTTGTGACATCAATTTCTCCCTATAAGTGTCTCATCAATCTAGTTGTGTCTCCCCATCTCCACTTCTTAGCCTCCCCCCTTATAAGCCTCTATCTTTATAATATGTTTCAATCTCTATTGCATCCCTCTCTTCCTTCTCTCCTTTTCCCCTCCGACCCTCATATACATCCCCATGTCCCTATCCCTCTTCCCTCTTTCCATCATCCTCTCTCCACTCTATCCCTCTCTTCCTTCTCTCCTTTTCCCCTCTGTCCCTCATATCCCTCCCCATGTCCCTTTCCCTCTCCCCTCATTCCATCACCCTCTCTCCACTCTATCCCCCTCCCATCCCCCCCCCTCTCTCTCTCTCTCACACACACACACACACACATCTCCCCCATATCCCTTTTCCTTTTTTCTCTTTCTCTCCCTTTCTCCTTATCTCTTTCCCCCTATCATTTGTCTCACTCTCTCCTCGATCTCCCTTCTCACTTTCACTCTCCATTTTCCCCTCTCTCTTCCTTTCTATCTTTCCTCCTCTCTCTTCTCCCCTCTCTCCATCCCTCTTTCCCTTCTTGCATGTTTCCCCCCTTTCTTTCCCCCTCTCACTCTCTCCCCCTTCCACACATCTCTTCTCTCTTCTCTCCCTCCCCACCTCTCTCTCTCTCTCTCTCTCTCTCTCTCTCTCCCTCTCTACCCCATCTCCCCCCTATCCCTATCTTGCCCCCTCTCTCACTCCATCCCTCTTTCCCTTCTCTCTTACTTTCCCACTCTCTCTTTCCCCCTCTCTCACTCTCTCCCTCTTCCCCACATCTTTCATCTCTTCGCTCCTTCCCCAACCCTCTCTCCCTCTCTACCTTATCTCCCCCCTCTCCCTATCTCTCTCTATCTTTCATCCTCTCTCTTCTCCCCTCTCCTACTCCATCCCTCTTTCCATTCTCTCTTGTTTCCCTACCTCTCTCTTTTCCCGCTCTCACTCTCTCCCTCTTCCCCACATCTCTTCTCTCTCCTCTCCTTCCCCATCCCTCTCTCTCTCCCACCCCATCCCCCCTCTCCCTATCTCTCTCTATCTTTCCCCCTCTCTCACTCCATCCCTCTTTCCCTTCTCTCTTGTTTCCCCATCTCTCTCTTTCCCCCCTCTCACTCTCTCCCTCTTCCCCACATATCTCCTCTCTTATCTCCCTCACCCTCTCTCCCTCTCTACCCCATCTCCCCCCTCTTCCTATATCTCTCTATCTTGCATCCTCTCTCTTCTTCCCTCTCTCACTCCATCCCTCTTTCTCTTATCTCTTGTTTCCCCACCTCTCTCTTTCCCCCATCTCACTCTCTCCCTCTTCCCCACATCTCTCCTTCACCACCCCTCTCTCACTCCATCCCTCTTTCCATTCTCTCTTGTTCCCCACCTCTCTCTTTCCCCCCTCTCACTCTCTCCCTCTTCCCCACATCTCTCCTCCCTTCTCTCTGTCCCCACACCTCTCTCCTCCTCTCCCTCTACACTCTCTTTACCACCTTTCACTCTCTCCCTCTTTCTCATCTCTCCCTCATGCCCACATATATGCCTTAGTATAGGGTTAAGGGCACAAGGTTTAGGGTATAGGACTTAGGATTTAGGGTTTAGGATCTAGTATATTGTTTATGGCTTAGGGCTTATAGTTTAGAGATTAGGGCTTCTAATGCAGGGCTTAGGTAATAGTATAGGGGTTATGTCAAAGTGTTTAGGGCTTAGGCTTAAGATTTAGGGTTTAGGGTCTAGTATAGGGTTTATGGTGCACAATTTAGAGTTTAGGGCTTAAAGTTTAGAGCTTGTAACTTCTAATTTAGGGTTTAGAAAGTAGTATAGGGGTTGGGGATTACAATTCTCCTCTCTTCTCTCCTTTTCCTCCCTTCTCTCCCTCTCTACCCCATCTCTCCCCTCTCCCTATCTCTTTGTATCTTTCCCCCTATCTCTTCTGCCCTCTCTCACTCCATCCCTCTTCCCCATGTCTCTTTGCCCCTTTATCAATATTGTCCTCTCTCCCTCTATATTTCCCCTCTCTCACTCCATCCCAAGGGATTAGGGCTTAGGGGTTAGTATAGTGTATAAGGAAGGGATATGGCTTAGGGAATAAAGCGAGATAATGAATTTAGGGCTTAGGGTTTAGAGTTTAGGGTTACATAGATAGAGACAAAGACATAGAGGTTTAGGGGTCAAGGCTATAGAGATTGTCATTTTTTTTGCATAACATAGTGTACGACATACACCATATATGAAGTGTGCCATATGTGAGGCACTGCACGCATTAGGGGAACAAAGTAATTTTATTTTTCATTATATGTCGTGTATGCCATATAGGCTTGGTATGTCAAGCCTTAGGCTCAATGTACCAAACCATATGGTGTGCACCTTATATGGCGCACACCCTGTCTATTTCTACTAATTTTGATTGTTTAGAATAATGGATAATCTTGACTAATGAAATGTTAACCTAATTGCATAAGATGGAAGCCTAGTTGGCATCTAAGCTCTCTAAATGTAGTTTGGTGGTTTTGTCTCTCATTTGAGAATTGTGACTATTTTGGTGTATTAGGTGGTTAGTGAGTGAGCCTAGTTGGAACTCAATTAGTATCATCTTTTATACTTTTCCTCTTAACACTTAGGAGGTCATTGTCCCCTAAAATGTATTTGGCCAAATAATTGATTCAACTCTTCTTTATATATATAAATGCTCTCATATACTATTGCTTATCCCTCTCAAGAATAGGAGGTTTATTTGTTGGTTATGCAGTATGAGTCATCTTCCATCACTAGAGCTAGAAGACTCTCCATTCTAAAGTCCCATGGTTATTTGTAAGTTTGTTTGCTATTACTAACATAGTTTAATGTCATTCTTATGTGAGTGATTTGTAGACCACTCCTTAGAAAGTCAATCTTAACATGGTTTAGATACACTAGGGAGTCTTGCGACATGGTCTTGTGTTACGTAGAGGTTAATGTTTCTATTGGTATGTATCTTGTCTTATGTTATACATATTCTATATGCTTGTTAATGTTTGTATTAATGTGTTGTAACATTTTTTTAGGTCTTGATTATGCGTGTATGTTGTATTGTTATGTCCTTTGTGATGTTGTTATGTGTTGTGAATTCTAAATATAATGATTGATGTGTATTACATATGATTATGATTGTACATCTATATTGATCATGATACTTCAATTCATTACTTCATGAATGAGTTATCTATTCATTCACTTCAAGCTAAAGTGATGTATGAAGAGGATATGGTTCCTATAATACGTAGGGTTCAAAGTGTCTTCCTTGTACACAACAAGAATTTGGAGGCAACTATTCGTGGATGGTTGAGTGTTACACTTAGACAAAGGATGTCTATTTTTAAGTCATCCATTTGGGTCCAATTATCATCTTTCATCATCGATATCACTCTTGCACAATCGATTTTTTATTCTGATGCATTTCAACCATTCTCATTAAATAGATATAATTTTGAGCTATATTTAATTAATTGCACTAAGCTTGCTATTTAATTAAAATGATTTACCAAGCACCTCAGTAATATAGCTTCTTGGAAACAAAACAAAAGGTTTGAAGTGTTCAAATGCTAAAAAGTGACTTTCAATATTGAAAATGTTTTAAAAATGAATTATCACTTTTTGAAATCACAGGCAAATTAAATTAAAATGGAATTTTGTAGAATTGTTTAAAAAATATTATAAATAAGAGATTTAAGAAGCTATTTGGTATAAATAGAATTTTGTGAAAATTTATTAAAAAAGAGTATAAACAAGTGCCACATAGTGGCCAAGTACTTGCCTTTAGTAATTAATTTTAAATTTAATTTTTAATATAAATTTAATCTTAATTTTAATAAATTTATTATAATATATAAGATATTTTAATTAATTATAATTATATAGATAATTATTGATTGCAAATTATAATTAATTAAAACCTTAATCTTAATTAATTTTTAAATATAACAATAGTGCTAATTTTATTTTATTGATATAGATTTTTTATTACATATGATTAATATTATTGTATATATAATATGAGCAATAGTATCAAATAGTTATAATAGTTTTAACATATCAATATGATACATTATGAACTTTTAATAATGTCCAAATGAATAAAAAAAGCTAATCAATTATAAGTAACTTACTCCATATTAAGAATATTGTAATTCAATAAATAAATAATTTATTCAATATTTTGAAATAAATTTTAAATTAAATTATAAAAATATACAAATTACAAAATTTAATCAACTTATTTTAATCTTTGATTCTCACTGATTTATTGCATCCATTAATATTCCAAAAAAAAAGATGATTCCAAGATAACTTCACATAAAAAAAAAGAAAATTAAATGAAATAAGTGGAAGGATAATAAATAACAAACGTGGTAAATTTTAATTGGTTCTCTCGTGTAATAAGATTTCAAATGCATTCATCCAATGAGATGTCAAAAATTAATTTTTAGATATTATAAAGTTAAATAATTTGTATCTATATTTTAGAAATGAAAAAACTTATAATGAAATATAAAAAAAAATTTATTTTCATTGATGTAAAATAGTTCATTTAATCATTAGTTAACATCAAAAACTCATTTGATATAATACTATTTATTAATCCATCCCATTTCTTTAACTGAGAAACCATTCTGGAAGATCTTTCCTGACTCGCGATTTGGCGAACTCACGTAGATTTTGCACTAGAATTTTAAGTTTGAGGTTTGGTGAGTTGTGATATTTTCATTTAACACAAATCTCTCATAAGATTCGAGAAGGGACGCCTTGGTGGGATATTCTCTATTGGAGCGTATGATTTAGTTTGAATGTTTGGGTTTGTGATAACCTTGGCATACGGAATATTACTGGAGTTGGAAGCTGGCGTTGTGGAGCATTAGGAGTTTGAAGATTTTCAAATGACTTGAATATCTATCAATACTCCTAACATGGCCGCCATTCATTATTCCGAAGTGGTAAAATGTTAATTGATTTCATTCTCTAGTTGGCGCATAGTTTCTTTCCCTTCGCGTGGTCATAGAGAAAGGGAAGTTGAAGTGGAGAGCAGAATACCCATAATAAAGCAAACGCCCCATCAATGGTCAAATAGGGCACTCAAATTGGAGGTTTAGGTAAGTTTTGAGTACCTTACTTGACCGGCTCAAGGCGTGAGAGTGTTGGTGTCGTTGGACGTGTCAGTGAAGCTTCTTTACAGCGTCAAGTCTCCCTCATTCCTGGCACGGGTTCACTTGAGAGAAGTTCGCGTCATTTGCAATGGAAAGCGCTGGAGGTTTCTGGCCGCCATTCCCCTATTCAGAGTCTTTGCTGCGTTAAAGGACGTGTGAGTATCATCAGGAGCAGCTTGGAAATATTGTTCCCTCTTTATCACTAAGGTTTGCTAGAACTTCTAGGAGTTGAGCGTTTGGACTATAAGCTGGTCGTGGGCCTCTGTTAGAGACATATGAGGTGTTGCCATGTTTATTTTGCACACACCACATCTATCTTGAACTGATGTTTGTAATTCTGAGCCTGAATAAAGGCCATCATTGACTGTCTTTTGCAAATAAGGTCAGCCCTTGCATTTTCTGTTTTAATCTGCCATAATATTGAATATAACATAGTTTCAGTTTATGTGCAAACTTGTTGGTTCAGACGGTATAAGTTTCCTGTCATTTTCTGAGAAGATATCTGTCTAAATTCCTATTAAACATTTGTCAATTCCCTTGCAAAACTAAAAACAACATTTACTCCTGCAAGCAAACTGTTTGACAAAACTGCACTCAGTGGAAAGAGTTAAAAACTGGCAAAAATCAAGGGTGCTTATTACACCAAAGCACTCAACTATGGATCATGGCATTACTTTGAGGCATTTCATTGAAAAAGATAGGAACAGAAAAGAGGAAGCTTACTGTTATTATGTTGACTTAAAGAAAGCTTTCGACATGGTTCCTAGGAGTAAAATATTGATCTTGGTATCCGAAAGTAATATAGAGGTTGTTCATAGGATTTATGAAGAGTTTTGAGAAAATATCAAAACTTAAGCAGGCTTTCAAAAGTTTAAGTGACATAGGTTTCAAACAACAGTATCCTATATCCCCTTCTCTTTTTGGCCTATATATTGACAAACTACAAGAATGACCAAAATTGCAAGGAGGGGTTGATGTTCTTTTTGAAGAGTGCATTGTGAGGCTTCTCATTTTGATGGTTAGATCAGCTAAATGGTTAGTGCAACCTATGCAGACTCTATTTGAGCTTTTAGTTATTTTGGCGGTGCTTTACAAATTTCAATAATGGGCTAGCAGCACTTGAGAATTAAAATGGAAGAAAATATAGAGGATTAAAAATACACAATTACAAGCAAATTGAAACTGAAACCTTCAATTTCCAATGACATTCTTCTAGCTGAAATAAGTGCCTTCCCATAGTTGAAAAAACTCGTACTCAGCAACTTCTTGCCAAGGGCCAAAATAAAAATCGGCAAAAACCTGGTGATAACTTGGCAACTTCTCGGCAAAAAACTTGACACCCTTAAAAATTGCTGCTTAATTTTAATTAGAAATGCATTTTTTATGCAAAATTCAATGAGTATATGCATCTAATGAGTCAGTAAATGAGTAAACAAAAGAAACAAGCTGACTCTAGATATTGAAGAGTTAGAAAGCAAGGTGAAAACATATTTTAATTTTTATCTACTTATCATGCATGTGAAAGACTCCAAAAATCCAAATATTGTACCTAAGGTTTGATTGTTTCTTCCTCTCTTGGCCATGTCTGAAGAGAATAGCTTGCCCCTTGCATTTTGGTACATGTCCAATTTGGAACAAATGAGATCTCTCACATCAACCTCGGGTCCTCTGCATGCATTTAGTGAGGTCCTCCAAGACCTCTCCATTGAGATCTAAGTAGGATGGTGAGAAGCAGAAACGAGGGTTGAGGAAGTACCCTGTTGCATGATTGGATTGGTGGAGGTGATTGTTCCACCTTCTATCAATAATTTCCCATATGGGGTCAAATTTGAGGTTGTCTCCCTTGTAGTAATTTTTGATAGCCTCCTTAGCCCTATCCATGGCCTCATAAAGATATCCCATTGGAGTTTGATCCCCATCTAGCAAGCAAAGAACTCTAACCAAGGGCTCCGACACCTACAATTGAAAAGTACAAAAAGATTAATCATTAAAGTTACAAATTAATAATGAAAGTCTTGAATACAAAAAAATTAAATATTCAAGTTTCCAAGTTACCTTTACAATCTCTATAGCTTTTTCTGCAAATTGGTTGTCAACGACAATGTGAATGAATGCAACACTTTCTCCATTAGGCTTCTTTGAATAACTTGAGTCTAGCCATGCTTGACTCACAAACATTTGCTTCAAAGACGTCAAAGAAGTAAGGATAGAAAATCGTTGCAAACCTTGTGATTCCCGCTCTTACCAACTCCTTCCTTTGGGTGTGCTCTCTCATCAAGCAAAGAACCCAAGGGTGATTGCAGATGTATTTTGTGATCTTTCTTACATCCTCTACAATTGGTCTCACCCAATCTAGTTTTCCTATGTCCTCCAAAAGGTCAAGAACATGCGCTACACAAGATGTCCAAAAAAGTGTACTATATTTGTCTTGGAGGATCTTACTTGCTGCCACATATACTGTTGCATTATTGGTTATGATTTGCATCACATTATCAATTTCCACCTCATTACAACTTAATCTAACATTAGAGCCAAAGTTTCAGCAGGCTTCACCTTGTTAGAGGCATCCACAAATTTCAAAAACACATCATCCTTGCAAGAAACCAAAAAATTAATGATGGCACAATTTTTGCCATCTATCCATCCATCAGAAATAATAGTGCGGCCACATTTTTTCCATTGTATTTTTTGCTCTTCCACCACTTCTTTTGCCCTAGAAACTACATCTCTGAGTAACTTACAAGTACAAAGTAAAATTAACGTTAAGTACACAATTTTGATTTAAAAAAAACTTAAATTCAATAAAAATTAGTAATTCCTCTAAACAAAAAAAAAGAGCATAAATTTAGTCTACACTCTAAAAATCAAAACCTAACATAAGCTATTAAGATTCAAAGCTAAAAGTTAAAAGTTAAAACATTTAAAAACTAAAACAAGTGAACTAACCTCCCACTCAAGTTTGCATTTTCCTTGTAGCCTTTTCCCGCCACAGTCATTATGGTGACCAAATTCAACCAATATGGATTTTCTGCAACATTGAAAGGGAAATTGTTGAAGTACCAAAAATCGGCACAAGCAATGTCTACTTGTTGATGCACCTCCCTATTCCACCCAATTCCCTCCAATGATGGTTGTGCTCCAGATGTGTTTCTGTGCTCAAAAAATCTATCTATAGAAGACAATTGCAACACCAATGGTGGTGCTCTACTAGAAGTAGCAGAAGTGGTGGTTGAGTGGATGTTGGATTGGTGGATATGTGGACCACAAACATAGCATATTTTTCCCTCAAGTATTCAAAGTTGATAGTAACACCTTGAGATTCAACTATGGCTGCCCTCACGAATAGTTTTGCCCTTTCCCTTTGCAATTTGTTATCTTCTTGGGCTGTGGGCAAGGCATTTATTTTTCTTTTTATTTCTTCTATGGTCTTGTCACAAACCCTTGTATCATCCTTCATGATGCTTGCAAGGTGGTATTTCAAGTGGTGATTGCCTCCACTAATTATGTTTTCACACTTGATGCAAATTGCGTAATTAACTTCGAGTCCTTCAAAGGCATACTTTTAAGCCTTATCTCTAGCCCCTTTAGGACACATGCCTACATATCCGGATGGGCATGCATCTATTGTGGCATTGATAGACCCTGAAGCTGACCAGATGTGGAAGAATCTCTATTTGCCATTTCAATCAAATTTCAATCTACATATGCAAATTGAAGCCACAAATTAATACTTTAATAACAAATTTAGCAAACAAACTAAATTAGCTTAAATAAGTTTAAACATGGTTGAAACTCGAAAAAAACAAGAAAAAAGTGTTAGGGTTTGAAATTTTTAGGAAAATATGTGATTTTTTTGAAAACAATAAAAATATCTCAAAAAATTGTTAAAACTGGTGTTAAATATTGTTCATTACACTCTAAAACAATTTAGAGTACTTAGGAAATGCCATTATAGAGTTTCTAAAAACCTAAATGCAACAAAGAGGAGATAAAATGATTTTAAAAAAAAGAAGAAAAAGAAATCTGAAAATCCTCTTCAAATCCGCTCCAAATTGATCTAAATCCTTGCAAATCACCTTGCTAACCTTGGAAGATTTTTGTTTGGCTTGGACAGAAAAATAGAATTCACAAAATGCAGAATGACCTTTTGTTTTGACATTGAAACTTATTATGCATCTGCAGTCAATAAATAAACACAGAATCACTGATTTATCGACGATAAGTTGAAAAAAAATTGCCAATTTTTTTAACCTCTCAGTGAGAAATTTTGGCAAGTAAATATGGTGTTTACTAGCCATATAAAATTTCTCGTAATAAGTTAAAAAATCGCTGATTTATGGGTGATTATTGCATCTATGTAGAGTAGCTGGAAACTCCTATGCCCCCTCGTGGGCGTGCATATCCCTATACTTGTACCCGTACGATATGGCATGGGTACACATCGGATTCCCTACCCACATGTGCCCAAAAATCCTTAATTTTCCGACTGTGCCAAATACTATGTGATTTGATTTTTTAAAAATTTGACATAAATCTTCCTTAATTTAAAACAAATTTCAATCATGCAACTTTTCTTAGTTGGTAGAAACAAAAACCTAGACCAAATGAGGAAGACAAACGAAATATTTTTCTATTTCAGCTACCCATTTTTTGGGTTATCTTCCAATGCAACATTGACATGTTTGGAATATTATAAATATTTAAATCAACTTATAATTATATGTCTATATTTCTTTAAAAGTAATGAAAATATCTCGTAATAACTAAGAAAATTGTGTTAGATATACGTGTATTTATTTCTTATGAATGTTCTATCCAACTGTATCCATGGGGGTCTTAAAAAAATGGCCGTATCTATATCCGATACCGTACCCGTATTTGTATCCGTATCTGTATCCATCCAACTTTGCATCTATGGCCTTATCTATTGAGGCCTTTACTATGGTGCATGTCCTATGTTATCTAAAAGAATTGAGCTGATGGAGGTACATAGGTGCCTAAGTTTGTCATCAAAGAAATCATGAATGAGAGAAATAAGTTCTAGATAAGCAATGGGGCATCCACCTAAAGACATGTCCAAATAAAAACAAAGAAATAAAGGCCTTGGTTATGGATATATTTTGCAAGTCTACATGGGAAAAGTCATTAGAGAGAAATAGGAAATATTACCTTGATGAATATATCCCCACTTATGATTGTCAACAAAAGGCATACATAGAGGCAAATATCCCTTGAAGAGAAGTTTTAAAACAAGGGAACTCATCATCAAGCTTAATAGCAAATGATCAACAAATAAAAAAGCTGAAACGGCTGGGTTTGTTATCCTACAAGCTATCTTTGGCCTTGTGGATGTTAAAATTCTTCTATTTTATTCTATTCTCATGACCACAAGACTCTCTAGCCCTAGGAAGTCGAGCATTTATAATAGAGTGCAATCTAGCAAGCTACCCCCTTGTGGCATAACCAAAGGTATCAAAGGTGCCAAAGAGACCCAAGGTGAGCCAAGAGGAGTTGAACCATAACCATCTAATGACAAAGACATGCCCCATCCCACCAAGAATCCTCCACCTTTACCCAAGGGGCGTTTGCACAAACAATCCCCCACAAGGTGATGATAAGAGAAGCAAGAACTATATCGATTGGTAATTCACTCATGGTCAAGGATTTGTTTCCACAAATTCTCACCAACTTATAACTGGACTTCCTCTAAAAGATCAACCAAAAGTTCCAGCTCAACTTGGTTTCTCACAAAGGTTGGTTCAGATCACGGGCACATTTCAAGAGCAGTAGCCAAGAACTTACCCATGGTGTTATCAGCTGGTAGCCACTATTGTGGAGGGAAATCTAGGAGACAAACCTGAATAGGAACCAAAGAGGATGGGTTTGAAGGGGAGAAATCAAGGAACCAAGGTTTAATAAACAATGTGGCCTCTCCTCCACACCAATTAATGGGGGAACAAATGTTTTCCCCTTATGGATAATTACTGGAAATTGAGTTTTGATGGGGCTTCTTGCGGAATCTTGGGTGATGTTGCTGCAGGTTTAATGCTACTGAAGTGTCTCACAACTAGACTCCTTGCACTATGAATAATTAACATTGTAATTTTCTTCTACTTTCAATTCCCAAAATTAAAACAACAGTTGATCAGCAAGAACATGGTTGTCATTCTGTCAAGCATTCATCAAGTGAACTGAAAATGATTAATTTCTTACAGAACATTAACTGCATCAACTAGGAAATTAATCAAGAAACCTAGAAATTATTGCATACCCATTTGTTCAACTTGACCCATGGTTGGCTGAAATCATTCACTAATATCCTTGAAAGTTGTAATGAATAGTTGCCATTAATTTTCCACAGTCCGTTAGACAACAATGCAAGAGCCTCTGGTTTACCCTGTGTATGCTTTTTTGCTTGACGTTTCGGATCACACTCAGTGGTCCATGTCAGGAAGAGGAAATTCAAGCAAAAAAAACATACACAAACCAAAAGCTCTTGCATCTTTAATCGTAATGAAGTTTTCTGGTGTACAATAACTGCTGATTTCAGTTTCATTCAAACTGTTGACATCATGTCAACAGCTTGTAAATATGATTTCCTTGCAGCCACTAAGACATGAAGAATTGCATAGAGATTGTAGTCTTCAAAAGCTTACAAGACTTCTAGAACTGCCAGGTACAAGTATTGATGCAACTGAAATAATTCCTTACAGAAGTAAGTGAGCATATCATTTGCTAAAACCAAAAACTAACAACATACCAACATTAAATTGATGTTAATGCCCCAAAACTGATTGGACATTAAATTGATGTTAATGCCCCAAAACTGATTGGCTAATAAGATGTTTTGTTAATACCCAGCTGAAGGTTGACTAGATATAGCTGATTCAAACTGTTACAATACTTCTGAATGTGAAGCCATAATTGAAATCTCATATAGATATCAATGAAACATGGATTGGCGTGCCCAAAAGAGTCTAATCTGCTTAAGTTAATATAGACTGGAATGCAACAACATACCAAAGCGTGAAATATGTAACTTAGTTTGAGCAGCCAGCAAGAAAAACTAAGAATAATGTCATTTCAAGCCTACAATCAGCTGCTGATCATAATGCAGAAAGCCCTAAACTGTATGATATTAAGAGTTATATTTGAGCAGGTTAAAGAGAATCAGATGAATGCTGGTAAGAATGGTATGCAGCTACAAGCAGCCTGTAGGAATATTAAAAATAGTCCCAAAACCCTCTTCGTTGTTGTATGGAATTCCCTGCGATAGAACAGATCTGTAGCAATCTTAATTACTGGAGCATGGTTATTGTAGCACTACAGAATTACTGTGGCGCAGGCACCGTAGCAGTGAAATTACCATAGCATGGGTTATGTAGCTGTAGATGATTACTGTAGCATGGGCAATGTGGCAATAGAGAAGTAGTAAATATTAAATCCAAGCACAATATGGTTCCTGCATGGAATCACCATTAGGGGGAGATCAAATGGTTTTCATTCTTTAATCCACTAGAAACTGGAGGGTTTTTGTCCTTCAGAAAAAGATGAATAAATTGTCCAAGGTCTGCAAACAAGGGTTTTGATTTTGATAATGAATAGAATGAATGCCTTTTTTCCAATAATTGTCTTTTTAATCCTTTTAATTAATTATGCACCTTTTTCCTCCAAACTCAATTAATTACCTTTTTGAATAATTAAATATAAGTTGTCGTTAATTTTACTCTTTTTGATGACTTAAATATTTAACCCTTTTTTATTTTAATTATTTTCTGCACAACCACCAAAGTTACGAAAAATTTAACAAGCTCAAATATGAGTACTGGCCACACCAGGAATAACTTAAGTGCATTGGATATCAATCCACACAAAGATTGTTGCTCTCCCATTATGACGGACTTCTCCAAGGAGTGTGGAATGTTCCTAAAATGCTGGATCCACTCACAGAAAGTACCATTGTATTCATCTTGGCTCTAGGAACTCCCTACCACTATGAAAATACCCTTCTAATGAAGTTGGTATTCTCCAATTCCAAAAATGTTAGAAGGGACCGGAAAAAGGCATCACAATTGTTCTTCAATGAGTGTTATGATAAAAGGTAGCTCCTTGCTCTTGGGGCATAGGACCACTAACAGAGTAAAATGGGAGGCAATCATAGGTGGCCTCTCCATGGCGCTTGCAAAAGGTGATAGGAAATTAGAAATAAAAGGTGTTTTTGTAATTGCCATCAATGATCTTAGGAAAAAGGAAAACTCAACCTAGAAAGTAAGAAGCCTCGTGGAAGAAGCTTTATTTATTGAGTCGAGTTTGACATGATTTGAATTTTGCCTTCTTTTTGGAAGCACACCAATGCGGCAAATCTCCTAGCCAATCATGGAATTGATTTTTCACCTTTTACATCTTTGTGTAGACACCCAAAAATTGGCTTAGTATTGCAAGTTGGCATTAATCACTAATTGTTCTACTATTAATTAAATGATTCTTTAATTGTTTAATTAATCACCTTGAATTCTTCTAAATTCTAATCTTTTAATCATTTAATCATCCCCTCAATATTAATTAAATAATTAATATTATTCGATTAATTAACCTTAATTAAGTAGTCTTTACTATTTAATTAAATTCAATATCTATAGTTTAAATAATTACTTTTAATTATTTAAATTAACTAATAAATTCTTCCAAATTAAATTAATTTAATTTCATTCTAATTTCAATTTCACTTAATTTCTAATTAATTTCATCTTTCTAATAAATTGAATTTTTAATTCAATTTAAATCTCCAAAAATCAGAAAATCAGAATTATGAGGAAATTATAATTTCTAAAAATTCAAAATCCTCATAAACCAAAAAACTAATATTTTCTGAAAATCTAATATCTTCTCAAAATCATCTTTTAATAAAAAATCTTTTTCTTTTCCAAAATTGCATTTTTGGAAACTCTTATCCTCAAAAATCAGAAATATCTTCAAATCTTATCTTCTCCTTTATTTCTTAAATGACTTCGCTTTTTGAGTTCGATTTAGAAATAAATCTGCATTTTGGAAGATAACTTAAAATCTTCTTGTCTCTAATTATCTCAACCATTCAATATGTTTTTCTTAAATCAATCTCAATCGTTCATCTAGTCTCAAATCTCTATATAAACCCTCTCATTCTCATAATCAAGGATTTTGATTTCTGAATAGCAATTATCTTATGCTGGTTTTCTCATCTATCAGCAATCAAACATCATTTTTCTTGAATCTCCTGAGTCAAAGTGCTGCCGGATTCAACTCTGAGTGTCACTTCAACAAGAGTGCAGAGAAGCAACAGAAGCACTGGACATCATTCGGTTTGCTTTGATATTAGCATATTTAGTTTCCGATTATGATGCATATTTTTTGTTGTTCTGTAGGGTTTGTGTTTAGTAGTTTAGTTTGATTTCATTGCTACTAATATCTTCTCTCTAGTCTTGCAGATTTTCCCCTAGGACACTTTGATAAGTGGAAATTGCAATGATTGGGAAGGGCTTCATGAAGTCATTGAGAAGGACAAAACCTCCATGAATGATTAATGATGTAATTGGTGCTCATAACATTAATAGGCTAGTATTCTATTAATGCAAAATGTCATAAGATCGCTAAAATAGTGTGTAAGATCAAGGCCTCATGAGGTGGAGGTGTGTGAAATGTTGCTTGTGTGCAAAGGATTTATGGGAAGGATTTTGGCAGCCATTGTGCAAATTAGAGAAAAAGTATTGTTGAGTGTCTAGTTAGGTGTTCAACTATTTGGGCAGCATTTTACTATTTGGGTGTGGAGCTCGGTGATAGGGTTTCTTGTAGGTGTTAGCTAAATGATTTGGAGGGTGACAAGCCATGAATATGATCCCTTGCATCAAGGACCATCACAAATAATAAGCTATGTAAGATTTTTGAATACCTTAGTCAAAACAAGTTAAATTTGGTTAAGAGCATAATAATGAAGGGAATAGAAGACCTAGGATGCATGCGATACTTTTGGAGGACTTTAATGCAAAGCTGAGGGTAATGATTCCATCTTTAGAGGTATGGTGTTGGGTTAAGATGTTGCCTTTAAAGCCTAATAATGAGTTAGTGTCCATTGTAGGTGAGTTGAGGATGGGTTGGCAATTGATAGGGTGCAATGATGCAACCAATGATATTGGATGAGGCTATGCAAGAAGAAATTCAAAATATTTATTAAAATGTTGAGGCTTTTTCTACTTACTACTGGAATGTGTGCATGGTAGTGAAGACTTTGTATCCCATTATTTGGGAACCTTGGAAGTATCCAACACATACACTCTACCCAATTGGGTTAGAAAGAAGTTGTGTAGGGCTAAAAAGCAAGAATATGTTATCCACAATGTACAGTTTGTTGGAATGGAGGACCCTACTTCTCAAGGTATGTGAAATTGAAATTTTTGTCAGTTCCTATTGTGGGATAATATGGAAGTGTTTTCATGTTGTCCAATGTGATGGAATTCTTGGTATCAAGTGTTGGTGGATGGGGGATAGTTGACCTCCCATGACAAGTGTTGTGCTTATGTTTGGAGGGGGTTAATCTTTTGAGTGTAGTTGTTTGTTATGTTTTTTTCTTTCTTTTACCCATCGCACCTTTATTGGGTAGTTGATACAAGATTTATTTTGCTTTGTAGTTATGATTCTTTTGCTTGTTTTTAGGGTTGGGGCCCCATAAAAGATCTGGATAATGTTTTGTACTAATACAATATCAATAGTGCTTGAAAACCAGGAGTTACTAAGTTTCAACCTACAAATTTAACAGTGTTTGTGAATCCTCAGTCTGAACTCATTTTCAAAGTCTCTATACTTCATACATGGAAAATATTATGATTGAGAATAATATATTTACACTCCTTCCACCAGTTTGGGTCAAAAGCATTTCATCAAACAGTTTGCAAGCATGTATACTTGATATTTTCCGAGTTCAGATTTAATGTTGCTGTGGTGAAAGCTTCCACATATTTTATGAATGAATGACATGCATGTAAGTTAGGCACATCGGTTCTTATTTCAATGAGAAAATACAAATATGACTAATCACAGTATTAATCTACTGAAATTTCTGAATAAGCAGGAGAAATGAACAACTTGTATTTGTATGTAAACATAGAACTCATGGATTGAACAACAAAGCAAATATCTGACCTTATTTGACAGTGACAACCCTCTAGAATTGAAATGAACTTTCACAATTCTCTACTGAGTTATCCATGTTCTCCACTATCAATGGTGTTGGTGTAATATTCCTATTGCATATTTGTAGCTGTAGAAGAACATCTAGCTTCAGATTCAACTTGTTCGGCTCAGACTTACTTATGAGCAGTTATTATTGATCATTCGCCATCAATTTCTCCACCTGGAAGTGAGTTCTGTAATCACAGTAATGTTCAGATTCTCTAAAACTTTCTTGAGTGCCTTATCAGCAAAAAGGCATCCCATGTCCAGTAGTCACATATATTAAAGGCTCAGATTTGTATGGAGACGCATTCATACTTCAGCACTTGCTTTCAAAGCTTCGTACCATGGACATAAAGCACTAACTCCTGTCTTTGTATCTACTCCCAGGACTGTTTCCATGTATTGCCAGGATCAAGCACTGTTCAGCATTCACGTAATGACCCTTACTAATAAGTGCCACGATATATCTCCAAACTCTATATATTGGCTTATCCTTATAATTTGATTGCCGATATCCTTCCTGTATTTATATTCGGTTGTATTTTAAGGCTGAGGAAATAACCTTGGAATATTTATTCCCAACACTCAATTCGGGCCCCACAAATATTTAGTCACTCGACAAAGTAGTATAATGATACCTTTGGCAGATATGAAAAGCTCTGGATATGAATATTTCAAACTTTTAAAATGTCCAAACTCTATACTTTCATATTCTCCGATAATTGTCATATTTAATTCCATTGTGCCCTTCCATATTAATCTTTTTTTTCTCGTCTTAGCGTTAGTCAATTGATCTTCTTTCCTTTGTATCTTATTCTCCTCAAATTATCCCTCCCCTATGAAAATATTGCGGATATATATGTGTGTGTGTGTGGTCGCGACTCTTGTCTACTTAAGTTGCTGGTTTTAGCCTTTAATTCATTCGTTATGTTTTAACATATGGTTTTAGATATTATATTATATTTTGTGTTTGATATTTACATTTATATTTAAATGTTTATTATTATTCATTATTGCATTCCTTTTATTAAACTATATACACACACACACACAAGTATATATTAATTTCATCTTAATTATAATTATAATTGTGCATTCTCTATAATTATAATGATAATCATATTTTATTATTTATTTAGTCTTATATTTTTAACGCTATTATTTTTAAACTCCATCCCAGAGAAGGGGACATCATAGTCTTCCATTCATTTGTTGCATTCTTGCCATTATCCAAGCTTCACGCGTCCAAGGGATCCAAGCTTGTCTTCACTCCAGCAAGCTCCATCTTTTTGGTGTTGAAGGGGAGTTCCTTCCATCTCACTTGCCATCAATTTATCCATCTCTAATATAGCATATTGTTGGTGTTATTTCTTTTATCATTTATTTGTTATCATTTTATCGATATATCTATCTTGGCTTTTTGTGAAGGTGGAAACACGAAAATGGAGGTTTGACTATCGCAGACTTTTAAATCACAATCCCAACATTTTCGTCTGCGTTCATCTTGTGTGCAGGTTTGGAGAAGAAGAGTTAAATAGAATATGCTAGAGGCTTCATTCATTGGACCTATTAATCTCAATAATTCTCCCTTCTGTTTCTTTTTTTCACTACATGAAGTACATTGTAACTGTGTCTAGTCATTCTTGTGTTGTCTGGTACAACCTTTGTGTTTCATCTGTATGAAACGCTTGCACCCACACTATTGTCCTCAACTTGTGTGTGCATCTTGGATAAAAAGTGCACAAAGCTTACTAGGAAGCGCTTGTGATCTACTTTTTCAGCATTTGTAGTTAAAACATTTTTATTTGTTAGCATCAAGCTTCATACACTTTTCCATCCTAGAGAACAAACTTAGAGGTCTGAAAGCCTTGGAGGTTTTCTCAGAGTGGAGAAGGGGGTGATTGAGGGGTTCAACCAACCTTCACAACAGTTCAATTTTCCTACTCCACATTTTGGTGAACTAGATGTGAAAAAAATGCATATTTGCATCATCCTCCATCAAGTGACTATCCCTATGTGAACATGGTCACCATTACTCCAATCTCACCTCCAAGTCAAAGAACCAAGAGTATGGAAATATTATTCATACCTCTTGACTTGCCATATTGTGGAGACTCCTCTCCTCTTTACATCCCTTCTAAAATCAATGGTAATGTCGTCGGAGGTGTTATGGTTGATCCCTCATGCAAAGTCAATGTAATCATGGAGGAGGTCCTCTTTGTAAACAGTTGCATCAAGCGAGATATGACAAGTGTCAGGCTACCATCTGTACGCATGATGGTCTTTCCATTCCCCCTATGGGGTGCATTACCTTGACGGTCCTCATGGGACCAAAGGAAGTCTCTACCACATTCGTTGTTATTGTTGAATCCAACCTATTTCGTGTGAAACTAGGCATTCCATGGCTAGTTTCTATGGGTGTGGTCCCCTGGGTTCCCTGGGTTGTTCAGAAGTGCTTGAAATTCTTCAACAAGGGCACTGTGCACACTATCCAGGATATTGGGTACTAGCCGTTGGTGTTGCGTGGAGGCTCTTCTATTGATCACTTTTAGCCTGCTCTAATGGGACTCTTGCTTTATTGTGAGGATTTGTTATATAAAGCATATCACAAGTATAAAACTAGGCAATTAACATTTAAGGTAATTCAAACCTATGATCCCTTTGGCCCCTCCTGCATTTGCTCATGCACCTTCCCTACTCTGTCACAATGTGTTGTGTCTTTTGCTCCCTCTCCGTTGGCAGTTAAGGACAAGCATATATTCCAAGTTAGACCTCCCCAATCGCTGAGGACTGCGCAATCTCTAGCAATGTCTTCTATTCTTGCATCTTTGCCTAGCACAAACAAGGAAAAGGCACACATGCTGCCTAAATTTAAGGTTTGCCTTCCTTATGAGTTGCATATCCTTGCAAACATTCCTCACCCTACTAAGTATGGCAAGGGTAGGTGTTCGCCGCATGCTTGCTCTTCTCCTTTGGCATTTGTTTCTTAGCCTCTAAGGATAGGTCATGTTCCTTTGACTACTCCTAAAGAAAAACAAGGTATTTGTGGTTGAGAATACCCACTACATTAGCACCTCCTACTCCATCGCTTGGGCCTTCTTCCTTGCCAATGATGGCACCAACAACCTCTCCTATGGAGCAAGATGTTACTGAGTCTTTCGAGGTTCTCTTCTTGGTCCCCATCTATGCTAGAAACAACTAGCTTTGGAATGTGAAGCCACATTAAAAGTTGAAGGTGAGTCATCGAAGTTGCATTTACTCTATCTTCCATGCTACTTCTTGTTGTTCTAGGGGGATTGTTGATGGGCCTTGACCTAAATGGGTGCAAGTCTTCATCTCTTTGTCCTTAGAGCCACTCCTTGTCACCTCGCTTCCAAATACCCCTCTATTTTCCCAGCCCATCAACATGTATACATAGGTTGTGTACACTGCAGTTATCTCTACTCTGTCTATTCCATCTTAGCATGTTCACAGTTTTCCTCGAGTCCTAAGGCCTGCTATGGTTGATGTAAAGTCTTCACCTCCATCGTTTAAGCGTAAGTTCAAGTAGAGCCCCATTCCTGAATTTTGTCATCAGAAGTCAATTCCTATGACCTGTGTCTGCAATTGTGCTTGTCACTAAGTATGCTCTGCCTTTAGAGTTTGTCATCACCTCTCTTTAAGGCTAGTGATGTAACTCCTATTTCGCAACCTTGGGTTGAGTCACCTACTTCCTTTGAGGCACGTATGTTTGACTCTCCCAAGGAAGTCTTGACATTGTCAACTATCTTTACAAGATCAGACTCTTGCCTAGCAAGAGTTATTGGCTGAAGATGATGTTTATACTTGGCTCTTGTTGCTGGTGAGATACTCGGGGTTGCTTTAGCAGTTGTCCCTCTTAGGGCTCGTCTTACCTCCCCTATGATAAAGATTGGGAGGACAATGATATGATCATGGAGGATTGTTGAGACTGTCCCTCTTCTTATCTTTAGATTAGAGCGTTCTTACTTGTGTTCCCTTGTGCTTGTCTTTATATGTTGTGCTCTCTTGAAGGATCCAAGTTACTACATAGGTACTTGAATACAAGGGATAGTATCTGTTGTGTACTTCTTGTTTTTGTTTCATCTTTCTTCTCTTTGTTGTATCTTGCTTTTTGACATTCAGGGACGATGCAAAGCGTTGGGGGTATTTTGGCCTTCTTCCATGTTGACCCAAATTTTTTAATTTTATCTTTGTCTTCATGTGCTCTTCTTCAAATCCAAAAACTTCAGGACCATGATGAGTAACTCATATTCAGCTATATAAATTGACTAATTTCACTGATATGATTTCTTTTGACATCGAATAGTTGGATCCCCTGTCTTTTTATATGTTTTTGTTGATGTCGGTATTATGTGTCATCTATTGCAAGGTGGCAGTTCATGGAAACATCTCGTTATGTTGACTTGACACAACATCTCTTTCCTTAGAATGACTTGATTGTTGAGACTGTCCCTCCTCTTATCTTTAGATTAGAGCATTCCTACTTGTGTTCCCTTGTGCTTGTCTTTGTATGTTGTGCTCTCTTGAAGGGTCCAAGTTACTACCTAGGTACTTGAATACAAGGGATAGTATCTGTCGTGGACTTCTTGTTTTTGTTTCATCTTTCTTCTATTTGTTGTATCTTGCTTTTTGACATTCAGGGACGATGCAAAGCGTTGGGGGTATTTTGGCCTTCCATGTTGACCCAATTTTTTTTTAATGTTAATATTATCTCTATCTTCATGTGCCCTTCTTCAGATCCAAAAACTTCAGGACCATGATGAGTAACTCATATGCAGCTATATAAATTGACTAATTTCACTGATATGATTTCTTCTGACGTTGAATAATCGGATCCCCCTGTCTCTTTATATGTTTTTGTTGATGTGGGTATTATGTGTCATCTGTTGCAAGGTGGTAGCCCATGGAAACATCTTGTTATGTTGACTTGACACAACATCTCTTTCCTTAGAATGACTCGTGTTCTTTTGTGTAACACATTTCATTCTAATGAGGGGCCATCATATCTGCATTTATTATATTTATCTCAAGTATCTTTTTTTATTTGTTGTCTATGTGGGGGCCAAACCACTATCCAAATCAATCAATCTTCTATCTCTTATGTGGCTGTCCAACAATGCAGTTCATAGCAGCCAAATTCGATCTTTTATCTCAGCAATCACTATCTTGCGATCTTCGCCAATCATTTAATCCTTTTTTCTAAATTCTCAATATTCATCTAAAATATTTGTTTGCAGCTAATATGTTGTGATGATAAAACTTAGCATCATCTCACGAAGGCTTAGGTCTCTTCCTTGGGGGCAACTTTGTGCGAACATAAGATTTTGCTTACCCTTCGCATGTCGATATAAATATTTTTTAGCTCTTTTCTCTCTACTTCAACTTGTATCTCATTTATGATATGCTCGCTAAAGTGGGGGCAAAATGTAACGTCATAAGTTGCACCCCATGCAATTCCATGTTGCATGGCACCTTCATTTTAGTTGAATCAGAGACGTCACCTAAACTTCCACCTCATCCACCTGCCTTGTCATCCTTTTTGTTTGAATCCTTGACCATGTGGACTACTTTATTTCTAGACACATACACGTTGTGGAGATGTCTGCACGTTGTGCATGTCTCGTGAATATTCAATCTAAAGGCGGTCGTTGAGACGTTACACTTGCTAGTTTTGGCAGTGTTGCACCTCCTCCTATGACTTACCGACATCAGGAGGCCTTCAAGCTTCCTTTATTGTACTTCTTGGCTTCACTTTTTGTGGCTTCTTCTTGGCGCTTCTGATACTTCAGCTATCTCTTCAAGCTTCTACTTTTGCTATTGGTTTCTCCATGTCTCATCCATCAATCTTCCATTTACCTGTTGCATTATCACCATTATCAAAGCTTCACATGTCCAAGGGATCCAAGCTTGTTTTAAATCCAGGAAGCTCCACATTTTTGGTGTTGAATAGGAGTTCCTTCCCTCTCACTTGTCATTGATTTACCCATCTCTAATATAGCATATTGTTCATGTTATTTCTTTTATTGTTTATCCATTATCATTTTATTGATATATCTATCTTGGCTGTCCGTGGAGGTGGAAACACCAAAACGGAGGTTTGATTGTGGTAGAATTCTAAATTATAACCCCAACATTTCTGTCTTCATTTGTCTTGTGTACAGGTTTGGAGAAGATTGAAATAGGGTTGGCTGGAAAATTCATTTGTTTGACCTACTATGACGCTTACTCTTCCTATTTGTTATTTCATCTCAGGTAGTTCTCCCCTTTCTATTTCTATTTTTCGCTACATGAAGTACATTGCAACTGTGTCTTGCCATTCTCGTGTTGTCTAGTACAACCTCTATGTTTCGTCCATACGAGACACTTGCTCGTCCCATTGTCATCCTCAACTTCCATGTGCATCTTGTATAGAGAGTGCATAGAGCTTACCAGTTAGTTGTGGTGTCCTGCTTTTTTGGTATCTATAGTTAAAACATTTTTATTTGTTCATATCACAAAGCGACACACTTTTCCATTCTAGTGAGCGAACTTCGAGTTCTGAATCCTAGGTTTGCTTGGAGCGGAGAGGGTGCAATTGAGTCCTCGAGGAGTTTGACTCCCCTTCGCAGTTGTTCAATTTTTGTACTCTACAAAAGGTGAGTGGTTGTAGGTACTGGTATGATTCTCTATGGAAGTAACACCAACTATGAGCATCAATCCTATACTTGTCCTAAAGAGCATCAAGACCACAATCATTTGTGCTTGCAAAACTCATGAATTTAGTCCTCACTATAGGTAGTATGTCATGGTGAAAGAGTTTGCGAAGTGCTACCTTGTACCCTTGAGCAACTTCGAGATCTCTATATGAGGCGACTCATGTGCCAATAAGGAGTTTTTAACTATAATACTCATGCCTCAATACAAAGGTAGGAAGATGCAATGGAGAGATAATTTTGTTCCATCTCTCTACCATGATTTGTTGTGGTTCTTTGAAGAATGTTTCTTTGGGATCTTGCTCTTTTTCATTTATGATGACTTTCATCTTTTGAATCATTGAGTTGATGCCAAATATACCTCACCCAAACAAGGCCAATTCATGTGAATATTTTTGGTCTTGCTCAAGATAGGCTCAATGAAACTCAGGCGATACCCAACACAATCCCACCAAATGTCATCTAGTATTAATTTTCCTAGTGTTTGCTGCTCTTGGAGTGCTAGATTGCCTCCATATGCTTCAATTAGGGCTGATTACCATGTTAGATAGTGCCTCACGAACCTTCAGTAAAGGTCATCTCAACACAATTGTGTTGGAGGCAAAATGGGTCTCACCAACCTATTTCAAAATCAAAATTAAAATTAAATTTAAAAGTTTACTAAAATAAAACATTTTTATTATTTAACTTACCTTTTGCTGCTCCTTTTTTGAGAATTGTCGAAATACGCCTTGTGACATGGTGATTGGTGATGAAAATTTGGATCTCATCAGTGTTAGCATAAACCTGTTTGATCCATTCAACTATGTTGCCCATAGTTGGACAACTCACAGAGTTTATAAAACTCGCCTAGCTTTTAAAACTCGCCAAGCTTTTATACTCTGCGAGTTTTTAAAACTCATCGAGTTTTTATACTCTATTTTTCTCAGAAAAACTCGACGAGTTTTTCTCAAAAACTCGGCGAGTCCATGAGAAAAACTCACCTGCCATAAAATAGTGGCAGATAAAGGCAAAAAAGGCCCGTCAGTCTTCATTTTTAAGTTTTTTGTGTTTCTATTTGGCTTTCAGGGGGGAAAATAGGGTTCCAAGCCCTTGCTATCTAGTTTTAATCAATTCAAAGTGGATTTGAAGAGGATTTCAAGTGGTTTTTGAAGAGATAAAAAGAGATAAAAAGATTTGTTAATGCCCGACTTGCAACTAGGGAAGAGAAAAAATTGCAAAGGGAGAGGGCAAATTTAGCTATGAGGGCAGCCATAGCTAAATCTCAGTATGCTCCAATTGACATTGAAGGAGAAAAAGCAACACTTGAGAGCATAGTGAGCTCTCGTCATGGCCCACTTATCCGCAAACAGAGCACCTCCACTTTTACCCTTTTTTCTTCCTCTAGTAGAGTGCCTGTTGCTTCATCACCATTAGGGACACAACCTATAGACAATTATTTTGTGCACATGAACACACCCGGAGCACAACCATCATTAAAGGCCACTAGATGGAACAACGAGGCATATGAGAAAACATACATTGCCGTTGCTGATTTTTGGTATTTTAACAACATCCCATTGCGTGTGGTTGAGAGTCCCTATTGGCTAAATTTGGTGACTGCAATGATAGTTTCAGGAAAAGGGTACAAGGCCCCTTGTCGCAAGGATTTGGGTGGGAGGTTAGTAAATAGTCCACTTGAATTCATTTTTAAATTTTAATTGTTTTTAACTTTTTCTTGTTTATTAAATCAAAATTGTGTACTAAGACTTAATTTCACTTTGTTTTTTGTAGGTTTCTCGTAAATGCAGTTGATAGGGCTAGAACAATGGTGGAGGAACAAAAAAAGCATGGACAAAATATGGCTGCACCATTCTTTCTGATGGATGGACACATGGAAAAAACCGCACCATTATTAATTGTTTTGGTTGCTTGCGAGGACAATGCGGTGTTCTTGAAATTGGTTGATGCCTCCAATAGGGTTAAGCAACATTGGCATTAATGTTGGAGAACATTGTTGCGGAGGTGGGAGTACAAAATGTTGTGCAAATCATCACAGATAATGCAGTAGCATATGTGGCAGGAGGAAGAATTCTCCAAGATAGGCACCCCACTCTTTTTTGGACACCTTGTGCAGCACATGTCCTTGACCTTCTTTTGGAGAATATAGGAAGACTTGATTGGGTGACTCCACTTGTGGAAGATGGAAAGAAGATCACGGAATATGTCTACAATCACCCTTGGGTTCTACATTTGATGAGACAACACACTTGTGGGAGAGATTTGGTGAGATCCGCTGTCACAAGGTTTGCAATGATCTTCTTGACATAGCAAAGCATACTTGGTGCATTGACTTCTTTGAAGAAAATATTTGTGAGTCAAGCATGGCTAGGCTCACCTTATTCAAAGAAGGTTGAAGGAGAGGCTATCGCGAGGATAGTTTTCGACACCCATTTTGCACAAAGGGCTGTGGAGATTGTGAAGGTAACTTCAACTTGAATTTTTAATTATTTTTGATTCAAGTCTTTTTGTAATTTACTAATTTGTGTTTTTCAGTTGTAGGTGTTTGGGTCCTTGGTCAGAGTTCTACGCATGGTAGATGGGGATCAAACTCCAATGGGGTATCTTTATAAGGCCATGGATAGGGCCAAGGAGTCTATAAAAAATTACTACAAGTGGGATAGACTCAAATATGAGCCTATTTGGGAAATTATTGATAGGAGGTGGAACAATCTGCTCCACTAACCCATTCATGCAACAAGGTATTCCCTCAACCCCCGGTTTAGGTTTGATGATTCTTATTTAGATCCTAGTGGAGAGGTCATGGAGGGCCTCACTGTATGCTTTCAGAGGATGATACTTGAGGTTGAGGAGAGAGACCTTGTTGTGGTAGAACTCCAAAACTATGTGGAAGCAAAGGGTAAGTTATTCTCTTCAAAGTTGGCGAAGAGAGGAAGAGGCACTCAAACCCTAGGTAAAACATTTGCCATTTGGATTTTTAGGTCTAAACTTAATATAATTGATAAATTATGTTTTCGCTTTTCTTTTTGCTTTCTAACTTCTCAATATGTTATTTTGTAGATGTTTGGTGGCAAAGTTGGGGTGGATTCACCCCCCATCTCAAAAAACTTGCCCTTAGAGTCTTATGCCGGCCTTGTAGCTCATCCAATTGTGAGCGCACTTGGAGCTTTATTGAGGTCATCCACACGAAGAACAAAAACAAGTTAGCCCAAAAACACCTCAATGACCTTGTTTATGTGCAATATAATCTTCGGTTGCGCATAAGGAAGGCACATGAAGCAGTAGCTGGTCCACTTGATTTAAATGTTATAGATCCTTATAGTGATTGGATAGCACAGGAGCAGCCTCCATTGTTTACAGAGGAGGACGTCACTGATTTGGAGAGGTAGGTTATAAAGGAGTGGGGTGGATTGGGTTTCACACTAGATGACATTGAGGATGAGGAGGATGAGTCCGATGAGGAGTCATTGCCAGTGCCAGGAGGAGCTACATGCCGGGTGGAGGACGAGCCACACACATCATCAGAGATACCAAGCGAGGAGGCACAATCACGCCCAGTGTAGGCTACTAGGACTAGACTGGCCTCTAGTTCTACCCCTCCCTTATTTTCTAGTAGAGCTAGGAAGAGGAAGATGTGATTGTAAATTTGTAATGGTGTATTTGCTTTTAGTTCTACAAAAACTATTTACTATTTTACTTCTAGCCATTAGCATTCCTCATGAGAATGTGATTTTGTACCCACTTTGTGTTTAAATATATCTAGACTCAGCTTGTTTCTTTTGTGTTCTCATTAATTAACTCATTGGATGCATCTTCTCATTGAATTTTGCAAAAAAAATGCATTTCTAATTAAATTTAAGCTGTTTTTTAAGTTCCTAAGTTTTTTGTCAAATTTTTCCCAAAAACTAGCTGAGTTTTTCCAGATTTTTTTTGTTGGGCCTTGGCAAGTTTTTGCTGAGTCTGAGTTTTCCAACTATGATGTTGCCAATATTTTGCAGCATTAGGTTGAGTGAGTGGACATCACAAGTTGTCCAACAAATGTGTGAATAATGCTCCTCGACCAATAACCTAGCATCCCTTCGCTTTTTGGCATTGTCTGTTACAACTTGAACAACATTATGGGGGCCAACTTCCTCAATGGCTTGCTAAGAATGTTAGCAATAAATGGACCATCCTTAACCTGCCCACAATTCACTGCTTTCAAAAGCATTGCCCCTTTAGGGGACACTACTATAACATTAATCAATGGACAATTTCTTGCATCTTTTTAGCCATCAAATATGATGGACACCCCTATTTCAACCCATGAGTCCTTGATGGACTTCAAGGAATCCTTTACATGTTTCACCTCTTTGTCCAATAAGATAGTACACTCCTCATAACTTGGGCCCTGGAACCTATTTGGAGCCTCATTAATTGTCAATCCATTAGCATAGATACATCTAGTTATATCTTGCCCGGTAATCTCCCTACCCTCATCGTGAAATGTCATTTCCAATGGTCCCTTTGCTCTCTTATGTGTAACTGGTTATTCTTTGCGTACAAACAATAGTGGATGGCCTTGTGTAGGTTCAAGATTGGAAGGTGATAGAGAGGCCTTCAATCCTTTCTCAGTCTTTAGCATAGGATGAGCAGTAGCACATGTAGCTACTTTCCCTGCTGCTTCATTTTCTTTTGTTGCTCTTCAATATACTAAAATAATTATTCCTCTACAAGAAGGCCTTTACCTTTTGCCTTGCCTAGACAAAATTTTATGACTTGTTGAGGGATAAAGCACAAATGTGCATTCACTCAATCATATGAGCTGTTATATTGTGTTTTACAATGAGAACAAGGCCAAATGACGTCTCCTTCACCTGGAAGTTGTACCATTTCCGCATATTTCCAAATGGAAGAGTGTGGGTCTGTTTTAAAACAGGGTTGGCTCCCAGAGCTAGAAGCACTCGTCATTTTAATACCTAACACAAGTAATTCTATAAACAACATGGATATGCACAAAGACAAACCAAAATGAAAAAAACAAAACAAAACTACAGATTTCATTTCACTTTGTAAAAAATATGTTAAGGAATATTAAAAAATAAAAATAAACAGAAAACAACAAAAAATCTGCCTCTTTTGAAATTTTCCTCTACAATGTCTTTGAGAGCAAATCAACATTTATAATCTGTAGGAATAGCACAGAAACCAGGGGGGTTGTCAAAATTCACTTTGTGCAAAAAAAAGACACTAATTTTTTTAAAATAGTAAAAAATGGCCCAGGATGCCAGCACTGAATTTCTGGGCAGTTCAGCAGGGCCAGACCCACGGTCAGGATTCGATACCCTGCCTGGACCCACAGCGCACCAAGTTGGGTCCTGGACCCAGTTCAAACCAGACTGGAACCCCAGGGGCCATGGGGAAGGACCCGGTAACATTGGCTTAAATGTATAAACTATAAATAATTGAATAAATGTGTATTTTTATAATTGTTGTATTTCGCCATATTTGTCTCCAAGGGTCTTGATAATCTGCCATGTCTGTATCCAATAACATATCTCTTTCCAAGCAATTCTGAAATAAAATTTTAAATGCAAATATTCTTCTTTCTAGTTAAAGAGCTTCAGGATAGACTTTAAATGGAGGGATTCAATACTGCAGGTGTAAATTCTTAAGAGCAATCTCTATCCCTCTCAAAGCATACTCAAGGAGAAAGAACAGAATGTTTAACAGCAAGAACGCGGAGAAGGTGACTGCTGCACCAATTAGGAAAAATAATCTAGCATAGTCTATTCAACCAGAGGGGAAATCAAGCACCTGTTGAGCAATGAAAAGGCCAGAGGGAAACTCTCTGTAAGAATGCAGAGAAGGTGACTGCTGCACCAATGAGGAAAAATAATCTAGCAAAGTCTATTCAACCGGAGGGGAAATCAAGCACCTGTTGAGCAATGAAAAGGCCAGAGGGAAACTCTCTGTTGCTGCTCAAAATAACCTGTATTAAATGGCTTCCAAGAGAGCTTTGATACAAAGAATTTCTAATTGCCTCAGTACAATGTTCTTATAAATCAGTGGAATGCAGTCCCAATAGTCATGTGGAAGGTGGAGCCATGAGTTGGCATTGGAATGCTAGGGACAAAGAAGCAGACCTTCGCATAACTAAGCGTGATTGTGATCTCACCTGCCCCCACTTCTGAATGTACACTTCTCTCTAGTTTTCTAAACACGATGACTTATGTATAATGGCTAGTACCTCTATGTTTGACTATCTTTGGTATCTTATTTACTAAATTATTTCTTATGCTCTTGTCTCTCCTTTTCAGTCAATGGACATCATTACACGTCCCAACTTTTTAATTTATCAGATCTATTTCTGGGGTTTTCTAACTAGAACCTTTGTCAATAACTAATTTCTCTTTTGGGCTGGGGCCCTAGCTCAATTGGTGAGAGCTTCCTGTGGTAAAGCACAAGGTCACGAGGTCTAGTCTTCCCCCAGCCCACGTGGTACTGGAGGACGTGTCGTGCCAGCATCACCGGTCATGTTAAAAAGTTTACCCAGTGCACTGCATCTTATAGGGGGTGCTATACCCGATTCCTGCAGTCTAAAAAGAAAAAGAAAACATTTCTTTTGCCAGAAAAAACAAAGGTCTGATAGTAGTTCAGATTGCAAATGCTACTTAACTACGATAAAGCATCATTCCCTACTGCAGAGCATCTGGAGAATGAACATCAAGTATCATTTACAATCCAAATAATCGTCAAACTCTCAGTTAGATCTGACCACTTTAAAATCTAGCATGGAATACAGAAAGTATCATTAGTGCCTCCACATTGGATACGTAACATTGAAGAGGTATGCAAACAAAGGGGATTACACTACACTCAGAGCCTAACAAGACTGAGCAAATAGTCATAAAATTTTACACAATACAATAGAAATGGTAATTTTTTGCTTGGATGATGAATGGGCCCTGTGATAGCATGTTTTATGGTAAGTGAAAAATTTTAAACCGAGCCAGTCTTCCTGTGCTAAGGACTCTTCTTTGGCAAGCCCCTCCATGTTATATGCTTTTTTGTAGAAAGGTGGAAAAAATATGAATAGGTTTGGCTTTGCACACCAAATGTTTTCTTCCTAAACGGTGTTCCTTTTTAATATCCATGGAACATAATGTACTCCTCATTGGCCATTGGCCTTATCATAATTTTTTTTTTTTTGTATTAATTTAATGTACCTATCTCAGCCTCTCCAAAAAATTAATAGGAAAAAAAATAGCAGCAATAACATAGGTACCTGCAATGAAATAATACTGAGACCTATTCATAGCTAGGAAAATAAATACAATCAAATTGGAAAAACAGGTTTTTTAAACTTCAGTAAATTGCTTAAATGTGCTTTTCAGATGATTTTAATTCCTGTGATCATGAACTTCAGATAAAGGATGAAGAAGAAAAAAGAAGGCTCATAATAAGAGTCAAAGTGAAGGCATATTAAGGAGGTATGCAAGATAAAGATTGAAAGCTAAAACTAAAAAATATTATTAAATCAGCAGAGATTTATTAAAAATAGGAGATTAGTTGTCTCAGAAACATCCAATTTTTTTTTTCTTCAAAGCAACAGGATTCATGACATGCTCATAAACAGCAAATATCATATCACCAGGAAAACATAGTTCCCTTAAATACTGAACACAACTTTTCCAACTCCTCAAATGAAGACGAATATTAAGCGAGAGGAATATTAAGCATAATATTTCTCCCTTATTAGTTATTGTCACCTGTGGAATTTGAAATATATGCCTTTTCAACACTGTTTAATTTTGAAGACGGATGAAAGATAATATGTTAATGAGAGAAACATGTAATCGAGCAATGGAAGTTGTATTAGATCATAGATGGAAGCATGAGGGAATTATGTAACTTGCCTCGAAGCTTCTTCTTTCGTCCTGCAAGCTTAAGTTCCTGTACGAAAGAAGTAAGGCATGAAATCTCTGAACTATCAAAGATGTTTTCGTGTAACTCTAAACCTTCAACAATGTTGATCTGTTCCAATTATAAAAAGTTGTCAGCATAGAACAAATTTCATTAACATCATGCTTGTCAGAAGCCTGCAGTTGAGAGAAAATTATTTTCTGACTAATTTGCAAATATTCGTTCAAATGACAGTGGTGTAATGCACGTAATCTGAACCATCTCTTACCATCTTTCCATCAACTAGTTCATTGCCAACAAAATTTTTAGAGACTGTAATTATAGAACGCCGCTGATCTTCTTCTTGTTTTGAACTGAACCGAAAATCATAGTCTTTTATCTTATTGCAAGGACCTGGTTAGATTCACAAAATCAGCTGGATCAGAACTCTTATAATATTTACAAAAAACTTTATTCTTGACCATAATAAAACAACTATTAGGAAGAACTGAAGATAATGCATAACATATTCATTCACAGATCCTTTTCTCTAAAACATTTTGACAGGTTCCAATCCTGGCTAATTAAAATTTCTATTTGTGAAGAGCTTCGAACACTATTATTTCCGTCTCTGTTATTCCTTACTCATTTTCAGAATTATTTTCTTTCCAGTTATAGCTCAAAGGGTCTGAAATACAGTAAAAATGGTTGTAGGAATCGTATTTTCTGTTTAGATTCCAGACAGTTCCCTTAATTTTTTTCTTAAACGGGATATTTGAAATCTTGATTTGGGACTGCACTACGCCCATGGAAATCATATAAATTTAGAAGGAAAGCATGTTCCTGTGTGTTAATTTTGTTTTGAAGTGAAAATGTTTTTATTTTTCTGTATTGTTTTCAAAGGAGATTCTTATAGCTTATCTAAATTGTCAATTTTTCAGTTGTTGGTACAAAATCTGAATGTACAGAGTTGCCTGTATAGAATTCATTACCAAGGACCGACTTACGTGTTCCTACCGCAAAAATACTACCTAGCATACAATTATAATTTGACCAAGACTTACGGGAAGATCAAGAACTTGTGTGCATTGCTTAGATCAAAACTGTGCACTTAAAATTGTTACAGGAGCATTTAAGCACTGAAACGTAGATTGAAAAAGTCCGCGAGTTTTGTTAATTAGGAAGAAAACCTGGACCCGAGATGGAAATTTTCAAACGACCGGTTACAACCAAAGCAAAGTACTTGGTGCAAACAAATATCTTCTTGTTTTTAGTATTTAGTTACCTATTAGAAACAAGGGATCGTTACAGCATAGGATGACGGATTTTCAGTTGTAGAAGTCTGTATAATTTATTTCTTTGTTTCTTAAGTTCCATTTAAAGTCTGGGAGACCTTACCATGATGCTTCTCTCCGGCATTTGATCCACTACTTCCCGACTTGGCGTGCACTTGGCATTGACTGTTCTCCTCCTGTTCTTTAGCCTTGACAGAGGAGTTCATTTTCTCAGATCCTGGCAAGTTGTGAATTCCTACACCAGAGTGCAATGCAGAGCTTGATCCTGCCACACCTTCTCGCCACTGCATTGCAGAGTTTCCATTTGTATTTTCAGCTGCATTTTCTCCATGAGACGTTCTGCTTAGAAATCCGCCATTCTGAGCGAATGAAGCCTTGTGCGCTACCTTTTTTGCAGATTCAGCTCTCAATTTCACATTTCTATCCTTACTCTGAGCATGATCCGCATTGGTATGCTGTTTCCTCCAACAAACTTGCTGTAACGCATGTAAGACCTCAGCGACAGAGAAATATTGCTGCATATGTAAAAGAGCCGCCCAATTGCAGCGCCTTTGCTGGATAGAACAGAGAACATGGTCATATTCCGCCGAGTCGCCCACGATCCGCAAGTGCTGACACAAAGCATCAATAATTGCATTGGCCGCAGCAAATTCGCCTCTTAGCCACGAAATAAAACTGTCTCGCTCGTCAAAAACCCACCCCCTGCCTTGACTCTCATTGTTTTGCATTTGCATTCTATTTTCAGCAATGCCATTTGCAGCAGCCATTGTCACTCACTCAAACACAGAAAGCTTTACTTCGTCCTACATTTGCTCATCTTCGTCTAGATCCACGCTACAGGCCTCATTAATAATTGCTTCACAGATGTAATTTCAGGCCGGATGAAAAATTCATTGAATTTAACAGTTCTTCACTGAAATTTAGAGACGAGCAAAATCACTGCGCAGCTTTAAATGAAAGTGCACCGATCTGTGTAAGGGCAAACAATGTGTACGGAGACCGATCATTGCCAATAGTTTTCAAGGTTTCAGAAAACTGGCAGATGCTGCTTCTCTACGCATTTTTCGGGCTCCTGCGTCAGTACAGTGTGTTAATTTCTATTGTTTTTATTGTAATTTTTTGGCCGGGCTTTGTGGTAGACTGTCGAGTGCGCCAAATTTAGTTAGGAGATGATGCAGTAGAGACTATATTTGGTAGTTTTACTAAACTCAGAAATTGAACCGTCTAGCATTCTCTGTATGGTATGATGTCTTAGGATGTCGATATTTTTAGAGGTCTACCGTCATGGCATTTTAGCCTTTTTCTCTTTATGTAATTTAAATGTTGGGAAGATTATCATATTAAAGAGAAGATTCTATATTTTTGGAATGTTTTATATTAAATTCATATATATTTGTTTTCGCTATTGATATTAGAGTATGAGTTTTAGGTCAAAATCTCTAGGATGTCTATTTAGTCAATGTTTTTTTTGTAGTATTATTATTTTCAAAAATTGAGTCATAGAGTGTGTACCGTTTGTTGTATAATATGATGTCTATTATTAAGGGATTTAAGTATGTTTCTTTTACATAATTTAAAATTTAGGAAGATTGTATCATATGAAAAAAGAAGATTCTATATTAAAGAGAAGATTCTATATTTTTGGAATGTTTTATATTAAATTCATATATATTTGTTTTAGCTATTGATATTAGAGTATGAGTTTTAGGTCAAAATCTCTAGGATGTCTATTTAGTCAATGTTTTTTTTGTAGTATTATTATTTTCAAAAATTGAGTCATAGAGTGTGTACCGTTTGTTGTATAATATGATGTCTATTATTAAGGGATTTAAGTATGTTTCTTTTACATAATTTAAAATTTAGGAAGATTGTATCATATGAAAAAAGAAGATTCTATTTTTTTGGAAGGTTTTATATCAAATTTATGTTGGTTTTAATTATTGATATTAGAGTACAAGCTTTGGGTTGAAATCTCTTAACCTCAAAGTCAAGGACTAGGGGATACCAATTCTACCAAAGTCCTGTAGGACAAGATTCTAGAAGGTTTTTAACATGTTTTTCAATATAAGATGTACTTGTTTAATTTATGTATTATTTTTAAAATAAATTATGTTTTAATAAATGGAAATTGTCATGAAACTTTTGTTTAACAAGTAATGTTGCTCATGAAATTTAGGCTTTGGATGGGGTGTGTTGGGTCTTGATCATGGGAATCCACAAATTGCATAGGTTGACTTCAAATTCTAAGGCTAGGGGTAATTTCAACAAAGGTAATTAGCAAGACTCATGATCAAACAATGGTATGAATGGATCAATGCATGAGAATAAGTAATATTTCCTTTACTTTGGACTTAAGTAGACCTAAAAGGGTTGTTAGGAAGAAAAATGGAGAAAAGGACTAAGGTTTATAGCCCAAGTACTTTCTGAGTGTTTTATTTTATAGAGTGGACTCAATTTATAGAGGGAACAAAATACTAGTTAGTCCCTTAGCTTCTCCTCATCTTTTGCAACTTTCTCCCTCCTTATCTTCAATGTGGTAGCTAGGAGTCTAGGAGGCGATCAATTAGGTCCTCCAATGTTGTGTTGGATGTAATCATGTACCTTATTAGGCTCCACTCTGTGATTAACTTATTAGGAATTGCCACATTGGTGTATTTTTGTAGTGTCATATACAAGACCTCTTTATTGAAGACACAACTATAGATTTGGTCTTCATTTACCAGTAGTGAGAATTTCGAGATGGAAGTATCCTCTAGTGTGCTTTGCTCCTCTTCTACATCTATTATTTGCAGGGAGACCTCCTTTTGTGTTTTTAATTTTGTCCTCTTATGTTTTCTTTCCTCACTCATCTATATTAGTGCCTTTGATGCTTCTTCCAACTTCTCTTTCCATGAAGGTGTAGTGGGAAGTTTGCATTTCCTTGGGTGGCCACTTTCTACCAATGTGGGTTTTGTCGAAGGAGCACCTATGTGAATTCTTTCAAACCTCCAAAAAGTAGATGTGCTTTGTTCTTCAAGTTTTGCTTTAGGGAGGCCCTAATGTTCATGTAGCTTATCCTTCTCAAAATGCTCTATGTATTTGGTTTTCACAACACAATCTATAAATTCTTTATATGTTGGGAAGCTTTCGACCTTGTGATCCTAACGAGACTCAATAGGGTTGTCATTCATGAAACTATTTTCTACATTAGTGACTTCATAAGGTAGTGAGGGGTCCAAGAATTTCACAATTCAATTGTTTCCATCAAGGTGAAATCCTTGTCGAAGATAATTTTGTCCATGTACTTGAGGACCATATCATAGGAGATCCATTTTGTTTCCTACATCTATTGGAATGTCTAATAGAAACCCCAATATATTGCAATGTAGGAGGTGACATCCTTTAAGTGTCGCAAATGGTCCTAGATTTTATTTTTTTCTCAAGTAGTCATACTCTCATCTTCTTCTAAACTAGATTCTTCACTCATGTCTTCCGTTTATTTTTCTTATTCTTCTCAACCTTATTCTTCTTGGTGTCAAATGTATTCTTATTCATTTTCATTTTTGTTCTCCTTCATAATATTCTTCATTTGATGTATCAGATGACCATTGATCCATTCTTTGAGAGCCTCTTATTCCTTGCAGTGACATCCTTCTTATTACTCGTGCTCCTCTATTTCCCTTATAAGTCATCTTTTCTTGATTGTAGTACCACATTTTTAAAATATTGTTGTATTTGATCACATTTGAATATATCATGTGAATCATCCCCACAAAATAGACAATTCTTCTTCTCTTCCAAAATTTAGTTGTATAATGTCCTATTTTCCCACAATTATAATATGTTGCATCATTTCTGTTGTAGTTGTTTTTATCACATCCTCTTCCACCTATGTAATTTTACTACATGTTATTTTCAATGTAACCTTTTGGTTGATTGTTCTCCAATGCGTTAGAATTTCTATCATTTTGCCAAGGTGGTTGCTTGTATTTATGCATCATTTGCATATCATTGGTCTTCCAGAAGTCCTTTAACATAATCCATATTCCTATCAACATTTGTATCATAGTATAGTTTAATGGGTATCTTGGATATGGATTATTTGCATTATTTTGAACTTGAAATGATTTGCAAGGCACTTCTCTATAAGGTGGCTATCCCATTCCTGACAAGTTCCATCATTCTAGATTATTAATTGTTCTATGGCCATTTGAATTTTCTCAAGGCTCTCTTTTTTGTTATCTTTATTTAACCTACGCCAAGTTTGAGCTTCTATGTAGTATACCATTGTAACTAGACCATATTTGATACCTTTTGATGTTATGTTAGGGTTTCCTCTAGTTTGCGGAAGTGCCCCTTCAATCTCTTATCATAGGTTTTGATAGATTCATCCTCTTTCTATAGTAAACCCCTCATTTTGCTAACATTCTCTTAGGACATCCGAAGTGTCAAATTTCCCAAAAAGTCTTGTTTAACTTCATCCTAACTCTTTTCATGCTTCATATAGGTGTGTAATAACTTTGGTTTGTCTTCGTCAATGCCTTGTCTTTTGTGCAATGATTCCAATATGAATATGTGTTTCCTCACCTTTGTTGTGTTCTTTCCATATGTAAGTATTTTGATTGATGACTCCATATTGCTTTGTTTGTTTTTTGCTTTTAATCTATGGATTGGCAGACCATCTTCCTTTTCTTTCTTTACTCTCTTTACTATGTGCAAATTCTACTCTTTTCCCTTATCTCTTGCTAACTTTATGTCAAAGTACTCTCTACCACAAAATTCTTCACAATCTACTTCTATATATACTCTCTTCTTTCTTTGTTTTGTGGTATCTCTTCTACCAAAATTCGCCTACTCATTTATGGTTAGGGGATTGGTTCGAGTTTGGGGGTTATGACTCTTCAAAACATCTCATCTTTTTTTTTTTGTTAGTGAACACTGTGTAATGTAAAAAATGGTGATCAATAGTAGACCAACAAATTCAACACATATTAGAATACAAAACCCTTAACAAAGTAAATCCAATTTGCACAACCAAATGAGTAAGGGTGCAAATTCGTGATCTACATAATGTGGGGTTTTGTGGATTCCTTATGATAAAGATGTGATTGATATGTAAAACTGATAAATGATTAAGCAAAGTAAATGCAATAAGAGAAATGAACTTACCTTGAAACTAAGAGAGAACAAGTGAACTTTAGATCTGGGTTTCACTTTCACAAAGTTGTTAGGAACGAAAATTGTTTTGGATCTAGAACCTCGATGTTTTAATCTTCTGACTGTGAAATTTGTAGATTCCCAGAACAATGTCAACTCAAATCGGCCTTGTCCCAAAAGGTTGGCCTTGTCTTGGAGAGCAAAAAATTAGTAAAACTTGTAGAGGATTTGTCACTAGTTCTAAAACTCCCAAAATCCTAATTTGGTACTCCGCCACCTATTCCTACACACATAATAGAAGAGGAAATTGTTGTGGAAAGGGGCTTGCCTTAGTCAAGCCCCTTATAGGAATTAACCTTGAAATGAAATAGATGTAAATGAAAGAATGTTGTTATGTAGCAGAGATTAAATCTAAACAATGGAATATATTATACCATGTAGATGCAATTGTCCTTAGAATGTGATCAAGTATGTTGATGCAATAGCTTTGACTCAACACAAAAACCAAAAGGAAATCATGTAAGACAAAACCTCATGTAGTAGATGTTGTAATTTGCCTCAATGTTGAAGAGAAAGAAGGGGAAAACTAGATGGATGAATGTAGATCTCCTTCCTTGATGCCAAATTCCTTTCCTTAGCCTCCAATGGGGAAACGAGCTAGATCTATGGAAGGAAATGCCTTGCATGCATGAGTGAACTTGAATGCTTGAATGCCTTGGATGCACAATAACTTGCTTGATAATGCTTGCATTAAGTCTTGATAATGTCAATTGTGGATGTCAAAATGAGAGGGAGAGGTCTCCTTTTATACACATTTTAGGTCTCAAATCTCGCAAGGTCAACCTGATTAAGCACCTAGGAGAAACAACCCTACATCAAACTCAAAGCCCACTAAATGAAAAGGCCTTAGGGCAAGGCTAACCTAAGTTAGCCAAGTCCAAGTACATTTTTGTAAAGTTAGCCTGAAAGTTGTGTGCTAAGAGGGGGATCCAAAAGCCTTAGTTTGTTGGGAAATTAGGGCAAATCTTGTGATGTAAAATGCATGTAAAAGGACCTAAATGAAAAATGGATTATGAATGAATGGAAAAATGGAAAATATGCATAGAAATTAGAGCCAACCTCAAGTTTGAAGGAGGACCTATATCTAAATTAATTATGCATTTAGGGTGCAATATGAGGACCTACCATAAGAAACATGCCAAAGTAGGCCTTAAATGGTCTTAAAATGAACACAAATCAAATGCTTACTTTTTAGGATGGTACATTTAGCCCCCACTTTAGTAGTAGTATGAGACAAACTCATACTCACGGTAGAGAGAGAGAGAGAGATCACTAAGTTTAAGGACGTAAGCCCCCAAACCAAGGATCTTAACTCCACACCCATGCACAAGGGCACAAAAAAAATCAAAAGGCAAAAAAAGGAAAAGAAAGCAAAAACAAAGGACAACAGACAAAAAGGGGTTAGTACTAATATAAAAATCCAAATCAACTAGTGAAAGAGACCTCAATCGAAAATGGCCCACCCACTAACATCATGTCTTGAAAGCTATTGTAAGAGCACAAGTGATTACATAGGAAGAATAAGAGTATCACCAAAGATGATACCAACTCCATGGTCTAACTTACTAGCATAACTATGAGAGAGAGAGAGAGAGAGAGAGAGAGAGAGAGGTGATTACCTAGCCCAGTAAGATTGTATGTCCTATTGTGAACCACATAAAGTGTGACCACTATGCCCAGTAAGATCGTATGTCTCACTGTGGACCACACAAAGAGAGCGCTGAAAAA
The DNA here is from genome assembly GCA_027943335.1 of Chamaecyparis obtusa. Lineage (NCBI taxonomy): Eukaryota > Viridiplantae > Streptophyta > Pinopsida > Cupressales > Cupressaceae > Chamaecyparis > Chamaecyparis obtusa. The sequence goes on along the minus strand of BSBK01003961.1, from coordinate 366,579 downwards.
GATAGCATTGAAAGTTCTAGCAGGTTTGTGTGCCATGCTCATCAACTCCACTTTGATAAATTTGCACACAGGGTGGCTATGTTTTGCGCATGGGGTGGCTTGAAAGTGGCTTTGGAAATGTCATCTTTGTCATTGTTATGGCCTTGGAAATGCCATTTTTGTCTTTGTTACAACTTTGGAAATGTCATGTGTAATGTACAAGGGAGGCTATTGTAATCATCCAAAAATGGTCTAGCAAACCTTGAGCTCCACTCTAACATTAAAACGTTAAAAATACTAGAATTTATCTTATACTTAATCAATCTTATCTCTTTATCAAATCATCACTTTAATCATTTATTTGATGATATCCTAAAGTTTGACCACTTTATCCTAAGTCTTATTTGATTAAAAGAACATCTCCCCTTTTAATTAAATAAAACTCACTTTATCTTATGTGTGCACATGAAAAAGGGATTTCTTAATTTAAAAAAAGACAAAAAGACAAAAAGTGGAATCTCTTTTGCCTCTTAATCTCCACCACTCATTTCTACCTAACCATTCTCATCCACTTGATTTTACATCTTGAGAATCATATGCCCTAAAGTCAAAATGGGGATTATTCTCCACCCTTGGATTTTGCCTCTTAATCTTGACCGTCAATTCGTTTTTAAATTCTATAAAAGGAGACTCTCTCCTCATTCTTGGCTAGTTAGGCAATGAGTCCGCTAGTTAGTCAATCATAATCATATAATCTAGCATCTTTAATCTTGCATTCTTAAGTGCATTCTTAAGAGCATTTAGCTTAAATCGCATAGCTTGACTATGAGGCATTGTAATCTTGTTAGATTAGATTTTCTTTCTTGTCCTTGCATTTGCATTCTAGTTTAGATCTTGCATCTCATTTAGGTCTTTCATATTTGCATCTTCATTTTGAATCTTTCATTCTATGGTGCACCTTGCAAGGTTTTCTTATTGAGGTTCATTTGAGAGCCACTATCCATAATGCTTACATTCTTGCACGTCATAGATAGGAAGCTATAAGCTGCCTCTTGGGATGTCCTATTTCACGGATTCTCTCAAGAACAATAGTTTATAGAAGTGTGTCACCTTTTGATCACACATTTTTGGCGCCCACTGCGGGGCTAGACATGCATTTTTGGCTCCATTTCTTGCATTTTCAGATTTTTTGTGTGGCAGGTTCATAACTCTGTTTTGTAGGCCCAGAAAGTCATACAACATTCCATATTATACTTGGGTGACATTTCTTAATACTACCATGTGAAATTTGTTTCTGGAATTTCGTCCTGCTTCTTTGCGAAATGTCATATTGCATTTATGAGGTATGTCATAGTGCACTGAAATGTCGTATGGCTTCTTTATGGTATGTTGTACAAATTTATGACAGACTATGAAATATCGCCCAATTCTGATTTTTGTCACAGTTTGAGTTTTTAGTTGATTTCTTTCTTTTTTTGGATTTTCAATTTTCTTAACAACATCTAATAGGAAGTTTTGCAGGGCTATTACTCTCATTTGCATATCTTTTGTGCCCTAATCTTGTGGTTTTGTAGGACGCTTGTCAAAGACTCATCTTGAAACTACTAATCATTGGTTTTGTAGGTTGCCTTGAGAGATACAAATAAACGTTGTGCTTGCATATACATGATTTTCTAGGCACTTAGCTTAATTAGAAGATTTCTTTTCTTGTGATTAGTTGAGTAGTAAGAGAATATTGTCTTCACCTCCTAGAAGATGAATAAAAAATCTAGACCTACTTAATTGATTGCTTGTGAAAGTAGTCTTAGTAAATGAACAAGTGCTTGATGTGTTTGGGAGATACTATGGAGTAGGAGAGTGCTCTTTTCCTTATGGAAAATCAGAAATCTAGACCTATATTAGTTATTCATCTACTTTATTGCATTTACCTTTAGAGGGCCTGCCAAGAGATAAATATTTTGGGAATGACCCAAGTGGGGAACAAGCAAAGCCAACTACTCCACCCCACTATAATCAAAAGTTTCTTTCAATCCAAAGAGAGAGAAGACTTGGTTGCTTCCTTGTAGGGCTAAAGGTCTTAATTCTGCTTGCAGAACTACAAGGGGTGGTCATGAACAGAGGCCCTTACTAAACACCTTAGGACTTAGAAGCTATCCTTTTTGGCCATGTGCATTTCTTTGTGCAAGGATTGATCCAAGTGGATTACTTGGATCACCCCAAAATACTCACCATATGTACTCCCTTGAATGAAAATTCATGACAAAGCCAACATCACTTTTATGTGAGGCGAAGGGGTACCAAGTTGTGGGCAAAGGTAGAAACACTTCCCTTTTGACCTTAGGTAGTTTTGCTTGATGTGCTTTCATGTGATAAGACCTGTGAAGACTATTGTGAACACACACTTGAAACATTGCTATACCTTGTTAGACTTCACAAATGCTTGTATCCCCAAAGTTGCTTTGTCCTTTGGTGGATTGTTTGAAGACTACTCTATGTGCCACACTATTTGCTTGCTTGGAAACATTCAAACCTGATTTAGGGACACTCATTGATCAATGTTTCATGGCTTTGGTGGATTTCTATATCGAAAAATTCTAAAAAGATTGAAAATTTTTACCCCAACTTGGCAGGACCATAACTTTTGATTCGGTGCTCGAAATTGCTTCAACAATTTTCATCGTTAGAAAGATAATCAAAATCTCTAGTTTTATCTCAAAAATAGTGTGCCTTCTAATTTTTGAGACCGACAACGGTTTCAACCCCTAAAAATGAGCAGAAGACTTTAAAAAATGCAAGTTACTAAAACATCAAAAAATACCAAAAAATATATAAAATTTTTGCATTTTTTATTTTTCTAAAAAATGATCATACATGCTCATGGCTTTCTTGGCACACCAAATTCAAAGTCCCAATGACTTTTTCTCGTGTTCTCTTGGCTTCTTCTATTTGCAAACTGGTATCCTCAATAGATTGAGTCCTTGCTAGTGATTTGATCTCTCTTTGCTCTTGTTCTAAGATCTTGGAAGTGCTCTAGCCTTGTCTCAAATATCTTATTTAATATTACACTTTACTCAAACTTTGTTGCAAGTGCCACTCAGTAGGCATCCAAGCCTCATTGTTGGTACCTTGTACTTAGTTCTCTTGGCTACACTATCTATCTACTTATATTTGAGGCAAATGCTATCATTAACTTGATCTTCTTACATTAGCTTAGTAATCTTATTACTATCAATTTCTCAATCTTCTCTCTCATGTTTGCAAACAAGTGGACTAGATCCTATGACTATAACAACAAGGAAGAATAGATTCTTATGGCATACTTATCTGAGCAAGTCCGATCTTTGAAAGTTGAACTTCAAGACTTGAAGAAAGAAAAAGATACATCCTCTAACCAACACTCTTGGAGATCAGTCTATCCTTTATCTTCATCTTCTTCAAGTAAGGCCATGTCACACTCTCACATCAACTCTATCTTTGAGCAATGTCAATCTTCTAACAAATCTATCTTTGATCAAGAAAGTGAAGACACACAAATATCTTATTCACTTAAGAGTCTTCCGTATTTGCAAAAACATCAAGAAAGATGTAAGGGTGACCCCACAATAGTGGGTTACACTTTTTTGGACATGCTGATTTTTGCTGAAAAAACACATTTTTAATAAAATATGATGATTTAAGCCTTGAGAGGTTCCATTTGAAGGAATTAATTACAAATGGTTAGCTCAAATCCTCTTAGATAAAAAAAATATTGATCTAACATCTATACTCCTCATTCATACCTACAATGGAGTCTCCTTTGCACATATTAAAATGCTAACAAAAAAATTACTTTATCTTTATCTTTTGGCAGATCAAATGAATCCATTTGACAAACCTATCTATGTAGTAAGTTACTATTAAGAAAAATCTTTCCAATGATTATAATGTTAATATATCTTAAGTTTATTATGACTTTGTATTTTTAGTTTTACTAAACATAGATATTTCATCGAATGTCTACCTCTATGTTTGACGCTTATGGAAAAATAGTAAATGAGAGAAACAAAATTCTAAAAAATATATATGCCCTAGGTATTGAAGTTATCTTTTTATAAAAAAATAAAGTAAATGAAATTGGACAAATACACAAGTTATAAGCTATGTAAACAAGGTATGTCAAAATTACGATTTAGTCAACTTTAAACGTTAATAAAATATGCAATAATTATGATAATGTCATCAAACCAATTGCACTCCCTCCATATAGATGTTACAAAACTAAACTTGAAAGAAGCACATTGATATCTATTTTAGAAAAAAAGTTATGCTTTATGAAAACAATGTAACTCTTTGAAAATGACATTTTCAACAACATACCAATTTTGTGGAAGAAAGAAAAAATCATTCAAAACAATTCAAAAATATATTTGGAATTTAGACAGAAAATCTTAAAAGACTCTAATTTACTTCATCTTCCGATTTCAAATGGTTTAATGACAATATGCATCTGAATTTGAAAGTTTTTTTCAAAATGTAGAGTTTAGTGTGCGTTCAGGGAAAAAAGTGTAACCCACTATTCTGGGTTTGCCTGTAATCATACCCCAGAAAAAGTCTTTACACCTTTGGGAGAATCTTATGAATCAACATTGAAAAGATTTTTGCAAAACGATCTCATCACGTTACCTCTAGTTACTTTAAAGAGAATTTCATGTACGAGTCTCTACTATGTGTATCATCAGAATATTGAACATAGGACTTCACATTGCATGGAGTTGAAACATAAAATCCAAGATCTCATTGATGATGGCATAATTGGTGTTGAAGGTCCTAATAATGAAGATGCCACTCTCAATCTTGATCAAAATCATGAACCCATGTCTAGTAATGGTTCTAATGCTACATCTACCTCTTCCACCATTCTTCCATCTCCTAAAAATGAAAAGCCATCCAAAATCCCTACATTGAACAAAGAACTTAATGCTTTTCACACTACCTATGTGTATCCTCAAGGGCTACCTCTAAAAGAGATCCAAGCTAATATACATCTTTATGCAAGTCTCTTCCATGATTCAAAGGTCATAGATCCCAAACTTCCTTGTGCTTCAATGTCTATCACATCTATCCTAAATGTTCCTTCATCAAACCTTCATGAACCCCTCACACCTATTCAAACTCCAACTTCATCCTTAGAAGTGGTTCCATGTCAAGAGGACAATCTGAAGTGTAAAGATCAAGATTATGATACCATCCATCCTTATCCAATGTTTGACCAAAGTCCCACATCCCTAGAGCCTCATGATGATTCCGTCCAAGAAGATATCCCTCCACCTCCTTTAACTTCTCCATCTCCTAAGAAAGATCAAGCTACTCCTTCCATCGTCTCTAAAGAGCTTATTGAAAATCAATAGAAAAGTGCTCTTCCTACATTATCTAAATATCCTTGTCAGGATCAAGATATTCAACAATTCCTTGTCATAATCCTCCACATTCATCTCAAAAATTTCCTATCTTGCCTACTCCTTTGCATAAGAAATATTTTGATGCTCCTATCAAACTTGCCCCTATTAAAGTTACTCATGAGCCTATTGGTATAAGTAAAGACCAAAGCCTTGGTCATGCTATTCACTTTATGGATACTGATATCCCTATCCATTATCCATTTTCATCTTCTAAATCCATCCTTGGTCCTTAAATCCCAAAGTTGAAACCTTCAAACCTTCCATCCATATTGGGTCCCTATATCCCTCCATCCACTATAGCTCTTTCTCCTAACTTGTCTTCCACTTCTCCCATCATACCTCAAGATCAACAAAGATATGCATCCTTGAGAAATTTTCATAAATCCACCCATCTGAACTTGTCATATGAGTATCATTCATCCACAATTCCCAAATCTTTTGGAAGCAATTTGGACATGCAACATAAGAATAAGAAATACAATAATCCACTTGCATATGAAGATCACCATGTCCTATCTAATCGACATGTGACTAAAAATAAAAAATAAAAAATTCAAGAAACCACAAAGGTCCTCAAAGAAAACAAGAACATTAAAGAAAATATGGGTTCCTAAATCCATAACGAAAGAATTGCGATCAAAAGCAACTGCAAGTAAAGAAAATTCAAAATCTATGTAGATTCCCAAGTCTCTCCTAAAAAAGGACTTGAATATAAAAGAAAAATTAAAGTTGACATTCAAGATTCTTAAGAATTACACTCCATATTCTCCCAAACATCTTCCATCCTCTCCTTCATCCATTTTGGGTCCTTGTGACCCAAGATCCACATCAATTCCCATATCAAACCTCAAGCTAGCCAACTCATTCTTCCTCCAGTTGTTCACTACCCCTCAAGGTGTGTGTCAATGTTGATATTTCCACCATCTCCACATACTCCTACACAATCCTTATCTATTAGCCTACACCTACTTCTTGTCCTCTCATTCATTATCCTTCCATTACCCTTAACCTATCTTACACATAAATCCTTAGCCGTCATCTACCTTATCCTCCATACATTTTCCTATCATTACCTTATTTGCATCTTTGAGCATATCTCTCAGCGACCTTGGCCTATCATATCATATCTTTCCAAAAGAGCATTATCCAAAGAGCATCAGACTTACGGGAAGATCAAGAACTTGTGTGCATTGCTTAGATCAAAACTGTGCACTTAAAATTGTTACAGGAGCATTTAAGCACTGAAACGTAGATTGAAAAAGTCCGCGAGTTTTGTTAATTAGGAAGAAAACCTGGACCCGAGATGGAAATTTTCAAACGACCGGTTACAACCAAAGCAAAGTACTTGGTGCAAACAAATATCTTCTTGTTTTTAGTATTTAGTTACCTATTAGAAACAAGGGATCGTTACAGCATAGGATGACGGATTTTCAGTTGTAGAAGTCTGTATAATTTATTTCTTTGTTTCTTAAGTTCCATTTAAAGTCTGGGAGACCTTACCATGATGCTTCTCTCCGGCATTTGATCCACTACTTCCCGACTTGGCGTGCACTTGGCATTGACTGTTCTCCTCCTGTTCTTTAGCCTTGACAGAGGAGTTCATTTTCTCAGATCCTGGCAAGTTGTGAATTCCTACACCAGAGTGCAATGCAGAGCTTGATCCTGCCACACCTTCTCGCCACTGCATTGCAGAGTTTCCATTTGTATTTTCAGCTGCATTTTCTCCATGAGACGTTCTGCTTAGAAATCCGCCATTCTGAGCGAATGAAGCCTTGTGCGCTACCTTTTTTGCAGATTCAGCTCTCAATTTCACATTTCTATCCTTACTCTGAGCATGATCCGCATTGGTATGCTGTTTCCTCCAACAAACTTGCTGTAACGCATGTAAGACCTCAGCGACAGAGAAATATTGCTGCATATGTAAAAGAGCCGCCCAATTGCAGCGCCTTTGCTGGATAGAACAGAGAACATGGTCATATTCCGCCGAGTCGCCCACGATCCGCAAGTGCTGACACAAAGCATCAATAATTGCATTGGCCGCAGCAAATTCGCCTCTTAGCCACGAAATAAAACTGTCTCGCTCGTCAAAAACCCACCCCCTGCCTTGACTCTCATTGTTTTGCATTTGCATTCTATTTTCAGCAATGCCATTTGCAGCAGCCATTGTCACTCACTCAAACACAGAAAGCTTTACTTCGTCCTACATTTGCTCATCTTCGTCTAGATCCACGCTACAGGCCTCATTAATAATTGCTTCACAGATGTAATTTCAGGCCGGATGAAAAATTCATTGAATTTAACAGTTCTTCACTGAAATTTAGAGACGAGCAAAATCACTGCGCAGCTTTAAATGAAAGTGCACCGATCTGTGTAAGGGCAAACAATGTGTACGGAGACCGATCATTGCCAATAGTTTTCAAGGTTTCAGAAAACTGGCAGATGCTGCTTCTCTACGCATTTTTCGGGCTCCTGCGTCAGTACAGTGTGTTAATTTCTATTGTTTTTATTGTAATTTTTTGGCCGGGCTTTGTGGTAGACTGTCGAGTGCGCCAAATTTAGTTAGGAGATGATGCAGTAGAGACTATATTTGGTAGTTTTACTAAACTCAGAAATTGAACCGTCTAGCATTCTCTGTATGGTATGATGTCTTAGGATGTCGATATTTTTAGAGGTCTACCGTCATGGCATTTTAGCCTTTTTCTCTTTATGTAATTTAAATGTTGGGAAGATTATCATATTAAAGAGAAGATTCTATATTTTTGGAATGTTTTATATTAAATTCATATATATTTGTTTTCGCTATTGATATTAGAGTATGAGTTTTAGGTCAAAATCTCTAGGATGTCTATTTAGTCAATGTTTTTTTTGTAGTATTATTATTTTCAAAAATTGAGTCATAGAGTGTGTACCGTTTGTTGTATAATATGATGTCTATTATTAAGGGATTTAAGTATGTTTCTTTTACATAATTTAAAATTTAGGAAGATTGTATCATATGAAAAAAGAAGATTCTATATTAAAGAGAAGATTCTATATTTTTGGAATGTTTTATATTAAATTCATATATATTTGTTTTAGCTATTGATATTAGAGTATGAGTTTTAGGTCAAAATCTCTAGGATGTCTATTTAGTCAATGTTTTTTTTGTAGTATTATTATTTTCAAAAATTGAGTCATAGAGTGTGTACCGTTTGTTGTATAATATGATGTCTATTATTAAGGGATTTAAGTATGTTTCTTTTACATAATTTAAAATTTAGGAAGATTGTATCATATGAAAAAAGAAGATTCTATTTTTTTGGAAGGTTTTATATCAAATTTATGTTGGTTTTAATTATTGATATTAGAGTACAAGCTTTGGGTTGAAATCTCTTAACCTCAAAGTCAAGGACTAGGGGATACCAATTCTACCAAAGTCCTGTAGGACAAGATTCTAGAAGGTTTTTAACATGTTTTTCAATATAAGATGTACTTGTTTAATTTATGTATTATTTTTAAAATAAATTATGTTTTAATAAATGGAAATTGTCATGAAACTTTTGTTTAACAAGTAATGTTGCTCATGAAATTTAGGCTTTGGATGGGGTGTGTTGGGTCTTGATCATGGGAATCCACAAATTGCATAGGTTGACTTCAAATTCTAAGGCTAGGGGTAATTTCAACAAAGGTAATTAGCAAGACTCATGATCAAACAATGGTATGAATGGATCAATGCATGAGAATAAGTAATATTTCCTTTACTTTGGACTTAAGTAGACCTAAAAGGGTTGTTAGGAAGAAAAATGGAGAAAAGGACTAAGGTTTATAGCCCAAGTACTTTCTGAGTGTTTTATTTTATAGAGTGGACTCAATTTATAGAGGGAACAAAATACTAGTTAGTCCCTTAGCTTCTCCTCATCTTTTGCAACTTTCTCCCTCCTTATCTTCAATGTGGTAGCTAGGAGTCTAGGAGGCGATCAATTAGGTCCTCCAATGTTGTGTTGGATGTAATCATGTACCTTATTAGGCTCCACTCTGTGATTAACTTATTAGGAATTGCCACATTGGTGTATTTTTGTAGTGTCATATACAAGACCTCTTTATTGAAGACACAACTATAGATTTGGTCTTCATTTACCAGTAGTGAGAATTTCGAGATGGAAGTATCCTCTAGTGTGCTTTGCTCCTCTTCTACATCTATTATTTGCAGGGAGACCTCCTTTTGTGTTTTTAATTTTGTCCTCTTATGTTTTCTTTCCTCACTCATCTATATTAGTGCCTTTGATGCTTCTTCCAACTTCTCTTTCCATGAAGGTGTAGTGGGAAGTTTGCATTTCCTTGGGTGGCCACTTTCTACCAATGTGGGTTTTGTCGAAGGAGCACCTATGTGAATTCTTTCAAACCTCCAAAAAGTAGATGTGCTTTGTTCTTCAAGTTTTGCTTTAGGGAGGCCCTAATGTTCATGTAGCTTATCCTTCTCAAAATGCTCTATGTATTTGGTTTTCACAACACAATCTATAAATTCTTTATATGTTGGGAAGCTTTCGACCTTGTGATCCTAACGAGACTCAATAGGGTTGTCATTCATGAAACTATTTTCTACATTAGTGACTTCATAAGGTAGTGAGGGGTCCAAGAATTTCACAATTCAATTGTTTCCATCAAGGTGAAATCCTTGTCGAAGATAATTTTGTCCATGTACTTGAGGACCATATCATAGGAGATCCATTTTGTTTCCTACATCTATTGGAATGTCTAATAGAAACCCCAATATATTGCAATGTAGGAGGTGACATCCTTTAAGTGTCGCAAATGGTCCTAGATTTTATTTTTTTCTCAAGTAGTCATACTCTCATCTTCTTCTAAACTAGATTCTTCACTCATGTCTTCCGTTTATTTTTCTTATTCTTCTCAACCTTATTCTTCTTGGTGTCAAATGTATTCTTATTCATTTTCATTTTTGTTCTCCTTCATAATATTCTTCATTTGATGTATCAGATGACCATTGATCCATTCTTTGAGAGCCTCTTATTCCTTGCAGTGACATCCTTCTTATTACTCGTGCTCCTCTATTTCCCTTATAAGTCATCTTTTCTTGATTGTAGTACCACATTTTTAAAATATTGTTGTATTTGATCACATTTGAATATATCATGTGAATCATCCCCACAAAATAGACAATTCTTCTTCTCTTCCAAAATTTAGTTGTATAATGTCCTATTTTCCCACAATTATAATATGTTGCATCATTTCTGTTGTAGTTGTTTTTATCACATCCTCTTCCACCTATGTAATTTTACTACATGTTATTTTCAATGTAACCTTTTGGTTGATTGTTCTCCAATGCGTTAGAATTTCTATCATTTTGCCAAGGTGGTTGCTTGTATTTATGCATCATTTGCATATCATTGGTCTTCCAGAAGTCCTTTAACATAATCCATATTCCTATCAACATTTGTATCATAGTATAGTTTAATGGGTATCTTGGATATGGATTATTTGCATTATTTTGAACTTGAAATGATTTGCAAGGCACTTCTCTATAAGGTGGCTATCCCATTCCTGACAAGTTCCATCATTCTAGATTATTAATTGTTCTATGGCCATTTGAATTTTCTCAAGGCTCTCTTTTTTGTTATCTTTATTTAACCTACGCCAAGTTTGAGCTTCTATGTAGTATACCATTGTAACTAGACCATATTTGATACCTTTTGATGTTATGTTAGGGTTTCCTCTAGTTTGCGGAAGTGCCCCTTCAATCTCTTATCATAGGTTTTGATAGATTCATCCTCTTTCTATAGTAAACCCCTCATTTTGCTAACATTCTCTTAGGACATCCGAAGTGTCAAATTTCCCAAAAAGTCTTGTTTAACTTCATCCTAACTCTTTTCATGCTTCATATAGGTGTGTAATAACTTTGGTTTGTCTTCGTCAATGCCTTGTCTTTTGTGCAATGATTCCAATATGAATATGTGTTTCCTCACCTTTGTTGTGTTCTTTCCATATGTAAGTATTTTGATTGATGACTCCATATTGCTTTGTTTGTTTTTTGCTTTTAATCTATGGATTGGCAGACCATCTTCCTTTTCTTTCTTTACTCTCTTTACTATGTGCAAATTCTACTCTTTTCCCTTATCTCTTGCTAACTTTATGTCAAAGTACTCTCTACCACAAAATTCTTCACAATCTACTTCTATATATACTCTCTTCTTTCTTTGTTTTGTGGTATCTCTTCTACCAAAATTCGCCTACTCATTTATGGTTAGGGGATTGGTTCGAGTTTGGGGGTTATGACTCTTCAAAACATCTCATCTTTTTTTTTTTGTTAGTGAACACTGTGTAATGTAAAAAATGGTGATCAATAGTAGACCAACAAATTCAACACATATTAGAATACAAAACCCTTAACAAAGTAAATCCAATTTGCACAACCAAATGAGTAAGGGTGCAAATTCGTGATCTACATAATGTGGGGTTTTGTGGATTCCTTATGATAAAGATGTGATTGATATGTAAAACTGATAAATGATTAAGCAAAGTAAATGCAATAAGAGAAATGAACTTACCTTGAAACTAAGAGAGAACAAGTGAACTTTAGATCTGGGTTTCACTTTCACAAAGTTGTTAGGAACGAAAATTGTTTTGGATCTAGAACCTCGATGTTTTAATCTTCTGACTGTGAAATTTGTAGATTCCCAGAACAATGTCAACTCAAATCGGCCTTGTCCCAAAAGGTTGGCCTTGTCTTGGAGAGCAAAAAATTAGTAAAACTTGTAGAGGATTTGTCACTAGTTCTAAAACTCCCAAAATCCTAATTTGGTACTCCGCCACCTATTCCTACACACATAATAGAAGAGGAAATTGTTGTGGAAAGGGGCTTGCCTTAGTCAAGCCCCTTATAGGAATTAACCTTGAAATGAAATAGATGTAAATGAAAGAATGTTGTTATGTAGCAGAGATTAAATCTAAACAATGGAATATATTATACCATGTAGATGCAATTGTCCTTAGAATGTGATCAAGTATGTTGATGCAATAGCTTTGACTCAACACAAAAACCAAAAGGAAATCATGTAAGACAAAACCTCATGTAGTAGATGTTGTAATTTGCCTCAATGTTGAAGAGAAAGAAGGGGAAAACTAGATGGATGAATGTAGATCTCCTTCCTTGATGCCAAATTCCTTTCCTTAGCCTCCAATGGGGAAACGAGCTAGATCTATGGAAGGAAATGCCTTGCATGCATGAGTGAACTTGAATGCTTGAATGCCTTGGATGCACAATAACTTGCTTGATAATGCTTGCATTAAGTCTTGATAATGTCAATTGTGGATGTCAAAATGAGAGGGAGAGGTCTCCTTTTATACACATTTTAGGTCTCAAATCTCGCAAGGTCAACCTGATTAAGCACCTAGGAGAAACAACCCTACATCAAACTCAAAGCCCACTAAATGAAAAGGCCTTAGGGCAAGGCTAACCTAAGTTAGCCAAGTCCAAGTACATTTTTGTAAAGTTAGCCTGAAAGTTGTGTGCTAAGAGGGGGATCCAAAAGCCTTAGTTTGTTGGGAAATTAGGGCAAATCTTGTGATGTAAAATGCATGTAAAAGGACCTAAATGAAAAATGGATTATGAATGAATGGAAAAATGGAAAATATGCATAGAAATTAGAGCCAACCTCAAGTTTGAAGGAGGACCTATATCTAAATTAATTATGCATTTAGGGTGCAATATGAGGACCTACCATAAGAAACATGCCAAAGTAGGCCTTAAATGGTCTTAAAATGAACACAAATCAAATGCTTACTTTTTAGGATGGTACATTTAGCCCCCACTTTAGTAGTAGTATGAGACAAACTCATACTCACGGTAGAGAGAGAGAGAGAGATCACTAAGTTTAAGGACGTAAGCCCCCAAACCAAGGATCTTAACTCCACACCCATGCACAAGGGCACAAAAAAAATCAAAAGGCAAAAAAAGGAAAAGAAAGCAAAAACAAAGGACAACAGACAAAAAGGGGTTAGTACTAATATAAAAATCCAAATCAACTAGTGAAAGAGACCTCAATCGAAAATGGCCCACCCACTAACATCATGTCTTGAAAGCTATTGTAAGAGCACAAGTGATTACATAGGAAGAATAAGAGTATCACCAAAGATGATACCAACTCCATGGTCTAACTTACTAGCATAACTATGAGAGAGAGAGAGAGAGAGAGAGAGAGAGAGAGAGGTGATTACCTAGCCCAGTAAGATTGTATGTCCTATTGTGAACCACATAAAGTGTGACCACTATGCCCAGTAAGATCGTATGTCTCACTGTGGACCACACAAAGAGAGCGCTGAAAAAGATAGCATTGAAAGTTCTAGCAGGTTTGTGTGCCATGCTCATCAACTCCACTTTGATAAATTTGCACACAGGGTGGCTATGTTTTGCGCATGGGGTGGCTTGAAAGTGGCTTTGGAAATGTCATCTTTGTCATTGTTATGGCCTTGGAAATGCCATTTTTGTCTTTGTTACAACTTTGGAAATGTCATGTGTAATGTACAAGGGAGGCTATTGTAATCATCCAAAAATGGTCTAGCAAACCTTGAGCTCCACTCTAACATTAAAACGTTAAAAATACTAGAATTTATCTTATACTTAATCAATCTTATCTCTTTATCAAATCATCACTTTAATCATTTATTTGATGATATCCTAAAGTTTGACCACTTTATCCTAAGTCTTATTTGATTAAAAGAACATCTCCCCTTTTAATTAAATAAAACTCACTTTATCTTATGTGTGCACATGAAAAAGGGATTTCTTAATTTAAAAAAAGACAAAAAGACAAAAAGTGGAATCTCTTTTGCCTCTTAATCTCCACCACTCATTTCTACCTAACCATTCTCATCCACTTGATTTTACATCTTGAGAATCATATGCCCTAAAGTCAAAATGGGGATTATTCTCCACCCTTGGATTTTGCCTCTTAATCTTGACCGTCAATTCGTTTTTAAATTCTATAAAAGGAGACTCTCTCCTCATTCTTGGCTAGTTAGGCAATGAGTCCGCTAGTTAGTCAATCATAATCATATAATCTAGCATCTTTAATCTTGCATTCTTAAGTGCATTCTTAAGAGCATTTAGCTTAAATCGCATAGCTTGACTATGAGGCATTGTAATCTTGTTAGATTAGATTTTCTTTCTTGTCCTTGCATTTGCATTCTAGTTTAGATCTTGCATCTCATTTAGGTCTTTCATATTTGCATCTTCATTTTGAATCTTTCATTCTATGGTGCACCTTGCAAGGTTTTCTTATTGAGGTTCATTTGAGAGCCACTATCCATAATGCTTACATTCTTGCACGTCATAGATAGGAAGCTATAAGCTGCCTCTTGGGATGTCCTATTTCACGGATTCTCTCAAGAACAATAGTTTATAGAAGTGTGTCACCTTTTGATCACACATTTTTGGCGCCCACTGCGGGGCTAGACATGCATTTTTGGCTCCATTTCTTGCATTTTCAGATTTTTTGTGTGGCAGGTTCATAACTCTGTTTTGTAGGCCCAGAAAGTCATACAACATTCCATATTATACTTGGGTGACATTTCTTAATACTACCATGTGAAATTTGTTTCTGGAATTTCGTCCTGCTTCTTTGCGAAATGTCATATTGCATTTATGAGGTATGTCATAGTGCACTGAAATGTCGTATGGCTTCTTTATGGTATGTTGTACAAATTTATGACAGACTATGAAATATCGCCCAATTCTGATTTTTGTCACAGTTTGAGTTTTTAGTTGATTTCTTTCTTTTTTTGGATTTTCAATTTTCTTAACAACATCTAATAGGAAGTTTTGCAAGGCTATTACTCTCATTTGCATATCTTTTGTGCCCTAATCTTGTGGTTTTGTAGGACGCTTGTCAAAGACTCATCTTGAAACTACTAATCATTGGTTTTGTAGGTTTCCTTGAGAGATACAAATAAATGTTGTGCTTGCATATACATGATTTTCTAGGCACTTAGCTTAATTAGAAGATTTCTTTTCTTGTGATTAGTTGAGTAGTAAGAGAGTATGCTCTTCACCTCCTAGAAGATGAATAAAAAATCTAGACCTACTTAATTGATTGCTTGTGAAAGTAGTCTTAGTAAATGAACAAGTGCTTGATGTGTTTGGGAGATACTATGGAGTAGGAGAGTGCTCTTTTCCTTATGGAAAATCAGAAATCTAGACCTATATTAGTTATTCATCTACTTTATTGCATTTACCTTTAGAGGGCCTGCCAAGAGATAAATATTTTGGGAATGACCCAAGTGGGGAACAAGCAAAGCCAACTACTTTACCCCACTATAATCAAAAGTTTCTTTCAATCCAAAGAGAGAGAAGACTTGGTTGCTTCCTTGTAGGGCTAAAGGTCTTAATTCTGCTTGCAGAACTACAAGGGGTGGTCATGAACAGAGGCCCTTACTAAACACCTTAGGACTTAGAGAAATTTTCATAAATCCACCCATCTGAACTTGTCATATGAGTATCATTCATCCACAATTCCCAAATCTTTTGGAAGCAATTTGGACATGCAACATAAGAATAAGAAATACAATAATCCACTTGCATATGAAGATCACCATGTCCTATCTAATCGACATGTGACTAAAAATAAAAAATAAAAAATTCAAGAAACCACAAAGTGTGTGTGTGAAAATTGTACCTGATCTGTAGACACAACACTTCAGTAAAACATTAGAGGTTAGCAAAAATCAAAATCGTGCAAAATTAAAATCTAATCTAACCAAGCGATTTACTGCCTTCTAATAGGTGCGAGATTAATGTTCTCAGATTATTATTGAGATCAGTGACCTAGACGACACCTAAATGAAGGATTTGAATGCAATTCTAGATATGGAATAAATGCAATTAATCTATATTTTTGATATTTTATGATGCAATAAGAATGAAAACTTGATATGAATCTATGCTAATCTAACAATGATATGAAATATGAATGCAAAAATAAGATTGATCTCACAAAGATGTCGATTCGCAAGAGCTTTGATTCTTCAATTCCAATTCTCCAGCGTGATTGTGCAAAATATGAGATGATTTGTGAAGAGCTAAAGCCTTAATTTATAGAAATCCAGGGCTTTGGAGGTGCATGAATAAAAGCCATAAATCACTCAAATTAACTCATCTTGATTTTTGAGTTATCTGATCATAAAAGATAGTTAATTCTCAAAATCATGCAAAAACATGCAAAAACAGCTTTTTAACTCAAATTAGAGTTTAGATCAGCTTTTTGAACTCCAAAAGGATGTTGAGTTCCAAAAAGTCAATAACTTGCATTGATTTTCTGATTTGGAGTTTAACTGTTTCTTTTGAATATGCATAATAATTAAGAATTAAATAAATAAATAAAGTGATTTATCCTCAACTCAACTGATTTTTGAAAATAAATAATTAATTTATGGGTTAATTAACTATTTATTCAAACTTTTATTAAAAATTATATTATTAAATAATGACAACATGCTTTAATTAATTAAATAAGAATTTAATCAATTAAAGATAGGAATTTTGATTTATTGTCAAAATTAAATAATACAATTAATAATAGATAGAATTAAATTTAATTACATAATTAAGTGGCAAATATTAAATCTAATTAATTAAATATGAAAATATTCAATTAATCAAATTTTAGGATAAATGTGATTTATTGCCAAATAATTATAAAATTAAAGATAATTAAGATAATTAGGAATATTACTAGGAATATTCCCCGATGCAAAATTTAAGATAATCAATTATGATTCGATGATGTTTAGATGTGCCTTAGGTTAGGACTTTGATGTCGATTTTGTTCGAATTGAAGATGTAGGAGATTAATGAACTTATAGCCCATTTTTGGGGTATTACATTTTGCCCCTCTTTGAATTACTGTGTGAAGCGCAGTGGTTCAAAGATAGTCTGTGTTTGATAAAGATATGAAACTGATTCAAAAGATAAACCGATTGAAAGATAGAAACCGATTGAAAGATATTGAGATAGGAGTTGATTGATATTGAATTGATATGGAGATAATAGGTCTTGAATGACCAAAGATAATGTTCACTGTAGCAGCAAATGAACCTATGATTGCGAAAAAGTGTCAAAATGCCTGATTCTGAACCTTAGGATTGATAAGAAGTGAGTGACCCGTTCTAGACTCGATTGTCTTAGCAGAACTAGCAAGTATCACATCCGAATCCTTTAGTTGCCGAAGAACCAAGGAAATAACACTATGATCTGATGGTTGCAAAAACTGATACAGATTACAAGATTAAGAGAATACCAGATTGATATGGATCGATGAATCTGATATGCCCCAAGTGATGATAGATTTGCCCCGAGCGATGAGGACTTTTGATGAATCAGTAACTAGACGTGATTGTTTGTCTTGATCACTGATGAAAGATATTGATAGACTTGATCGATAGAATTTGATTTACAGACTTTGAATGATGTGCAATACCATGCCCCCTTCGGTGGCATGGTATGCATCTATGTTGATCTTGAGGAAAGATGGGAGATGGAGGTATGTAAGGACCTAAGATGGATGGCAAATCAAGAGAGCTAGGAGGGAAAAGTGAAGGGACATAAGGACCCAAGATGGAAGGAAGGCATGAAGCCCTTAGTAGTGGTGGAAGAGGTCCAAGGATGGAAGTGGAAGATGCAAAAGGATAATCAATAAGTTCATCAGCATCTATATGACAACCAAGGATATCAGCATCTTTAGAGTGAGCATTAGAATTTTCAAGAAAATCATGAACATCTTGAATAAGAGCATTTTCTTTGATAGGATCATTCAAAGCTTGCGAAGACTTAGGAAGAGTAGAAAGTGGAAGTGAACATGGAGTGGTAGAACAAGAAGATGGAAGACTTTGATCTTGACAAGGATCTTTGGATAGCACAAGTGCATAATTTTTCTCTGGTTTTTCAATAGGCTTAACATTGGAAGTATCAATACCATTTTTACCAACCTTAATGGAAGTATCATCTTTGGAAAGCACAAGTGTAGTAAGGTCATTTTGATTGTCAATAAGCTCATTAGTGTAAGTAGTAGCCTGATCTTGCTTAAGAGAAGACTTAAGACATGGTGGAATGCATGAAAAAGGGTGTATAGGATCAAAAGAACCATGAAGCGGATAAGAGACATCGGGAAAAGGAGTGGATGACATGGAGGGTTCTTGATCTTGATCTTTCTTTATGTTCTTTTTTTTATCATTTTTAGAGTCCTCTTGACATGGAGCCACTTCTAAGGACAAGGAAGCATGTTGGGATTGTATGGATGACTTTGGAAGAGATGGTGGAGGACTAGCTGAAGTAGGGATTATAGCATATGAAGGCTTAGGCTCTTTAGATTTATCATTATTGAAAGTCTTTGCAACCAAGTGAAGGTTAGCTTGAGTTTCTTTAAGAGGTAGCCCTGGGGGATAACTATAGGGAACCGCATGAAAAATATTAGGGCTTGTGTCGGATGAAGGTTCTGTGAAAGATGTGAAAGACTCAGAAGCTTTAGGAAATGTACAGGTATTGGAGGAAGTAGGGGATGGAAGGGAACCATCACCAGACAAAGGTTCAGCATTAACATGACCTTGCTTGAGAAGATAGTCTTTATTTTCAGCAGGAGAGTCTTTAGGAGAAGGATTCTTATAATATTGACGTTTCAAGCTAGCACGATGTATTTTATAGTCCTCAGCAGTAGTAGATGGATCATCATCAAGGTATTGTCCACAAAAGCCATCAAAATCTCTTTCAAAATCAGAATCATATGGATCACCATCACGATCTATCCAATGTGACGGCCCATTTGTAGTAAGCAGGAATGAACGATGAGGAGGACTCTTAGGAATAGAGGTGTCATAGGTATCATTACATTTTCTGTCATCATAGTCATCATAGTCTCCAAAGCTAGATGTGTCACTCTCCGTGGAAGAGGTATCATATTGCTCAATTTTTTTCCGGGGGCATGGTGACATGTACAAGTCTTTATCAAATGGAAAAGAGTATAGAGGTTCCTTTTCTTTCCCAAGTTTGTCAAGCTGGACTTGCATAGCATGTATCTGTTTCATTATAGTGGCGATCAGAGCTTCTTCCTCTTGTTTACTGATTCTTTGAGACATGTGTACTGATTCTCAATAGCTACTGATTTGTTCTTGACACAATGATATTTTTGACAGATTCTGGAACTAGGCTGGAAACATTGGATATCTTGCAATTTGACAATTTCTAACAACTTTCTCAAATTTTTCCAAACGACACTCTGCAGACTCGTACGACACTAGGTAGTCTATGAAATGACATTTGCTAAACTTATACGATAGTTGGGTAGTAATGAAACGACAGTTGACAAAACTCATATGACTTTTGACTTCCTGAAATGACTTTTGACTCCAGAAAGAACTTTACGTCAATTTTTGCAAAATTTAAGGTTTTCAGTTTTGGATTGTTTGCAAATTGTACTGTCCAAATTTTGAAGGTTATACCAGATTTGATTATTTTTAATAGCCAAGTAGATAAATAAGCACGCAGAATAGCAAGCAAGTGATTCCAAGCACGTCTGAAAACAATGAACAAGGGCAAAAGCAACCTTGTGCATGAACAATCAAGTGACCAAATTGTGCTAATCCCTGAGAGTACTAATTGTGTATGTTCTGAAAAGTTTTGCAATAACACACATATACCTGAAAGTGAAAAATTGGCCTCTCTAGGGTTTTTAGTAATGGTTTGACTCTGCAACTTTTATGATTCAAAGGGGTGAACTCCAATCCCGGCGCACCAGGGTTTTGACACAGTCTGAGAACTTAATCTTCAAGAGCTGCTAGGGAGATCTGACAACCCAACAATGAACCATACCCGTGGAGATTTCTTCCACAAGGACATTTATATAGCGGTTGTCACTACCATGGCGAAAATGGCTATTACCGCTTGAGGTTCCGTCAATGCAGTTTGCCCTGTGAAGGGATTGTCCGCTACGGTTAACCCTCTCTAAAGATGACTCACAATAGTATACCACAAGGGGACTTGGCTCCAGATTCAAGGTTTTGACACCTCTTCACTTTTAACCCAAACAAAGCAAGCAGATTAATCCGACACGCTAAGACAAAGTTTTGTTCCACCAAGGTCTGTGATATCAACTCCACGTGATCTATCAACCTCTCCGGGGAGAGAATGTATCAATCAATAAGAGAAGACGCACTAACCAATTTTGATTCACCAAAGCTTGTGATATCAACCCCACATGATCTATCAACCTCTCCGGAGAGAGAATGTGTCGATCAATAAGAGAAGACTCACTAACTAAGTTGAATGTGAAACGCACTAAGTATCCTCCCTACCTACAAGGATTCTATCGTCAAGAAGGATTTCGCTAGGAATCCAATCTCTCAAGAATCACAAATAGTGTTCATAGGGCCTAATTACTATGTGAGCACAGATGTATGTTCCGAAAGCAAATCTACCAAAAGCATCCAAAAAGTAGAAAGAGGAACACTTAACGTTTAAAGCGAATATGAGATGAGTCCACAAGGTGG
Source organism: Chamaecyparis obtusa (assembly GCA_027943335.1). Lineage (NCBI taxonomy): Eukaryota > Viridiplantae > Streptophyta > Pinopsida > Cupressales > Cupressaceae > Chamaecyparis > Chamaecyparis obtusa. The sequence continues at coordinate 345,631 of BSBK01003961.1, read as the reverse complement.
AACACTTAACACCTCACACAAGCTAAAAATGAGTCCACAACTTAGAAAACAAGGGAGTTCCTAAAAGCACAAAAAGGTTGCCAAGTGGAACATTTAACGCTTCTGTCCTGTTGACCCCTCCCCTTTATGGCGCTGAGATTGCAACCACGGGGCGGAAATGAGGGGCCGGCGGATTAGCGAGTCCAATAACCCAAGATAGCAATCAAGATCAATCACAAGTATTCTAAGACTACTTAATGAATCCTTAAGGGTTCACAACCTAGTATCAATTATGCAAGTGTGTAGAAATAGATCAAAAGCATGAAAAGATGCACACAAGCTTGACACATAAGAGATTTATTTTAAGTCCCAAATCAAAATATTATTAGATGAAGGAGAATACCTGGGATCCTTGCAACGCGCTTAGTAGATTTTACTTGATTTTTAGCAATTTTTGTTGAGCTTTTCCATGCAAGCAAGTGACGAACTCTCCAACAAGCAAACAAGCAAACAAGATATGCAAAATATATTCAACTTATGAAAACCATAGGGTTAGCTCTAAAAATCAATTATTATCAGTAATAATAACTAGCAATCAACTCAAATGACAACTCTTATCATTCATTGAACCATGTAAAAAAAATAAGTGCATACCCATCACAAAACTTTATTTTTTTTTTTTTGCATTTGACCTAGTCAACAAGATCTAATTCTTTTGATATGATTTTGGCCACAAAAATAGAAATTCAGAATAGAGACCCCTGCTAAAAATCAGAGAGCTTTCCAAAAATGCAAAAATTTTAGAAAAACCTCTTCATTTGTGCCCTAGAGACCCATTTTATCAAAATAGACCAGTTTTTGTAAATTGACTATTTGAGCTATGATATCATGTCCAAATTTAAAACACAAAGAATGGACCCCCTGTAGAATTTAAAAATATTTCCGAAAATATAAAAATTTTCAAAAAATATGCTGATTTGCGTCAGATATTAATTTTTTCCCGAATTTCAAGAAAAAATTATTAAAAATTCAAAAAATCTCAGAAAATTCTAAATTTTTTACTGTAGCTTCCATGTCATGTCACCAACCCGTAAAAAAAATTTCAGATCAAAATTCGAAGCCGTTTGGGAGATAAAATTAAATCTTTGAAACTTTGGGGTTTTAGCTCCCAAAAAAATCAAAACCAGCATGCAAAGGTGGGTTGCCCCACGGTGGGCGCCAGAAATGTGTGTGTGAAAATTGTACCTGATCTGTAGACACAACACTTCAGTAAAACATTAGAGGTTAGCAAAAATCAAAATCGTGCAAAATTAAAATCTAATCTAACCAAGCGATTTACTGCCTTCTAATAGGTGCGAGATTAATGTTCTCAGATTATTATTGAGATCAGTGACCTAGACGACACCTAAATGAAGGATTTGAATGCAATTCTAGATATGGAATAAATGCAATTAATCTATATTTTTGATATTTTATGATGCAATAAGAATGAAAACTTGATATGAATCTATGCTAATCTAACAATGATATGAAATATGAATGCAAAAATAAGATTGATCTCACAAAGATGTCGATTCGCAAGAGCTTTGATTCTTCAATTCCAATTCTCCAGCGTGATTGTGCAAAATATGAGATGATTTGTGAAGAGCTAAAGCCTTAATTTATAGAAATCCAGGGCTTTGGAGGTGCATGAATAAAAGCCATAAATCACTCAAATTAACTCATCTTGATTTTTGAGTTATCTGATCATAAAAGATAGTTAATTCTCAAAATCATGCAAAAACATGCAAAAACAGCTTTTTAACTCAAATTAGAGTTTAGATCAGCTTTTTGAACTCCAAAAGGATGTTGAGTTCCAAAAAGTCAATAACTTGCATTGATTTTCTGATTTGGAGTTTAACTGTTTCTTTTGAATATGCATAATAATTAAGAATTAAATAAATAAATAAAGTGATTTATCCTCAACTCAACTGATTTTTGAAAATAAATAATTAATTTATGGGTTAATTAACTATTTATTCAAACTTTTATTAAAAATTATATTATTAAATAATGACAACATGCTTTAATTAATTAAATAAGAATTTAATCAATTAAAGATAGGAATTTTGATTTATTGTCAAAATTAAATAATACAATTAATAATAGATAGAATTAAATTTAATTACATAATTAAGTGGCAAATATTAAATCTAATTAATTAAATATGAAAATATTCAATTAATCAAATTTTAGGATAAATGTGATTTATTGCCAAATAATTATAAAATTAAAGATAATTAAGATAATTAGGAATATTACTAGGAATATTCCCCGATGCAAAATTTAAGATAATCAATTATGATTCGATGATGTTTAGATGTGCCTTAGGTTAGGACTTTGATGTCGATTTTGTTCGAATTGAAGATGTAGGAGATTAATGAACTTATAGCCCATTTTTGGGGTATTACACAAAGGTCCTCAAAGAAAACAAGAACATTAAAGAAAATATGGGTTCCTAAATCCATAACGAAAGAATTGCGATCAAAAGCAACTACAAGTAAAGAAAATTCAAAATCTATGTGGATTCCCAAGTCTCTCCTAAAAAAGGACTTGAATATAAAAGAAAAATTAAAGTTGACATTCAAGATTCTTAAGAATTACACTCCATATTCTCCCAAACATCTTCCATCCTCTCCTTCATCCATTTTGGGTCCTTGTGACCCAAGATCCACATCAGTTCCTATATCAAACCTCAAGCTAGCCAACTCATTCTTCCTCCAGTTGTTCACTACCCCTCAAGGTGTGTGTCAATGTTGATATTTCCACCATCTCCACATACTCCTACACAATCCTTATCTATTAGCCTACACCTACTTCTTGTCCTCTCATTCATTATCCTTCCATTACCCTTAACCTATCTTACACATAAATCCTTAGCCGTCATCTACCTTATCCTCCATACATTTTCCTATCATTACCTTATTTGCATCTTTGAGCATATCTCTCAGCGACCTTGGCCTATCATATCATATCTTTCCAAAAGAGCATTATCCAAAGAGCATCAGACTTGAGTTCCTTCAAAATTAGAAAATGCAAAAAAAAAAAGAAAAATTTTAAAAAGAAAAGAAAAAAGAGAAAATTGAAAACGTGCCTTGGTGAAAACTTGGAATAGGCACCTTGGTAGCAAAAGTAAAGAGAAATAAATTCATCTTATGGTGAAAACCACTCCTTGTGGCACCTTGGACAAGTACCATGATGAAAACTTGGCAAACGGGCATCATGTGTAGTTCCTCTATCTTGCACTCTATACTTGGGGAAAGATTCATCCACACTAGCTATTTCCTCTTTCCACCTTTGATCTTGACAAGGTTGAACTATCCATGAACATCATATATCTTGCCATTTGCTATCCTTTCTATCAACTGGCTCACTTGCTTCCCTCCATGCTACCCTATCATGATCTTTCTTATCTAGAATTTTCCATCAATATTCCTAAGTATTCTTTCCCTTATCTCAAACTATTCACTCATAGCCTCTATTGACCTTTATCCTGGTCATGTTACCCTATCACTAATCTTATCCAATTGAGCCCTTGGTCTTGATCAAAATGAAGAACGAAGAAAAATGCAAAATCTGTTAACATATGCTCTCTTGACATGTCCACTCTCTTGGACCACTTTCTTTCATGACACCAGGTCATTGTCCTATATGATACCCAACACCACTACATGAGCTTACATTGCTATATTTTCTCTTTCCCTAGCTTGGGTACTCTTGAGGAGACTGTCCCTAAATGTTGCATTCACTGGCCTCCTCAATCATGATCTTTTTGCTTGATCCATCATCTTGCTAATATGTCCATCTTATCCTATACCTTGCTAGACATTGGGGGCAAACCAATGTGATCTTTCTTGAGAACTGGTAATCTCTAAAAAATCTTAAAAATCATATAATGTCTTGAAAAAAATCCTAAAAATTGATATATGATCCTAAAAAAATTCTAAAAAGTATATAAATTCTAAAAATCATAAAATCTAAAAAATCATACAAAATTCTTATCTTGCTTACCACTTGATCAATTTCTTGAGCTTGATCTGAGTCAGTTTATCATTCATTCCTTACGGACAATCTTATCACTAAAATTACTTGGTGTTTCTTAACACCCTAATCTTACAATGCTTTTAAACACTGCCAATCTAGACATCAGTGTGTTTCTCAACACATATCGGATATTGCACTATCTATCACACTTGCACTTTGACACAAGCACAAAGGTGTTCCTTAAAACTCATCACACCTTATATCTTAGAAAACTGAAATGACTGAGACATGTTATGACTTATTTTACTTTGAGTGTTGATTGATTCATGATTTTCACTAAGTGTTCCCTCATTAGTCTCTCCATGATGTTTCGACTAGAGGACTTGGGGCATGGAGCATATTTTCTTTGATTTCTACCTGTGGATATTACTTTAACAATCTTAGGTGTCTCTTGCTTTGTTCCCTTGAACACTCGGGAGACTTACAACTATATCCTTGACTGTTACATTGTGTTTGCTCATGCAAGACCGTACTCATGGTTATCTTGGTACTTATGCTTCGATACTAGTATAATCTTGCAACATTAACTTAGAAACCCTGTTCAGGTCATCTCAACACTTATGTATCGATGCTTACATGTGTTTCCTCCATTCTATCTAATATAGATAATATCCATATCTCCATAGTTGCCTTCACACTAGTGTTGGTTGTATGATCTTGTGATGTCCCTTAATAAGGCTCGATGATAAAAATAAGGACCTATCTAACTAACCCTTGCAAACCACACCCTGCATTTTCATGGTCATATCTAATCTACCCTTATATAGCATTTTCACCTAATTTTTCAAAGTCTTGGATTTTCGTGAAAACTGCACCTTTACCTAATTTCGACGTCTTGGATCCATTTTTGGGATGGAAATAAAAATATATCTTCATCTTGACTGTCAAAATTGTGTTTTAAAATTATTTTCTCCTATGCATAGTTGAATGACCCTTTGAGGCTACTTTCTTCGATCTTTTGAGGCAAATCACCATTTCTCTCTTCCATCATCATCTCATCTCCTTTCTTCTGGTCTTGACCTAATACCACTACTATACCTTATTTCAAACTGGGACAAATTCTCACCATCAAGTGGTCAAACTTGGTCTTGTGCACTTAATCGATCATTTGGAACCTTATCTTATCTCAATTTAATCAAATCTATCTTATCTCATTTTTGCATCTCCTCTACCTTATTTTGATTTCGATCCCAAGGGGGCAGGAATAATCTATCAATCTATATCTTAAACGAAAATCTTACCTATCTTCGCTAAGTTCTCATATGATCAAGTTCGGGATTAGCATCTCTTTCTGTGCTTCATTCGATCAAGTTCAAAGTCAAATCTATCTTATCTACCTTTTCTAGTTCTTGTTCGATCAAGTTCATGACTAGCTATCTCTATGTGCTTTATTCGATCGATTTTGGAGTTAGATCTCAATCTACTATCTTAATATCTACTCTTTGTTTTAATATGTTCCTAAATTGCTCAAACATTAGTCAAAGAGGGGCAAATGTAATCACTCAAAAATGGTCTAGTAAACCATGAGCCCCACTCTAACATTAAACATTAAAAATACTAGACCTTATCTTATTCTTAATCAATCTTGCATATTGATTCAATCTTATCTATTGATCAAATCATCACTTTATTATTTATTCGTTGACATCTTAAAGTTTGACCACTCTATCCTAAGTCTTATTTGATTAAAAGAACATGTCCCCTTTTAATTAAATAAAATCCACTTTATCCCATGTGTGCACATGAAAAAGAAATTCTTAATTTGAAAAATGAGAAAAAGACAAAAAGTGGAATCTCTTTTGCCTCTTAATCTCCACCACTCATTTCTACCTAACCATTCATGTTCATTGATTTTTCCTCTTGAGAATCTTGTTCCCTATAAAAAATAGGGTTTATTTCTCTTAATCTTGACCGTCCATTCATTTCTAAATTCTATAAAAGGAGGCTCTTTTGTCACTCTTGCATTCCCAACTTAGATCTTAGACTTATAATATCATTTTGTTTACTTGCATTCTTAAGAGCATTATAGTTTATTTGCATTTAGCTTAAATCACATAGCTTAACTAGGAGGCATTGTAATCTTGTTATATTAGACTTACTTGCTTGTTCTTGCATTTGCATTCTAGTTTAGATCTTGCATTTCATATAGATATCTCTTTCTTGCATCTTCCATTCTATGGTGCACCTTGCAAGGGTTTCTTTTGAGGTTCATTTGAGAGCCACTATCCATAATGCTTACATTCTTGCACGTCATAAATAGGAAGCTATAAGCCACCTCTTGGGATCTCCTCTTCATGTATTCTCTCAAGAACAATGGTTTATAGAAGTGTGTCACCTTTTGATCACACTATTGTATGTATGCCCCCTCCTTATGATGGCACCATAGGAGACATCACAAGGAAGATAAATAAGGATACCTACTTCCAACAACAAGAATATATCCTTTCAAAACAATATTGTGTGCCATACACTTAGCTAAGAGTGTTGACTCTTATGAGCTAATAATATAGATAATCATGAAAGGATATTCGACTTGTGGGAGGAGACCCTTGAAAGGAAGAGATCTTGTCTACAAGACATCTACCTTCAAGAGGAGTTCTTGAACAAAGATAATACCCTAAAGAAAAAGAGGGGGATGAGAACAAGAATGCACCCATTTAGTCCTTGTTATCAAGTGAAATAGGGAGTTTTGATGAAGAATGACAAACTTTGGAACACATAGTAAGGGAGGTTGTTTATAATTAACATAGTTTTGTAAATAAAGAAGAGGTTCTGATCAAAGATGCACACCTCTTGTATAAGAGAGAATCCCAAATTAAAATGAGCAATCCTTTATAAGAAAATAATGTCACATGATAAACAAGTGCCACTATACTAAGGAAAATAGATCCATAGACAAGAGAGAAAAAATAATGTACAAGCAACCTTGCCCTCCCAAGTGTGAAGGTAGGACAAAATATATAATACAACCCTGAATGATAGTTACTTTATAATAGATATACAATTCCAATTTGTAACATACATATTAAATCTAGAAAAGATATCACATATAAAGTAAACAAGTCATAAAGGCAAGAAATGAGATGCTGATATGGATGCTTATTAGATGATAGCCATTCCCTTTGTGGCATGAAAAGGATTGTTAAGCATAGATGTTAGTATCTTGCGTGAAACAAAATATCAAAAAGAATGTACCATCATAAAATCATGCAAATCTATAGAAATAAAAATGGAGGAGAAAAAATAAGGATGCCACATTACATCTACTTAGTGGTCAACCCAATTACACAAGATAAGCACTTCCAAGCAAGGAAGAGTTTGTAAGGAGGATACCAATCTCATTAGAGAGAAAGATCCTAAACAACAAGTCCATATATGGGAGGAAATCATAGTATAAAGAGATGAACAACAAAGAGATAATGGATCCTTTGAAGGAGAGATAGAAGGAATAACTGAATATATGTCCTCAATGTTAGATCTTTAGTAATAAACATGCACTTTTGAGAAAGCATAAGGTTGCAACTCAGGATGTAAATCTCCTGAAAAAGAGAAGATCCTTGTGTAAAACAACAAATACATGCAAGAAATAACACATACTATAAAAGATGCAAGATCACAATGGGTATTGAATGTATTGAAAAGAAAGAGAAAAATGACACATTATGCTCCCTAAGTGGTTCTCATTTATAATAGACGCGTATTTTCAAGAAAGCACAAGGTTGCAGCTAAGGATGTCAACCTCCTAAAATGATAATATCCTTATGTAAAACAATAAATGTGTACAAGAAAGGATGCCATCTTATACACGAAATGAGTTCTCAAAGAGAGAAAATGAATCCTTTGAAATAAATAGGAGAGTGAAATAGGATCCTTGGCCGCCAAGTGAGGAGACAAAGAAAAATGACTATTATGTTGCTCACAAATTATGATTGCACCTAAAATTGCATCACCATAAATGACAATGATCCTACAAAGGATAGGCTTAGCAATGTAACATAGTGAGGAGAAACATAATAGGGTTATATATATTATGTAGAATGATCATGAAAAATGTGTCATACATTGTTAAATGTCATTTGAATCATATCACAATCAATGGATTCTAGAATTTTACACTTCAAATTATAACATTCATTAGTCTTATGACCATAAATTTGATGAAACATACAAATGGAAGTACTATTTGTTTGTGTTTTCTATTTTTGCGCTTGTCTTTCAAAAGAAGAGTAATTAAGTTGGCCTTGAAAAGCTTAAGAAAAATAGTCTCTTGTTATGATTGTAATGGGGTAGTAGGGGATTAAAGAAACTTGTAATAACATGTAAAATTTCAACCACAAAGAGATTGTTAGTGCAATTAGTATTCCCAATAATCAAGAATGGATGCAAGATAAACAATAAGCATAAACATCAATACATAATAAAATCAATTTAAATTCAAGAAACAAACAAATATACAAACCATGTAGTCCTTCCATGGTGTTTTCCTTCTCATGCAATGTGGGCTCTCATAATTGAGCTCAAGATCATACTAGCATAAGAATTTAAAGAAATTGTAGTTACCAAAATCAAAGGTTCGACTCTCTATTTATAAGATTTTAGTGGTTTCAACCAAGAATCCATGATTGAAGGGTTGATTGGCTATGATTGAGGATTTGAACTCAGAGTGAGTGGGAGTCAAACTCTGCATGATTGCCTTGATTGGATGATTGATTAATTTTTTATCAAATAGATTGAAGAGATGACTTGAATGGACTACTGAGATAATAGAATAGACTGGTGAGTTAACTAATTGCATGGATGAGTCAACTGATTGCATGGATTGGAAGTCTGAATTGATTGAAGACTTTAATTGTTTGCTTGAGAGAGGATTAACAATATAGATTTAATGGTTAGGAGAGAGAATTGTGGACTGATCTCAAAGTCACTATGAGTCAGCTTTCAAGGAATAAATCATTATTAAATAAATAAAAGAATTATTTACTTGCACATGTGACAATTGATAAATAAATAAATAAAATTTATATATGAGAGAAGAACATTTAATTTAATTAAATAAATATAATTTATTTAATTTTGATAGGTATTTTTTATTTAATTATTACATAAATACAATAATTAGAAAGAGGGAATATTAATTAAATATGATTATTTAATTAATTGAATGACACAAGGAATAATTAAATAATGTTTAATTATTTAATTACTTTATAGATGAATAAGTGATCAAATATTGATTGGACGATTAATAATTAAGGTAATTAATTAGAATCACTTAATTATAGAATTAAGGAGAAATGATGATTTTGACTTTAGAATTGTTGGATTACCGAGAGGGGGATGAATCAGTAATCAGTGATTCTTTAAACCTTAAAAAACATTAACTCCGATCAACTTGATAAGACAAACTTTAGTAGTAACTGATAACAATAAATTAACTTTTTCAAAAAATAACTTGCAAAATATATATTCAACACGTTTGACACCAGTATTTAATGTGGAAACCTGATTTGGGAAGAACCACTGTGAGAATTGTCACCTACCAATCAAAATACTCTTTTGAAGTATGCTCGGTTAAGAGCCAATCTTGTTAAAGATTACAATGCACATTGTTAATGTGACCCTGTTAGGAAATTTACCTTAGATACGTTAGGATCTTCACCCTATTAGGAGTCGCATGGTTAAAGGTCTTTGAACATTCTTCTAAAATGTCACCTCTCTCAAGGATTTACAATAGGACTGTTAAGTCAAATCGGTTAAGAGTTTTTCTGCTACAAATGTTAATAAGAAACAATATAAAATTTGATATGTAAATCTACAACTACCTCTTTCTTAGTGGGATCTCTTGTGTGCTCTTTGTCTTCACTTCATTCCTTCACTATTCACTGGCCTCAACACTTCATCAATCTCCATTGTAGACTCAGATTTCCACCTTTTTCTTCTTCACTGCATGACTCGACAACACATCAACACTTCATCTAGCTAGCTTTTTTTTCATTCATTTTCATCCTTTATATAGACTCTATTTTGCTTCTTTATCTCCTTGATTAGGTTTTCCTCTTTTTATTCTAAACCGCCAGATAATCCTCTTGAACTGATTCAATGAGCTTGACACTTAGTAAAACTTGTTATCATCACCTCAGAAGTTGAATGTTTCTTGTAAATTGTACCTTCACATTTTGCCACTTAAATCTTTACCATAGATCATCATCTTGAATTTTCCAGATCGTAGATCTCTTTAACTAACTCTTCTTCATCCTTGGAATCTTCTAGATCACTGTGGATCTTCATTAAATGTTGTTATGATCCTTGTATTTAGTTTATGTTCCGTACTTGGTACCTTCCTTTTTCTTCAATCAAAATTTTGTTTACTTCGCTCAGTAACGAACTCCTTGTATTTGGGGTCTTGGATTCCTTTCTCTTTACCAAAAATTACTTTCCTTTTATCAAATGACTTCTTCTTGCTTGGTAACTAAACCGTTTCTTTGCCTTGTCACTTTCTAACCTTGCTCACTTGTCCAATCTCCTTTACCGACTTGATATCATCAAATGTAAAGTAGAAAACAATTATACTATTATTACCTTATCATTGTCTGATCTGTATTAGCTTCCCAATTATGTTCTTCAACTTCACTAACTTTTTTCCTTAACTCACTCAACTTATATCATACTCTGAATGATATGACAACTCAATATAAACCAAAAATTAATTGCTTGACATCAATAACAAAATAAAAAAGTGATCTAATCCTTCTACAATCTTATATACCTCTGATCTTGGTCTTCATCATCATCACCATCAGTTGAGGTTAACAATCTCCCTCTTTGGCATTGATGACAACACTATCAATTAATGATGGCAATACTCTGATATCTCTATTCTCTTCTTGTTGTGTTTAGTCTTCTCAGTCACTGTGTTATGTCCTTTTCTCCCTCTGAACTTTATCATATGTGCTTATCTTACTTTCCATCTTTCTTTGCTAGATGATTAGAATAAATCTTCATCTTCTCCCTCTTTGTGTTCATCAACAATAGCTTATTCTCCCTCTTTCTCTATAATCATAAATAGATTATTCCCCCTCTTTGACAACAATGCCAAAGATACATACTCCTGAAACTTTTTTTTAGAAAGTGGATCATACCTAGCATGTACTGATATCTCATTGCATACATAATCATTTTTCACAACTTCAGAAATCACCTAAAGAATGAACACTAGCATCAACTCGCAAAATAGATATTCTAATGAATCCTTGAATTGATGTAGCATGCATCCTGCTTTAGTGAATATTGGATAGGGGAAGGACCCCTAATTTACCTCTAAGATACTCAAAATCATCCTTTGGTAGTGGCTTGGTGAATATATCTACTATCTACTCCTTTGAATTCAGATACTCTAATATCACATGCTTGTCTTCAACTTTTTCTCTCAAGTAATGATACTTGATAGAAATGTGCTTGGTATTGGAATGCATCACTAAGTTCTTTGATATGTTGATAGCACTTGTATTATCATAGTAAATAGTAATTAGATCAATAATCTCCTCTTGTATATCTTCAAGTAGTTGTTTGATCCATACAATATTTGCACAATTCATAGCTATTGCTACATACTCTATCTTTGTTGTAGATTGTGATAGACAACTTTGTTTCTTACTCAGCCATGTCACTATAAGCACATCCACTTGTACTTTTCCTATCATCCATGTTTCTAGCCTAATCAACATCAATGTAAACCTTCAGATCAAAATCTCCTCCTTTCTTGTATAGTAGACTGAAGTCTTTAGTACCTTTCAGTTATCTAAATATTCTTTTAACTGCATACATGTGTGATTCCTTTGGATTGACAAAAAATCTTGCAACAATACCTACTCCATGAGCAATATCAAGTCTTCTATGTACTAAATATTGTAGCTTACCAATCATTGATTGATAGAGTGTCTCATTCACTTCCTTTGACTCATCTTCTTTTGACAATTTGCAACCAATGGCCATCAGTGTTCCAACTGGTTTTGAATCTTCCATACCAAATGTCTTTAGCATCTCCTTGATGTACTTTGACTGTGTGATGTAGATCCCATCTTTGACTTATTGAATCTTTAGTCCAATAAATAATTTTATTTCTCCTATCATGGACATCTCAAATTCCTTTCTCATCTCGTCAACAAAAGATCTACACAATGTGTTATTTCCTCCAAAAATAATGTCATCAACAAATATTTCAGCAATCAAAATCCTATCATTACTATCACATTTCAGATACACATTGTTGTTGTCACTTGTTCTTTGAAATCCAAGCTTGATTAAATATGAATGTAACCTTCCATACCATGCTCAGGGTGCTTGTTTCAAACCATACAATGCCTTGTGCAGTTTACATACCATGTCCTTGTTAGTATTCTCAACAAATCCTTCAAGCTATTCAACATAGACTTCTTTTTCAAGAATACCATTAAGAAATGCAGACTTAACATTTATTTGATAAAATTTAAATCCTTTATAAGTTGCATAAGCTAGTAGAATTATAACTCTTTCTAATTTAGTAACAGGTGAAAAAGTCTCACCATAATCAATACCTTATTCTTGTGCATACCCTTTGCAAACTAGTCTAGTTTTTTTTCTAATCACATCTCCATGTTCATTCAATTTGTTTCTAAAAATTCACTTAGTACCACTAACATTTTTATCTTTAGGTCTCGGTACCAAAGTTCATGTGTTGTTCTTTTCAATTTGGTCTATCTCGTCTTCCATATTTTTAACCTAATCTTCATTATCTAATGCATCTTTTACTATTCTTGGTTCAAATTCAAAAATTAAACATGTATTGTCTCTTATCTTACTTCTTGTCATAACTCTAACATTCTTGTCTCCAATAATCTTGCTTGGTGAATGGTGTCTTCTCACATACATAGGTAGAACATGCTCGGTAGGCTGTGGAAGTTCTTCATTTTTAGCATTTGATGGTGGCTCTCTCTATTCAAATTCCTCCTCAGTTTGTACTGCTAGTAAGGTATCATGAACTTCAGGTTGAACATATACAAATCTTTGATAGTCCTTAGGTTCCTTTTTGTCGTCTTCATCATTTTTCTTTGCAGATTCATCAATCCTTACCTTTGTAATTTCTACAATTTTGTTAGTAGACTTGTTTAAGCACTTGTAAGCCTTGCACTTTGTAGAATATCTGTAGACACGTAAAATTGGACAAATACTTTTAAATTGCAAAAATGCATTAAAATGGACATAATTAAATAAAGTTGAGCAAAATCAATTAAAAGAAAGGAATTATTAAATAATGATGTTAAATGATTAAATTGAAGCTTAGAAGGGACAAAAATAATATATAATTGATTTTAATTAATTAATTGTATAGTTGTTTAATCAAAAATTAAAATGAACCTATTACCCTTCCATGGCTAAATTTAATTAATTAATTAAATTAATATTCCTATTTTCTTTCAACAAAGTGATCAACCAATGAAAATTGAGAACAAAAGGACATAAGTCACTCAAACATTTAAATTGTCCAAAGATTTGAAACCATTTAAAGGCTTGTCCCCTAATTTGTCCCCCCATTTATGGACAATGCAAAGTTTTTGACTCAACCATGAGATAACCATGATTACTTCACTCCACCCCCTACTCTTGGGAAATTACTATAAGTATGAGGCATTTTGGAGAGCATTTCCATCTTGGAATTTCATTTGCATAGCATTGTTACTATAGGCAATTGAGATCATTTCTAAGAGCAATTTGAGCATTTAGTATCATAATTTCATCATTCTTGAGCTAGAATCATCATAGAAGCATAGCATAAGCATAGTAGCAACATTATTTCTCATTTTAGAGGTGTCACTAGTGAGGATTGTAGTTGAGAGCTTCACTTACCACTTCTATCTAGAGATCCATGGGATAATATAGATTATAATTTCAATTCTAGTTAAATTTGCATTGTATTTGATTAGATTGATGTGAGTAGATCTTAATTTCATGCAGGTGAGTAACTTCATCACACAAATGGCACCCACCGTGGGGCTCTAAGCCTCACTTCATCATTTTCATCTTTATTTGCGTGCTTGGATATTCTATTTTCCATGAATTGCTTGCAGGAAACTAGAAAAGTCATGCTTACAGGAGGTTGAATCATGCTTACAAGAGGTTCTCTGTCGCCTAAGAGCTCTGTATTAACACCTACTAGCTAGAGATCTACACTTCCAATGACAAAGCATTCAACCTTTATGGCTCATAGTCACACCTGTGACTCAGGGAGTATCACCTTGCTTTAATTTACTATCGCTTAAGTTGATGCTTTGCTTCGCATTTTATAGTTTTAGTCATGCTTTTGAAATGAAATTTATCGCTTAGAACTATTAACATGTCACTTAGCATTAAATATTTTATGCAATTTTAAGCTTTGTTTATGCCTATGCATAAACTGTTTAGGCCTGTATAACTTTGAGTAATGCTTGAGCCCTGTAAAGTGACGCTCGCTACTATCAAAGTTATGCTTGTAAGCAGTTTAGTCACGCCTATTAGCTGGACGATGTCCCCTTGTCTCTGCTGTCTATTTTGGTCTTTAAATTGATAGATTTCAATATCTAATTCTCGGTTTATATTTTTAACAGTAAATGAGCAAACATCCAAAAGTGAAAAAGCCAGAAACTAGGTTCAACCAAGAGGGAAAAGCGTTGGCTAAAAGGATCAAGAAGGAAAATCAAGCACATACCAAAGCGGTTCTTGAATCAACATTGGATGAAGATGTTAAGGTACGTGAAAAATACATTGCTATGATTGAAGCTTACAAGCGTAAATTTGTTTCATTAAATTGGATTTTTGATCCTTAAGCTCAAATAGTTAAAAATGCAAACAAAGCGCTCTAAAGTTTCATTTACTTAAAATCTTTGTCTTGTTAAATTCAAATTTTGGTTTCCCCTCATTGTGAATTGGTTGTGTTGGACTAATTTGTTGGAGGAGGGAGCTGGAACGATCGCCACTATGTGAGTGGAAATAAGATAAAAAATCAATGATTCAAAAATGCCCCTAGCCTTTTGCTAGCTACAAGGAAAGGTATTTTACTTGATCAAGCTTGCATTCCCTTAAATTGAAGCATTTCATTTGAATCTAGCTTTAATAAGGAGGGAATTTATCCAAAGATTTCAATTTTAAGAACCTCCTTGTCAAGAGGTTGAAAAAGAACAATAAATTGCTTGAAGTGTTTGGGAAGAAAAGGGAAAGTTAGGGATATGCTCTTCACCTTTTAGGTGAACCAAATTCCCAAACACTTAACCTTGATTCCATTTCATTGCTTTTCATGAACATGTTATTTGAAGTAGAGATTTAGTGGGCTCACCTCTCAAGTTTTCCTTAACGAGGCCGGTGAGAGGGACAACCCGAAGTGGGATACACTCACTTTTGCCACGGGAATTTGACCCACTATAAAAAGAAACACATGTATCCTTAATGGGGTGCATGACAAATGGATTTTGATTTTTCAACCTTCCTCTAGTAGTCTTAAAGGATTGCGCAAAATCATACTTCGGTGCATGTGGGAAGCCTCCTTGGAGGATTGAAAGATTGAAGTCTATTTGAATGGAATATTTATTAAAACCTAGTAAAATAGCAAAGCCACCTTGTAGAGCCATGTTTACAAGCCAAAATTAACTTTAGGTAGGCTATTTGGAATTCTTTATTGTGATATACTTGTGAAAAATATCGGAGAACATACACATTAGAGTGTTTTTAGGGACATGATGACAAAGTGATGTGTGTGTTGCGCTTGTTTTTCTATTTTCAAACACATAAATTTCCAAAAACTGATCTTACACATCTTAAAAATTCAAAATCTTATACCCTGGTCAGAGAAGTGCCGCCTGTGCATGAAACACACTTGCCTATCAGAGGTTCAGTCATGCTTGTGACTTGTTTAAACATGCATAGACATACTGAAGTCATGCTTAGAAAAATTTCAAACACGCCTAGAAAATTTGAAAACCCGCTTGGCATTAAAAAAGTCTCGCCTGGTAACCTACAGAGTGTTGCTTAACAAGAAACCAGTGCATGCCTAAAGAAGTTTAAGTCACGCCTAAAGAAGTTTAAGTCACGCCTATACTTGGTTCAGTGATGCCCAAAAATCAAAAAGGGCAAACAAAGAGTACTTGCAGGGGGAGTAAAAAATTTTTAAGAACATATTCAAGTACCCTTTTCCATGTTCTCACTGCTCAAGCTTTCAGTTTGGTCAAAAATCCCGGTTCTACACATTTTTCAAAATTTTGCAAAGGATTAGACTCCGGGTAGTTTTTACTTTCATTATTCAAGGTTCATGCCTGCATTTACTAGATCTTATTATATGAAGCAAACCTTGCAAGCTGACGGAATGTACTTAAGACAAGAACTCCCTTACCCAGGAGAAGAATCTACCACTCCTAGAATACCACAAAAGTCACCCAAACAAGAAGTAGAAGACAACATGATGTATTATGGTGGTTTGGGTGGCAAAGATAATAGTGGTATTGATCTTACTAACCAGGGTGATGCCAATAACAGGGGCAATGATATAAATAACCAGGGCAACACTACTAACCAAGGCAATACCAACAATGGAGGAGCAGATCAAAATGCTCAAGGTATTGACCAAACTCACACTAGAACTCACACCGAAGCAACGATAGAAGATGCCACAGATGAAAAAGTTAGTGAGGCTATCCAATGTCCTTATTTTTGAAAGCTCATGGAAAAGGAAATGGACAGAGATAGAGAAAAACACTCCTTGGACTTAGCACAAAAATGTCTCAAACTACCCCATGACTACGATGTCAACCAACTCAAAGCACCAGAAGTTGAGGAAAGTACCTTAGACATCATGAACAAGCAATTCAAGATGTTTCAAATGCAATTGGACATTATTAAGCAAAGCGGGGCTCCTAAGCCTTTTTCCATAGAAGCATTGTGTTCGTTCCTATTTGATAAAAGCTTGGTTATGGTGCTATTCCCAATCAATGTTGTGTTCCCCAAGTATGATAAGTATGAAGGAATGACAGATCCCCAAGATCACTTCCAGGAGTTTTGTACATTGAGCTTAGAGTTCATGCGTGATACAACATATTTAATGAGATTATTTCCGCAGAGCTTAGGAGGCATGACTATGGAGTGGTTTTCTAAGTTACCCTCTGACATTAAGACCTTTGAAGAGCTAGCTTCAAAATTCATGGCCCATTACTCATATAATATTAAACATGAGGTCACAATGATAGCGTTATGCAACACTAAACAAAAGGATGGAGAGGCATTCCTCACTTTTCTACAAAGGTGGAGGACAGTTTTTGCAAGATATCCTAGAAGTGTGCCTGAAAAAGAGAAGATGGATATCTTCATAAATAGTTTAAGCAATGAGTTGAACTATCGATTGCAAATGCAATGCCCAAAGACCTTTCAAGATCTAATTGAAAATGGAGTAACAACAGAGGAAGTGCTGGTCAAAAGTGGAGAACTCAAACTATACAAAGATAACAAGAACAACTCCAACAATGGCAATAATGGTAACAATGGCAACAATCAAAAGAATAATTGGTTCAATAGTAACAGTTGTTATAAGAACAACAATAAGGGAATTGTGAATGATGGAGTAGATGAATCTAGCAACTTGAAGGTGGTCCCCTTTTCTCTTACAAGGACACCTAATTAGGTGAATAATACCAATCAACTTCCCAATGCCCCATCCAACAACAACCATACCAATAATGGAAACCAAGGAGATAATTCAAGGAATACTAAATTTGATAAATATTTGAGGCCAACCCCTCAAAAGAACTTCACACCCTTGGGTGAACCTCTTGAAAAGGCATTAAAGACTCTCATGGCTAATAATGTCATTACTTTACCCAGAATTCAGCCTTATGAGCCAAATAATAAGCCTAGTTGGTGGAGTGCCAATAGCCATTGTGAGTACCATAGAATTTGAGGACACACAACAAATGAATGTCTGCAACTAAAGAATGTAGTGCAAGATTTAACTGATAATGGCATGATCGCCATTGACAGACCTCCAAACAATGAAGATCATACAGTGTTCAAACAACCTTTCTACAAACATGATCAAGGGGAGTCATCTAATGGCAAGAAACAAAGTGCCAATAATCTTAACTTTGCACCACCTTATGATAACATTGTGAATTCTATAATAATTAATGAGCAGCCATGAAACGAGGCATCAAATGTCATTACAAGAGGGCAGAATTCTAGAATGACTCTACAAGGAGCTGCTCCTAACGTCATTAGCACTCCATAGTCCAACATCGTGGTTAAGCAACCTTCTACAGAAGCAAAACCTTATAGTTTGGTTGATCAGTTGCAAAGAACTCCAGCACAAATATCTATCTTAGAATTGTTAAAGTTATCCCCGAATCATAAGGATATTTTGGAAAAATCTCTAGTAGAGACAAATGTTCCTACTAACTTAGAAGAAGAAAAGTTCCAAAATATGGTAGGTCATCTTGTGGCACCTCATTGTCTCTCATTTTCCGATCAAGATGACATGTCTATAACCCATCCTCAAAATCTACCGTTGCATATAGAGGTCCTAATAGAAAGGCATAGAGTCAAAAGAGCCCTCATTGATGGAGGAGCTGGCCTTAATATTTGTACACTAAGTCTCATCAAATCCTTAGGGTTGTCCAAATCTTGCATTGACCCTATGAAAAAAATCACCATTAAAGCTTATGATGAAGCTGAAAGGGCCTCTAAAGGTATGATCGTGTTGCCCATCCAAGTAGGACCAGTCAAGAAAGACACCAATTGCCAAGTATTGGACATGAAGTTAACTTATAATATTTTGTTGGGGAGACCATGGATTCATGAGATGCAAGCAGTCCCATCCACGTACCACCAATGCATCAAATTCTTGTACATGGGTGAAGAAATCACGGTGGGAGGGGACTCAAACCCGTTCCAATGTTGTAATGCACTCAAACCCCTTCATGAGCTATTTATTCCACATAACTGGGAAGGAATCATTCAAAGAGCCACCATTGAAGATACAAAAATGGATGATCCAGTCATAACATTAAATGCTACTCAAAATCGTCTTCAAGCTAGCTCAATGACATCAACTAAGGGAAAGGAAAAGGTGAGCTACAAGGGTCCAATTATTAATGAGGGTTCATATCAAACTCCTAAGTCAGAGATAGTATGCTATAAACCTACTAGAGAAGAAAAAGATGAAGTTAAAAAGGAAAATTATAAGAAAATGGATAAGATGATGGAGGCATTTGATAAACAGTGCAAAATTAGTTCAAAAGGAGTGGGGGAATACTCCGTTTCCCTATTTGACATGCCCACATCTCCAAGGACACATGGAAAACCATCTAAAGAACACTTGCCTCACAAGTACAACTCTTACTTTGTAAGAGAAAGTGATAAAGAAACATTTGACAAGGAAGAAAATGAAGTACTTCAATGGCTCTATCATGATGAAGAAGATACCTCAAACACTCCCATGGAACGAATTCAACATGTTAATATACAAAATGAGCAATATGGGAAAGGTTTTGAGATTATGCAGAAGATGGGATACAAGGGAAGAGGACCCTTAGGCCAAAGGAATAGAGGGTTATTAGAACCCATTGAACCTACTTGGAGGGAAAAACAAGAAAAATCTGGAGTAGGATACCAATACAAAGGCGAAAGTTCCAACCCAATGCAAGATTTTTATCCTCAAATAAATGCCTTAGAATCCGATGGAGATAGTGATGACTCTTGAGATTATGAATGGGATACCCTATTGGATGAATCATGTCAAGATAAGGAGGTGATTGCAATACATACTTATGCAAAAATCCCAAAGCAAGAAGTTCAAATCAATGAGGAACCTAATATCCAAGATATTAACATAGGGCAGGCACCTACCAATCAAGCATGGATAGAGACATTTTGGATGCCTTTGAAGGAGGGAGATTCAAATGTTAGGTTTAATCCACTCGTGTCTTTTCCCACATTGTTTCCCGTAGAAGTTGAAGAGGACTCAAGTGAAGGGGATTTTGACCCTTCTTCCTTGGACCATCTTGAGGAAGCTCACATCATAGATCTAAATGATACAATGTATGAACCCTCAAATGAAGTCATGTCCATAAACCATATTGATGACATTTTACCCAATGAATCCTTACTTTTGATACATCCAGATCTCATTGATTAGGACCAAATTGAGCCAAATGACTTACTTTACTTTCCAAATGACCAAGCAGCAAACCAATACCTCAATGCAGTTGAACCCTCTTTCACCAATGAATTCGATATGGACATGATGAGCACAGTGGGGGTCCATTCTCTTAGTCAAAAGAAAAAAATGAAAAAAAATAAGAAAAAGAAAAGTTCTAGTGTTGAAAACCATTATGTGGCACCACTAGAACCAAAAAAAATGAAAATAAAAGATGTTTCCTTTGGTGAAAACCCAACTGTGGCACCAAAGGAAGAGAGATTGGATACCTTGCCTAAGCATGAGGAAGAAAGGTCACCTATACTTATAGAACTGACAGAAAAGGTCAACATTGGTACGGAAGTGGATCCAAAGTTTATACACTTGGTTGCATCACTCATACCTCTAAAATGAGAGGACTTCATAACATTTTTCAAAGAGCACCAAATAAAATTGGCATGGTCATATCCTGACATGCCCAGCTTAGATCCTGACTTTATAATGCATCATTTGAATGTTAGACCAGGGGTTAAGCCCGTAAAGAAAAAGTTGAGAAAGATGCACCCACACATAGCTCTTTTGGTCTAGGCAGAACTAGAAAAATTGTTGAAAGTAGGCTTCATAAGGGCAATAGCTTATGCTGAATGGATCTCAAACATTGTACCAGCTACAAAACATGACAAATCTATTCAAGTATGCATGGATTTTCAAGATCTAAATCTTTCTTGTCCTAAGGATGATTTCCCACTTCTGAGTATTGATGCAATAGTTGACTTGACAATGGGTCATTCCATGTATTCCCTGATGGATGGTTTTAGCAGGTATAATTAGATTAAAATTGCACCTAAAGATCAGGAGAAGACTACCTTTACTTGCCCTTGGGGCACTTTTTGTTGGAATGTCATGCCCTTCGGCCTTAAGAATGCTGGAGCTACATATCAAAGGGCCATGACAACTATCTTCCACGACATGATGCACACAATATTCTTAGAAAACTATGTGGATGATATCCTAGCAAAATCCCACAAAAGAGAAGAACATCTCCAAATTTTGAAGAAGATATTTGTTAGGTTGGAACAATTCAAGGTCAGATTAAACCCAAAGAAATGTGCCTTCGGAGTCCAATCCGACAAGTTACTAGGCTATATAGTTTCCATCAAAGGCATTGAAGTGGACCCAAAAAAAGTACAAGCCATAATTGACATGGAGATACCCAAGAACATCAGCCAAATGAGATCTTTACAAGGCAAAATTCAATCCATACGGAGATTTATCTCTCAATTGGCCAAAAAATGTCATTCTTTCACCAGGTTGCTACATAAGGATACAATATTCATGTGGGACGAGGAATGTGATCAAGCTTTTACATTGCTGAAGACTTATTTGATAAATCCGCCCATTCTCATGCCACCAATTAAGGGAAAAGCATTGCTTCTATACATATTCGCTACCGAAATATCATTAGGAGTGCTTTTAGCACAAGAAGATGAACAAGGAAAGGAAAGAGCTATCTACTATTTAAGTAGGACTTTGATCAAATATGAGCTTAATTACACATTTATGGAAAGAGCTTGCTTAGCAGTGGTGTTTGCATCTCAAAAGTTGAGACATTATATGTTGCTACATAAGATCAAACTAATTGCCAAAATTGATCCTCTCAAGTACTTGTTAAGCAAAACTACCCTAACGGGTAGAATAGCTAAGTGGGTTATGATTTTGAGTGAATTTGACATTGAGTATGTTGATAGAAAGGCAATAAAAGGGTAAGTAATAGTGGATCATTTAGCTGAGAATCCCATAAATTCTACACAAACTATTCAAGTGGAATTTCCAGATTCTGCCATTATCAACATAGAAGCAAAAACATGGAAGTTATTCTTTGATGGCTCTTATACTCAAGGAGGTTCCTGTGCCGGCATACTATTGGTCACTCCTCAAGGTTACACCATTCCAAAGTCCTACAAGCTTATGTTTCCATGTACAAACAATATAGCGGAATATGAGGCACTTGTCATAGGCATCAAAATGGCCTTAGAGTGGAACATTAAAGAGCTACAAATTTATGGAGATTCTCAACTTATCATCAATCAAGTCAATAATGAATATAACACTAAAGATCAAAAGTTGATGCCATATAAGACTATGATTGATGGATGGAAGAAATACTTTGCCTTGATCACTTTTGAGCAGATTCCTAGAGAGAAAAATAGAGCAGCTGACGCCATGGCCACCTTGGCTTCCTTGTTACAAAAATTGGATCAAAATGAGAAGTATGAGTTCTTGGTGGAAGAGTTGGTGAAATCGGCATTCAACCTTCCCAAAACCCAAATTGTTGCCCTATTGCATGGACATGACTCCCCTTGGTATAGACCTATATACACATACCTCAAAGACCAAGTACTACCCTTAGATCAAACCTGAGCTAAAAAATGCAACTTCATACGCCAATCAACCCGTTACCTAATCCTTTCCAAAACATTGTATCGTAAGGGTTTTGATGGGATGTTACTTAGATGTCTAGAGGAAGAAGAGTCTAAGTTAGCTTTACATGAGGTTCACGAAGGCATTTGCGGGTCACACTCAAGCGGTCTAAACCTAGCTAAGAAAATCCTTCACTTAGGGTATTTCTGGAAGACATTAGAAAAGGATGCTTGCCACTTTGTGAAGACATGTAGTAAATGTCAATACCATGGCAACATGATACATGCACCAGCATAGGAATTACACCCATTTGTCACACCATGGCCTTTCTATCAATGGGGGTTTGATCTAATTGGCGTCATACATCCATCTTCTTCAAATGGGAACAAACACATCATAACCACAATGAAATATTTCACTAAGTGGGTTGAAGTAGTTCCTTTGATCACGACAACAGGTAAAAAAATTTCCATTTTTATTTTAAATCACATCATTTACCGATATGGTCTTCCTCATGCCATAATAACAGATAATGGAAAATAGTTCAAGAATAAGGATGTTGATGAACTTTGTGCTACATTTCATATCACTCACCATTCTTCATCAATTTATTACCCTCAGGGAAATGGGCAAGCTGAAGCCACAAATAAGAATATCTTGATGATTTTGAAAAGGTCAGTCAATAAATATGAAGGGATTGGCATATGCAAATTAATCCAGCATTATGGGCCTATAGAACCAGCATAAGAACACCCACAGGAGCCACGCCATTTTCATTAGTCTATGGGGCTGAAGCACTTCTACCATTAGAGGTTGAAATCCCATCTCTACGAGTATCATTACATGGATTGATCACAGACGAAGACTATAGAGTAACTAGACTTCAACAATTGGAGTTACTTGAAGAACATCAAACACAAGCTTATGAGCACTTGAAAGTGTATTAGAATAGAATCTTGAAGAACTATAATAAACATATTAAACCGAGAGTCTTTCAAGTAGGAGACTTAGTGTTGAGGGAAAACCCAAAGAATCAGGTTGAAAGAGAGAAGAAAGAAAAATGGGAAGCTAATTGGCTTGGCCCATTCATCATATTCTCTTCATTTGGCACAGGAACCTATAAATTATCAGATTGTGAAGGAGAGGAGCTCCAAGAACCCATCAACAGTATTCATCTCAAAAGGTTCTACACATGAGTTAGATGAAAGAGTATAAAGAGTATTAGATGAGAGAGCATCATATTTATTGTACATAGTTCAAAAGAGATTTTGAAAATGCCAAAAACATTTGAAAAGCACAAAAGATCAAAAACATTGGAAAATTGAGCATGAAGAAAGGAAAAACATTCGAAAAAAAGATGTTGTCTTGGTGAAAACCTAGCAAATAGGCGCCTTGATGATATGAAAAAAAATTTAAAAAATAAAAATAAAAATACAAAAAAAATGAAAAAGAGAAAAAAGTGCCTTGGTGAAAACCTAGAAATAGGCACCTTGGTAGCAAAAAAAGTAAAAAGCTTTGAAAATAGAAAAAAAAAAAAAGCTTGATCCATCCAAAGGGTGAAAACTCGGTAAACAAGCACCTTTTTTTTCCCTTAAGTTTGTCTTTCCTAGTCACATATGTCCATATAGCATTTCCATCATCTCATTTGTACAACTGCCATTGCATCCGTCATTTGTACATAGTCATAATAAAGCCGGTCAGTCGCATTGTTGCATTATCTATCAGCCCTAAGTTTGTCAAATGATCACATTTATCCTCTGGGGGTAGAAGAAGATTACAAATTTGGTACCGAAGGGATTCAATAAGTGCTACAATCAGTCATGTCAGAGGGAGATTTATTAGAGTTTCAGAAGCGAGGAAAGTTTATTGAGACTAATTATTTGACCCTACAACATGATCCTTGAGCCTTCATTGACTTTTTTTATTTTAGATTAAAAATGGACAAAAACACCTTAAAGATTAGAATACTTGGAAATACTTGTTGGAAAATCCTAAAACATGGCAAAACATTCAAAGCTTTTCTTTCTTGGCAAAATAATGACACATGGTAAAACACTTGAAATTTTCTTGTTGATAAATCTTGATGAAATTGACTTTTTATCACCTCTTTTAGCTAATCAATGATGTTTCAACTAGATTAGCCATGATAAAGATGTGATATTTTTCTTGCCTTTGAGTGACTATTTTGAGGAAGATTCATCCACTTATGAGAGTTCATCTAATGACATGGTCATCAAAGAACCATCGAGGACTATCTCATATGAGGAAGGATTAACCTTTGCTTGTTTACGCAAATGAATCCCTTGGCTATTTAGATTTTCTATATCTTAATACCAAAAATCCACTTGCAACATTGAATCCATTGACACTGGTATTCAGACTCCCATAGTTTGGTCATCCAACTAGTGAGGGTTGTACCAGTTTCAAAATGAGGTTACCAAAATGCGATAAAAAGCAGTATTCATATCATCATGATGTGGTCAGTGATGATTGTACTAGCTTTCTGGTCCCAAAAATGCTCAATGATGAAAATTTATCCTCATGACATTTATTTGCTAAAAGCTGGTGACACTTAGGTTGCATTATCATGTTAGGTTAATTGCATGACACTATCATGTTTAGATTAATTGCATTGCATTAGCATGGAAAGTTAATTGCATTTATTTATGGTAAATTTTCCAAGGACAAAAGGAGGGTCACATCAATAAATACTTGAGTTGTTCAAACATAAAGAAATGGGGGGGAAGATTACAAATTCAAACATTCACTATAATCCTTGATTTTAAAAACAATGCAAGTGAGATTATCTTTGCATTCATGTATAGCATTAAATCATTATTCATTACTCATATATCCAAAGAAAAGAAAAGAAATCATTCCATATATCATGCATTCATATAAGTAAGAGTTCACATTGCATTCATCTAAATGTTTAAAAAAAAAAGAAAAAAAAAGATAGGAACATACATATGCATTTCCATCAAACATTTTGCATCCATACATTGACAAAATAGAAAAGCATATTATCAAAAACCATACATCATTGCACTCATTTATCTATATCATAAAATAAGATAACTGCATCCATAGCATAAATCGTAAATGCATAACACATCATATAGCTGCATAAAAGATAATCTCATAAAAACTGATCAAGACGAACCAAGGAGTATATCATATATATCATCAACATAGTGTTCATCATATGATCATCAAATCAAGTATCAAGGTACAATATCATCAAAAGGGGTACACCAAATGTGTCGATCAGTCAAAGATCATGACATATGAAACAAATAGGACATCATCAATGAGTCACTAGATCAATCAAGAGCCCGCAGCACCAGATCCATCTAGACCTCTACCATCCTGTGGAGGAGGAGCCTGTGAAGTACTCGCTCCATCCTGTCTCGAAACAACCATGGATGATACAAATTATTGTAATAAAGAGGCAACCTGATCCAACCGACCCACAAAAGTGGACATATCTGTCCTCAATACCTGCATATCTTGAGATAATCCATCAATACGATCACCCTGTGCACCCTGTGGCTGTGGAGCTGGGGGAGGCATTTATGGAGCACCATCATCCTACTGTGCCTGATCTTGCTGCATTGCATCATCATCATGCTAAACCAAGGCTACTCTCTGTAACTGTACCAAGGGATCCAATCCCCTAGGAATCTGCCTAGCTACATCAATCTATGCCTGTCTCTGAGCTCTTTGATGTCTATGAGCTCTATCATGTCTATCTGCTCTAGGCTGTCTATCAACTGCATCATCCTGCGCTCTAGCCGGTCTATCTCTAGCATCCCCATGATCATGACCCCATCTCAGCTATCCTCTACCTAGTGTAACCTAAGGATGTCTACGTCCTCATCCTCTCCGATGTCTATCATCCCTATCACCATCATGATGTCCAGGAATAGGCTCAGTTGGATCAGTGAAACGAGGAAACCTGTTGCAAGCCCACCAATCTGCATACTCATGTGACATCCCTGCATCTGCAATACCTATCAGTATCTCCCATCTACAAATAGTCATACCTGCAATCTAATCCAATGCAAACTGATAGTCAATACATGGACCCCATAGAGATATCTCTGCATGTACTTGTGCATATAGTGCATTTCCCTGAGGCATATCCTATGTCCAACCATACTGTCTCAAAACTCAACCAAAGCAGAAGTGCTCAATGGTAGTGGTAGTCCACCCAATCATCCAGCAAGGGGCGAACATGTATGGTAACTCATCCTCATCCTCTCTCCATCTATCACAATGAGGAAGGGATGCCATGTAACCTGATCGAGATCATCAATCTGATGTCTCTAGTAATCCAAGTGACCCAAGTGGTGTTGAATCACCATACTAGTGTACAAGAAAACATAAGGAAATCCCTGATGTCAAACCCTATCAGAAATGGGCCTAGTGATGGGAAGATGCTCCCATATCCACAACTGAAGAACAATGACACCTGCTGATAATGAGGCACTCCCCCGATACACCACCTCATGTAAATCATGATATAACTATGCCAGAATGTAGGAACCCCAATCAAACTGTCGAGGATGAGCAAGTAAATCCTCCATGATCCTACCCCAACTGACTGAAAAACCATGACCTCACCAGTCGGGAAGTAGTAAACCACCAATCACTGCACCCAAAACTGCTGGTAATGTAGGAAAAGATGCAAACTGAGGCCATGTATTAGTATCCCCATCTCCAATAGTGTTGTCCTTGAATACTCATCAGCAAATAGAAGAATCATAAACAAAATCATAATATACTATCTCTCCTCTGCATAGGATCCAAAGCAATCTATACATGTCCTCAGGCATGATAGTCATCTCTCCATATGGTAAATGAAAGGTGTTGTGGTCGGAGTGCCATCACTCCACCACTGCACTCAGTAACCCATGGTTTAGCTAAAACCGTGGGAGGTCAAGTAAAAATCTCAATCCGCATCATTCGATAACACAAAACTCAGCTGTTGTGAGTCCTTGACTCAAGTCAATAACCCAAGAGGCAACTGACCAAATGTATAAGGTAGGACTGTGATCCTGTTGGCAAAGTAAAAGGAATCATATCAGTACAATGTATCAAGGAATTATCTCAAGTCAATCTTCTCAAAATCTCAAGTCATCACACTAAGTACCCTCATTCGTTTCTCTGTATCCTGAGAATGAAGTGGCAGTATCAAAATCATATCGGTTTTCACACTGATTGATTTATCCTATTAATCACTATCCTAAATGGGATTGACAAATCATATTCCAAAGTACCATTATCTAGATATCCTAAACCAATTATTTTGCTGACAATAACAGACCTACACTTATCATCCGAATCTATCATCAAGAGTTATCAAATTTTCATTAGACGCAATCAAGTACACATGTGAAAAGTACAATTTTTTTTCCAAATAGTCAGTAGGCATGATTTTTATCATACCAGGTGACATTTAAACTCAGGCAATAATGGAAACATGCCAAGCGATATCATTCTGCTGGTAGGCGACAGTTTGTTGCTAGGCGATAGTGAATTAGACTACGTGACAATGAATGTTAGTCTAGGCGACAATAAATCCGTTAGGGTTCTTGTAAGCGATAACCTATTGGAAAAGGGGCAGATTAACCTAGCCCTAGGTGAGAATTGTTTTGGTTTTAAGCGAGAGTAAAAGATTCTTAAGCAAGGATAAAATACATGGAGGCGGGAGTAAAAACCATGGAGGTGATAGTAAAATACCCTAAGCGACAGTAAAATAATTCCTAGGTGAGAGTTCTTAAATACAAGGCAATGACAAAACATGAAATTGCAATAAATGATCATAAATGCACCATAAATGCTTAATTGAGGTTTATAATGACTTACCGAAGCTCCATACTCAGGTGGCCTGGCATATCTCTGGCACCTCTTGAATCTATGCTCCCGAATCGACACAACCATCTCGAAAATCACTAGAGGATCAGAGCAAAATCACCAAGATGAAAAGTAAAAATGAATGGTAAAACAAGGTTTCTTAACCTATTTAAGGTATGTTGACCTAATTTTGGAGGTGAAACTAGCTGTGGACCTATCTTAACTACTCAAACCAAACTGGGGCATAATCATGCATCATGACATCTCATCAAATAGTCAAAAATGAAAACATATTTGATAAATTAAACATCAAATCAAATTTTTTGAAATCAAGAAATTAATATGTTTTAATTTATGAGGGGGCATAAGGGTATCAAATCGAAATTGCAATCAAACATCATGAAATCAGTGGGGCATCATAAATTTTTTTATCAAGAGGCAGCAGTCAATCACATCAGGAATCAGCAGTCAGGACTTAAAGGATCTTTGAACCAATGTTCTTCACACATTGATTCAAATAGGGGCATTTGTAGACACGTAAAATTGGACAAATACTTTTAAATTGCAAAAATGCATTAAAATGGACATAATTAAATAAAGTTGAGCAAAATCAATTAAAAGAAAGGAATTATTAAATAATGATGTTAAATGATTAAATTGAAGCTTAAAAGGGACAAAAACAATATATAATTGATTTTAATTAATTAATTGTATAGTTGTTTAATCAAAAATCAAAATGAACCTATTACCCTTCCATGGCTAAATTTAATTAATTAATTGAATTAATATTCCTATTTTCTTTCAACAAAGTGATCAACCAATGAAAATTGAGAACAAAAGGACATAAATCACTCAAACATTTAAATTGTCCAAAGATTTGAAACCATTTAAAGGCTTGTCCCCTAATTTGTCCCCCCATTTATGGACAATGCAAAGTTTTTGACTCAACCATGAGATAACCATGATTACTTCACTCCACCCCCTACCCTTGGGAAATTACTATAAGTATGAGGCATTTTGGAGAGCATTTCCATCTTGGAATTTCATTTGCATAGCATTGTTACTATAGGCAATTGAGATCATTTCTAAGAGCAATTTGAGCATTTAGTATCATAATTTCATCATTCTTGAGCTAGAATCATCATAGAAGCATAGCATAAGCATAGTAGCAACATTATTTCTCATTTTAGAGGTGTCACTAGTGAGGATTGTAGCTGAGAGCTTCACTTACCACTTCTATCTAGAGATCCATGGGATAATATAGATTATAATTTCAATTCTAGTTAAATTTGCATTATATTTGATTAGATTGATGTGAGTAGATCTTAATTTCATGCAGGTGAGTAACTTCATCACACAATATCCTATGACTATTCCTTCATCACCTTTATGATCAAACTTTCCATCTCTAGCATCCTTTAGAATGTAACATCTACTTCCAAATACTTTGAAATAACTTACATTCAGTTTGTGACCATACCAGATTTCATATGGATCATGTTTGTACCTTTCTTCAGTTGTACTCGATTTAGTGTATAAGATGCAGTGCTAACTGGTTCTCTCCAAAATATTTGAGACACACCCTTCTCAATCATCAATGTCCTACAATCAATAATGGATTTGTTTCTTCTCTTTGCTATACCATTTTTTTGTGGTGTCCTCAGTGCAAACATTTCTCTTTATTCCATGTTCATTACAAAAAAGTGTAAACTCATCAAATGTAAACTCACCTCCTCTATTAGATCTTAGACACTTCAATTGTCTTCCAGTCTCCTTTTCAACTCTTTCTTTATACCACTTAAACATTTGAAAAAATTCAGATTTATCCTTCAAAAACATGATAGGCATTGTTCTTGAATAATCATCAACAAATAAAATGAAATATCTATCACCATAATAACTTTGTGTTCTCATAGGTCCACATAGGTCAATGTGCACTAACTCAAAAAATCCTTGTGTAGTGTAATATTTACTTGTAAAACTTTACTTTGTCATCTTACCAACTTGACATCCTTTGCACATGACATTTTTAGGTTTATCCAGTCTCGATAGACCTCTTACTCTATTCTTTTTGCTCACCTTAATTAATTTGCAAAAATTCACATGACAGAATCTCTTATGCCATAACCATACATCCTCAACTTTAGAAAATAAGAAACTCTTTATAGTAGTATGAAGGTAGAATAAGTTACCTTTTGAATTTTCACCAGTGGCAATCGGACATCCATTCTGATCAAATACTCTTACCTTTCCATTCTGAAATTCTAGTGGGTGATCTGTGTTGTTCAACTGTGCCATACTCAACAGATTATACTTTAGTCTTTCAACCCAATAGACATCATCACATTTTGTATTATCTAGCAAAATTATAGAGCCTTTACCTTTCACATGATATGGAACATCATTACCAAATCTAACATAACCTCCATCATGATCTTCCATAGTAATGAACTTATGTGTGTCACCAGTCATATGATGTGAACATCCACTATCTATTATCCATGTATCATTCTTACTAACATGAAAAATTAGGACTTTTTCTTCTCAAAACCTTTCTTCATTAGGCTCATCCTTAATAGAAACATACACAACCTATTCACCTTCATCATTATCTAAATCATCATAGGTTAGTCCTTATTCAACAATGTAGCATGACTTCTTACCTGTGTTCTTGAAATCTTGGTATCTCCTGAATCTATTCTCTCTTTTGTTATTATCTCGGTTGTCTTTCTTCTCATCACTATTGTTGTTAGGATATCTAGATGCAATATGACCAATCTTGTTGCGATTGAAACATTTCAAAGGTATTTTACCTCAGTATTTGCCTTTTCCTTTTAGTAATCTCTTAGCTAGTAAGGCTTCAAACTCTTCTTGTTGTCTTTCCTCTTCAAATAGACTTTCTAGATCACTCTTGCAAGTATGACACCTTTCACTTGCACTGCTTACATAACCATCACTTGATCTAGACTCTCTAGAATTTCCAATGTTCAAAGATGACTTGAATGCAGAGTCAATCTTAGTAGTGGCAAGTAAACTATTGTCAAAATCATTTAGCTCAAAAGAAATCAACTTATCAATTGTAGCATCCAATGAAACATGCATATGGGGAATGGATCTTAGTTCTTGTATTATAGACACTCAGGTGACATATATAGGCAACAATGGCCTTAGCAGTTTTCTTGTTATATATTCTTCTTCAATGTGTCCTCCAACACCTCTGATAACACTCACAACTTCCTTCAATCTTGTATTGTATTGTGTAACATCTTCACCTTCTCTCATTCTCATAGAATCAAATTTTCCTTTCAGACTTTCAACTTTTTCCTTCTAAACATGCTCATGATCTCCACCATATACCAATACAAGCTTGTCTCACAACTGTTTTGTTGTATCACATCCTTTAAGATCATTGAACTCCAGGTCAGTGAGAGCATAAGATATCTCTATCATAACTTTTGTGTGACCTTGCCTTTCTCTTACTTGTTCAACTGTCATAGGCCCAAATGGCGGCGGCGAA
Source organism: Chamaecyparis obtusa (assembly GCA_027943335.1). Classification (NCBI taxonomy): domain Eukaryota; kingdom Viridiplantae; phylum Streptophyta; class Pinopsida; order Cupressales; family Cupressaceae; genus Chamaecyparis; species Chamaecyparis obtusa. The sequence continues at coordinate 313,589 of BSBK01003961.1, read as the reverse complement.
TTATCATTGTCAAGATAGTATAACACATACTCTCCAATTCCAGATATGTGCAACCTCATCCTACTTTGCCATGTAGACAAGTTGTCCCTATTCAACTTTGGTGCCTCCCTCTTATACATCTTCAGATCTTTTTCTCAAGTCTTTTAAACTTATCCCTTTATAGCACCTTTTCTCTGATACCAATTGTTGGATTACTAAGAGGGGGTTGAATTAGTAATTAGTGATTCTTTAAACCTTAAAAACTTTAACTCTAATTCAACTCAATAAGACAAACTTTAGTAGTAACCGATAATAGTAAATTAACTTTTTCAACAAATAACTTGCACAATAAAAATTTAACACATTTGACACCAACATTTAACATGGAAACCCAATTTGGAAAAAAATCACTGTGGAAATTGTCACCCACCAATCAAAATACTCTTCCAATGTATGCTTAGTTAAGAGCCAATCCTGTAAAAAATTACAATGCACATTGTTAAATGTGAACATGTTAGGGGATTTACCTCAGATTTGTTAGGATCTTCACCCTGTTAGGACTGGCATGGTTAAAGCTCTTTGAACACTCTTCTAGAATGTCACCTCTCTCAAGGATTTACAATAAGACTATTAATTCCACTTGATTAAGATCTTTTCTACTACAAATGTTAATAAGCAACAGTATAAAATTTGATCTATAAATCTACCACTACCTCTTTCTTAGTCAGATCCCTTGTACACTCTTTTTCTTCACTTCATTCCTTCACTATTCATTGGCCTCAAAACTTCATCAATCTATGTTGTAGACTCAGATTTCCACCTTTTACTTCTTCACTACATCACTCGACAACACATCAACACTTCATCTAGCTAGCATATTTTTCATTCAATTTCATCCTTTATATAGACATTGTTTTGTCTCTTAATCTCCTTGATTAGGTTTTCCTTTGTTTATTCTAAACTATCACATCATCCTCCTGAATTGATTAATTTAAGTTGGCGCTTGGTAAAATTTGTTATCATGACCTTGGAACTTGAACTTGTACCTTCACTTTTTGCCACTTAAATCTTTACCATAGATCATCACCTTGAATTTTCTTGATCATAGATCTTTTTAACTAACTCTTCTTCATCCTTGGAATCTTCTAGATCATTGTGGCTCTTCATTAAATGTTGTTCTGATCATTGTATTTGGTTTTTGTTTTGTTTTTGGTGCTCTTCCTTTTCCTTTAACTGAAATTCTATTTTCTTCGCTCGGTAACTAACTCCTTGTACTCGGTGTCTTGAATTTATTTTTCTTTAATGATAATTACTTTCCTTTTACCAAATGACTTCCAATCTCCTTTACCAAATTGATATCGTCAAATGTAAAGTAGAAACTAATTAAAATATTATTACCTTATCATTTTCTGACTTGTATTAGTTGCCCAATTAAGTTATTCAACTTCACTAACTCTTTTTCCTTAACTCACTAAACTTATATCATATAAGGAACAAAGTTTATATAGAATATCGAAAGATTTACAACCTAAAGAAGTTTTGTACAAGAAAATACCTTATTTATGATTAAATGTAGAGTTATACAAGCTATGACATACAAGCATAACATATATAAAGCCCTAGCTTATAGGGTGAGGTTAACCCTCATTGTTGTCTTTCACAAAGAGAAAATTGAGACAGATACAAGAAAACTCACCAGATGCATATGAATAGATCCATGACATGTGTACAGATCTTCAAAATTCTACAGGAGAACTCCCAAACCCTTTGTGATTTAGTCTACAATAAAATTTATTGAATGATCTTATTACAATTACTATAAGAGGTCCCAATTTTGGGATTTGCAAGGAGAACAACCTTCTTGTGCAATTTCTTTGATTTGAAATCCGCTATCGTAATAGAGCCCACCTTCCTCTGTTAACAAAGATACTATGTGAATGCATTGCTAACTTTTTAGTGTGCATCGGGCCAAGTTGAAAAGACCATAAGATCTTTTAAAGACTACTAACCTGAACATGTCCCATGTATATCTATATATGACATGCTAACACAATAGGGAAATCAAACTGGCTTCAAATCATAGTTTAAAACATTAATAATTTATTAACATAATAAGTAATAAAAGTTAAAGAATGTAAATGTTAATTTTTTTAATAAAATATGTGAAGGCCTTAAGACTAAACCAAGAGGCAATGTCTTCCATGCAATAGGTATTATTGACACACTAAGAAATCTAAGTAGAAAAAATAATAAAGGAGTAATAGTCATTTAATTAGTCATTTTTTATTGTCTGACCAATTATTTAGTTGTGATGTTATACGATGAACAAATTAGTCATTTATACTTGTGAATTATAAAAATAGTAGAATTTGATCATGTTTATTCACGTGACTAAAAGTTTTAGTCATGTGGTCATTTATTTGCCAAATTCTACTAGTAATACTCTGAATGATATGACAACTCAATATAAACCATAAATCAATTGCTTGACATCAATGACAAAATAACAACTAATCTAATCCTTCTACAATCTTGTATACCTCTGATCTCGGTTTTCATCATCATCACCATAAGTTGGGGTTAACAAGAATATGGTAGAATGACATAATTAATTAAATAATAAAGATTATTTAATAATTTAAGAGGAACGTTAGTGAAATTTTCGCTTGTAGACATGGGACATTTTTTGGTGTCTACATTTTGCCCCTCTTTGATACAATGTTTCTTAGGCGTTGTTTCAAAGAGTAATAAATGTTATACCTTGGTATGTCCTTGCAGAACAATGTGACGATGAGGTAAATGATGCCCCCTCAAGAGATTGTTTGTGCTAGAAAGACATTAATGATCTCTTGAAAGAATATTTAGATTAAATGATGTAAGAAAAGAATAACTAGTAAGAAATGAAGAATGTTGGTAGGTTGTGATGACTATTTGATTGACATTTGACACAAAAATTATTTGATAAGAATCATGTTTGGTTTTAGGAAAGACCCATCCTATATAAGACTAGGGACAACATCTAGTTTCAGGGAAGACATACCTTGTATAAGACAAGTGACAAAATTTGGCTTCAAGAAAGATATATTTTTTATAAGACAAATGATGACATGTGTTTTCAAGAAAGACATATCATTTTTAAGACAAATGATAATGGAATGATTGACCAATTGATTTGACTGATTTGAAAATTGATTTGACCATTTTGATAGGTAGATTGAGTGAGTGATTGATATAATTAGAATTGATTGAGAGAATTGTTAGTAAATAAACTTTAGAAGATGATAGTTAGGGGATGAAAGAATGAGAATGAATCTTTGGTTGAACCCTTAGATTATAGTAAATAGAGAGATTTCAAATTATAATAACCATTCTTTTGATTTCCAATTGAATTGAGCTATTTATTTATCATCATTGAGCGACTTATTATAGGAAAAAGTGGATATTATCCTACCAAGATATGAATGATCTAGATATGATTATCCTCTTGCATTAAAACAAGCACACTGAACATACAAAGAATGTGGGCTGATCCATCTAGGTCAAGAATTCAGAGTCAAGGTATGTGCAACGTACCACAACCGAAGTATCCATTGCAATTTTTCAATTGGGTATTTGTATATGGATGTGAAGGATCTTATCACAGATACCCAGATTGCTCCTTTAAGACTTCACAACAAACATTCCACAAACAAAAAACAAAGAAAAAAAAGTAATAAACTATCATGGCATCTCTAAATCATTTGTGGACATCTGGGAGATGCATAAGAACATGACTTGTGAAAATCAATACATAATACGACTAACTTAACTCAAAAAATTGTAGTTGTACTGATTATGTGTCTGTATTTTTGCAGTTGTTTGGACATAGAATTTTGACATATTATTGATGCTATGTGATTTCAAGAACAAGGCAACCCATCTAAGACTACTTCGTCTGATTTTGAGTCTTCCTGCCCTTGTCTAAGACAACATGATTTTTGACAAAATGCTTTTCTGTGGGATTGATTGATAAATAAGACAATTTGAGCGGTGTAGCTGCTATGTGATTTCAAGAACAAGGTACCTTGTCTAAGACTAATCCATCTGATTTTGATTCTTCCTTCCCTTGTCTAAGACAACATGATTTTTGATAAAATGCTTTTTTGTGGGACTAATTGATGGATAAGATAATTTGAGTAGTGTAACTGAGGACCTGCTGACTAGTTTGATTGTTTTGACTTGGTTTCGCTAAAGCTTAGACTTGTTGTTTGACGTCGTTCAATTCCTATTTTGATATGTGAAAGAATTGGTTTTATGTACAAAGGAGATTTATTGTAGTTTTTTGTTTCTTTTTAATGATTTGTTTGGTTGTCTTGGACATTTGTTCAAGACTTTTGCAATTTTATTTTTATTTTTTAGGACAATTTTGCGTTGCTTTTGGAAAATTTTCAAAAAAATTTGCTATGTTTTTTTTTCAAGATATTTTAAATCACTGAATGAGGTGAAAGGCATATGTCAGGCCTTATTCTCAAACATGATTGCATTTATTTTTCCTAATGTCTAGCAAAGAATAGAACACCATGAATGGATGAATGAGCTGATAGGACGACAATATACATGTAAAAAAATGGAATCAAAGTTGATTTGGATGCAAGGACTATCTCACTATGGGATACCATGTTTACCCAAGCTAAGGGACCGGATATGGTGGCTATGTAGGCAATGGCATGACACATTGAATGACAAGAGATGTATACGGAATGAGGATGTCAAGAGACTTATGAAAATATGTTCTTCATTTTTTAATGTCCTTAATTTTGATCAAGACCAAGAAAAGGATGTGGGATTAGGAAATGTGAAACATGACAATGGATGAGGAAAGTAAGGGATGCATAAGACAAAGGATTATTGTAGGGTGTGGATAAAGTAGAGAATAAAGGATGTATGAAGCCATGTCAAGATCAAATATGGAAAAAAGGGATATGGATGGATGTAGGACTATGAAGAATGTGATAGGTAGGGTTGCATGAATGAAACTTGCCCCCAAGTGTAGATGGTAATGGATTACACATGACACTGTTTGACAGGTTTTCATCATGTTACTTGCCCAAGGTGTCACAAGAAGTGGTTTTAACGATAGGATAAATTATTCATCTTGATTCCTATTTTTTTGTCACACAAGGAGTCTGTTTGCTAGGTTTTCACCAAGGTAACTATTTATTTATTGACTTTTTGACTTGTTGGAAGACAATGGACATAGGAAATAACATGAAGGAAGGGCTCAAGAACCTTGTTATTTGGATAGAATTCATGAAGGATGTGATATAATGGACCATGGCTATTGAAAGTATACTCAAAGATGTTCATAGGGTGATGGCAAATGAGGATGAAATGAGTGATAAAATGGACTAGGGTAAGGGTTGATGCATATGATTGGATAAGGGGGATGAAGTAATGGAAAGTAGGTGTTGGATAATGAATGGTGTGTTGGAAGACTCATGCATTGGTTGATGGAAATTTTGGCAAGATCAATATTGACACACACTTCGAGGGGTGGTGAACTGAGGGAAGCAAAATTGATTTTGGATTTTGGGATTTAGAGGGAGGAGTGGACATCAATTTTGGGACACAAGGACCCAAAATGGATGAAGGAGGTGATGGAGTATCTAAGGTAGTGGATTTTGGGATATAGGGACCCAAGATAGATTTGGAAGATGGAAGACATTTGTGTGGAATATTGATGGGAGCCATTGGAATAGAATGTTTGGCTGCCAATTTTGATTTTTCTTTAGGATATTGTGCTTCAAGGAGCTGCTTGGGAATCCACATGGTTTTTAATTTTTCATTCTTTTGTGGGTCCTTGGAATGCATTGTTTGCACAATGGTTTTAGGAACCCATATAAATTTTGACTTTTCTTTTTTATTTATTAGCCTTTATGGCCTTTTGGAATTTTCTTTTTTGTTTTGGATCATATTTTTATTTATTTTTATTTGTTGTTTAGACATGACATGTTGATCCTTGATTGCATGTCGATTTCTTGACTTACGTATTTTATGGTTGGCATCTAAATTTCTTGGAAGGGGATTGGTATTCATGGGTAGATAAGAATTGTACAGAGGCCTTTTGGATGGGTAGATGGTTCTCAAAGATGTGTTCCTTTTCTGACTCACCTATGGGAAAGGGTAAGTGGATTTTGAACTAATGGATGGAGGAATATATGGACCTAAGATAGATGGAAGGAATGAGAGGGAATGCGTATGCTTGGGTTCATATGGATGAATCTTAGATGTAGGAGGGATACCAACATCTTGAGAGTGAGCTATGTAACCAGGGCCCTAATAAATGAATTTTCTTTGATATCAAGGGGTTCTAATATACCTTGTTCATTGAGGCCTAACCCCTTTCCTTGATAATGCATTTTCTGATAAATCTTCTTATCAATTGGATATTGATCATTTTTTAAACAAGAAGAGAGTCCATTTTGAGGTGGAGGAGGCACATATGGAATACAACTACAAAGTAGATGGGACATAATGAAAGTGGATGAAACAAGTTGTTATGTAATAGGATCATTATTAACTTGAGTAGGGTTGATGGAAGCTTGAGTGGACATGGGAGATTATGATATGGAGATGGAGGGATGATGGGAGCTTGTGGTGGATAGGGAGGATTATGACATGGAGATAGAGGGATATTTTTACCTTAAGAAGGAAGAGTATCATTTGATGGAGTATAATGGACATCGTGGTCTTGCTTAGGAGGTGGATTATGAATGGGACTTGGAGGAATGATTTTCTCTTGGGATGAAAGGAGATCATATTGGATAGGAAATAAATGGATAAGGGGATCATCATGAGATTATGGAATATGGGATCTTGGTCAAAGATTGGATGGGTTTGGACATTCTTGGTATCTTGATCTTGACCAATTTTAGGACTTGTTTCTTTATATGTTGGATTATCCTCTTGACATGGGATATTGGCTTGGATATGCATGGTAGGTTCTTGAAAGGACTCAATGCTCTGGCATGATGAGGATGAACTTTGACTGGGACTCAATGGAATAGCTTTTCTTGGGAGTGGAGTATATGGTGGTATTGGATCTAAGACTGCTGAGTTGTAGAAGTGACTTGTACTAAAGTATGGAATAGCTGGGATTTGTATCAAGGATATGCCTTATGGGACAACTAGAAAGGTCTCAACATAATATGTTTTGTATGATGGAGATTGTGTGGGTGAAAGAATGGTAGGAGATCTGGAGATTTCTTGCAAGATATTGCTAGACATAGGTATATGATTTTTTTCATTTTTGGGAATGGTGTCTTGACATATATCCAACTCCTCATTAGGTGAATTATTGGGACATTCTTTACTAGTAAAAACACAATCATTGTTTGGACTTCTAATAATGATGGTATTAATTGTCAAATTGGGGTCTTCTTTCATATATGCAAGGTTAGCCTTATTATCTTGTCTGAATGTGGAGGCCTTGTATTTTCCATAATCCATCAATAGATTTTGGAAGATCTTATGGTCTTCATTGGTCATGTTAGAATTTGTGACAACTTCAATTTCATTGCAGTCGATGAAATCTTGGACAATGTGCTTCAGTTGTATACAACAACTTATTTTGTGTCCCTTAGTTTGGTGATAGTTACAATAACTATCTCCATCCCACCATGTTGGGTTTTCAGGACCCTCATCATGTATTATCTATGGTAAAGGGACTGAATGCGACTATACCAATTTCTTCAAGATCATCTCAAGAGGTTCTGCAAGAGGTGTAAATTGCTATCATGGAGTGGGGTTACTTCTTGGATAAATTTTTTGTTGGGTAAGCACATTGGTCTTTTTGAGACTTTTTCTAGGAGCAGTGATGTTAACATGTGATTTGTTTGTACTGGCTGGGTATGTTGGATCAATGCTAGTTGGGTACATTGGATAGGAATTGGTGCTTGCACACATAGGATTGGTTGTGCCATCTTGGCATCCACAACACTATCATTTGTTACATTGTTGTTTCTAGACTAGTATTTGGATTTTTCATAAGGTGTTGAATACTTTTAGCCCTTTCTTGGCTAGCTCTTTAAAGGTCTCAATGCACTGCGAGTTAAGTTCACACATTGGGTCTCGCTGACAATTTTCAATGAGCATGCGGATCTTTTATTTGGTTGGTAAATGGAAACATGCCTTAGAGGAAACATTTCTCCAACGTTGTAGGAATGAGGCCAAGCTTTCCCCATTCTTATTATTGGTAGTGCAAAGATCCATCAGTGTTACTTCCATGACTATGTTGTTTTAATAGTGGGATATAAATTTTTCTTTTAGTTCATTCCATGACTTTATCCTATGAGGGAGTCTGGAGAACCAGTCCATGGTTGTACCACTAAGACTACATGGAAAGAGTCTCATAAGATACTTTTCATCATGGGATACCTCTATACATGTTGTGAAAAACTCACTTATGTGATCGTGGGGATCACCCTTTTCCTTGTACCTATCAGACTTAGGTGTGACAAAGTTGGAAAAGGTGGAATATGTAGTGTCCTATCAAAGGGATAAGGACTAAGGTCTGTTGTGGTGTAAGACCTTTTAGAAGAACCTATTTGTATATATATGAATTTTTGCTGAAGGGTTTGTAACTGCTGAGAAAGTATATTAGTGGGTGTTGGCATAATTGGCATTGTGATAGGATCAACAAGTGGGAATCCATTGTTCTAGGATGTTGTAGGTATATACGGTGGTGGAACATGCTAATATGTTGGGGTATATTGAGATATTGGGATGTAATGAGATGTTGGATTATGATGAGGTATCCGATTATGTTGAGGTACTGGAATGTATTAGGATGTTGGAATATGTTGTAGCACTAGATTATGTTGGGGTGCTAGATTGTTCTGAGATGCTAGATTATGTTGTGGTACTAGATTATGTTGGGGTTCTATATTGTGCCAAGGTATTGTAATGTACTAAGATGCTAGATTTTACTAAGGTATGGTATTATGTTGGGGTATTGGTATATCATGAGGTGTTAGATTGTGCTGAAGTATCGAGACTTGGTAGGGTGTCAGATTTTATTGAGGGACTAGATTATGCTGAGGTGTTGTTGTAAGATGGAAAGTGTTAGGCCCATTTTCCATCATTTATAGGATGAAACTATCGAACATTATCAAGTAATATATATTAGTTGGAAGTTCCCCTTGATTGATTTGAGGTTGTCCTAAATTGGAAGGGACACCTGACAGAGAAACACTATGAGGCTTTGGTTAAGGTGCTTCTAGCAGGGGTAGCCCTTGCTTAGGTTGGGAAACTGTGTTGAAGGCAATTGTTGCCATTTTTTGTGAGGTAATCATTGGATAAGTTAAGGAAAATATAGAAGGTATTGTTGTGGTAGCAAGTGTACCGGAGGTGGATGGAAAAATATAAAATAAGGGATTGTTGTACTAGATCCCTAGAGTACTAGAAGATGTGATTTGGGAAGAATTTTGAGTAGAGATGTTGGATGGGAGGACTAAAGTGACTGAGAGGGATTTTGTTGAGGCTACCCAATCTATTGGAATATGTATGTCCTCTATTATGGTTGATGCATCGATCCCAACAAGTAGTTTAGCACCCTTTTGTGAAAGTATACGAAAGTATTTATTCAAGTTAGATTCCAACATGGATTCCATGATTTCTTTTGACTTGTCATCATGTAAAGCTTCGTCAATATCTTCGTTCATGCATCTAGCTATCATTTCTTCAAGAGAGAGTTCATGCAGTTACAATGTATCATCTTGTGTTTTCTCATGATGTAAAAATGTCTTAGGATTCTTGTAGTGTAGTGTCAAGGTTCTTGGTGCAATTTAAATTTCCTGATGGGGATCATGGTTGGTGATTTGATTGTACTCCATTGTGTCCTTACTCTTATTAGATCATGTGTTCAACATATGAAAATCTATGATGGATGAGAGACAACTAAGGTAATCAAATTCTATATCTTTTGGATATGAGATGATAATGAAAACTAGGAATGAATAATCAAATATGATGTCTAAGGTGTAAGTACCTTTCCATAAGAGAGATTCTAGAAACTTTGAAGGTAAACCCTCTAAGGAAATACCCAAATGATATTGAGGAGTATCTTGACACCAAATGGTAGGAAAAAAGTGATTCCTAACAATAATGTCTATCTAAGACAAGTGTTAACCAAAATGATAAGGTGCTTATGCTAAGGAAAGTAGATAAGGATGGTGTTGATGATGTCAAGATTAAATACAAGACCACTATAGGAATATCATAGGAAAATGCACCCTCTAATTTAAATAATGGTTCTCGAAAGTATAATATTTACTCCTAAGCTATGCCAGCTATATTTTGGGATTTTTGGATATTGAGACTAATATGATGACTATGCAAAAATGTGAGTTTCTAAGATATGTCTATCTAAGTATGCCAATCGCAAGGAACCAGGATGTAATGTTCGTAGGGCGAATTGTTGAAGGAAAAATCTTGTAGGATAAATTGTATAGGCTCAATTATTTTAGGAAAAATCTTGTAGGACAAATCTCAACAAACTCAAAATTAGTGTGTAGTTGTTGGTCTGACTCAAAGAGAAATGATCTATATATGTTCAACAACTTTTTCAAGATGCAAGTTTTCACAAAGTCAATCACTAGGAAAGTAATATACATGTAGTTTAATCTATGGTTAAATTTGGCTTTACATGAAATATTATAGGCAATTGCTTGGGTGTCCATCATCTCACACAACATATGTGTCACACAACTAGAAGCTTAAAATCCCTTAAAGGGGCATGTTCTATCAACTTTTACAGGTATTATTGTCGTGTTAATGAAGATATCTTTCATAACACAATATCCCTAGGACATATATGATTGGGATCTTGGGGGAGATTCTATTTTAGCCTCCCCTTGCACTATAATAAGACAAATGTTCGGAGGTAAACTAGGTGGCCTCTAATTAGCAAGGTTGTAGTAAGTTTCATTGCATCTCCCCAATCAGTTTGTACTCATGTGACTCACTTAAGAGTCTAGTTGATGATGCTGACAACCTAGGGATACTTCACCTAGTCCAGAATCTTATCAACACACCTCACCTGAGCTTGAGGAGATAAGACCAAAGTTTTCTTAGAGTCTTATTTATATACCAACTTGAAGGATTTTCTAGTTTGAGTTCATCTTCTGTAATGGGTTAAGCAACCCTCAAGACATTCCTCTCTAAAATAAAAATGGTTGCTAATCTAACAAATTGTGCAAGTGCGCCAAGAACTCCAAACACCAGGTTAATCGTATTATGCACCAATAGTCAAATGTGAATTGAGATATTATCCATACAAGAACATGAGTTCAATTTTAAGCCCAAACCAAATGAGATTTTCCTCGTTCAATTTTAGATGCACTAAAATTCAAATGTATTATTCTTTGTTCAATTTTATTGGACCAATCTCAAATGTTCTTTGTCTTATTCAATTTTTAACCACACATCAATTTTAAGCACTAAAACAAACTATACATTTGTGATGTTTGAGTATGCATCATTTGTTTTAAAGCACCAAAATGAAAGATGAGTTGATTTTTAGATTAACAAGATTAAAACCTACTTCCAAGCCACATGCTAAAAGGAAAAGTTTGTACCAAAAAACCTAGCAGTTAGTTTCAGAATTCTCTGATAGAAATAAGGTTCATGTCATGAAAATTAAATTTTTTTAAAATTCTCCATTCCTTGTCCACATAGGTGTTAATAAATCCTCTAATTTTTACCTCCAAAGCATTGATTCATTGTATCTTAGCTAGTATCTTGTTCTGTTTTATCTCTCTTTCTCTTCTTCACTTCTCAACAGGTTCCTAAATCTTGAATTTTTTGTGTTTTGATGGCCAAGTGCATTTTTTCATTACATCAAGTGCATTTTTTCAACAATGAAAATGAGTCTTTTTACAATAGAGAATAAGATTTTAGAAATAAGAGAAGAAAATCCCATTTGTAGTTTCAAAACAATGTTTTTGATAAAATAATTATCACCTACACCTGCACACAAAAAGAAAAGTTTTTAAAGATCTATATATATTTTTAAAAATATTGCTCATCCAGATTAAAATCACAAAGAGAAGACCCCCTCTAGAATTTCAAGACCTTTCCAAAAATGTAATTTTTTTTTTAAAATGCCGATTTGTGCCTAGAAATAATTTTTTTATGAAATCTCATAAAAAAATTATAAAAAAGAAAAAAATATGAAATTTGGACTATAGCTTCCTTATGTCATAAAACAACCTACAAAAAATATTTCATAGAATAATTCCTTAATTTGTGCCCTAGGGACCCATTTTATCAAAACATACAAGTTTTAAAAGATCCATTTTTTTTGCAAATATTTTTCATCAAAATTAAAATCACAGAGAATAGAACCCCTACATAATTTCAAGACCTTTTCAAAAATGTAATTTTTTCAAAATGAAATGCTGATTTGTGCTGAGAAATTGCTTTTTTATGAAATATCATGAAAAAATTATTAATTTTTAAAAAAAAAATCCTAAAATTCTAAATTTTCGATTGTAGCCTCATTATATCAGTGCAAACTTGCAAAAAAAAAATTTATAAATTTTTTTTAAGCAGTTTGAAAGATATGACCAAATTTCACGTCAGGTTCACCATTTGTCATCAAGTATTATAGGATCAATAGAAATCTACAATAACATGTAAAATCTCAACCACAAAGAGATTGTTAGTTCAATTAGTATTCCCAATAATCAAGAAAGGATGCAAGATAAACAATAAGCATAAACGTCAATACATAATGAAATTAATTTAAGAAACAAATGAATATGAAAACCATATAGCCCTTCCTTGGTGTTCTCCTTCTCATGCAATGTGGGCTCTCAAAATTGAGCTCAAGATCGTGCCAACATAAGAATACAATGCAATTATGGTTACCAAAATCAAAGGTTTGACTCTCTATTTATAAGATTTATGGGGCTTCAACCAAGAATCCATGATGGAAGGGTTGATTGGTTGTGATTGAGGACTTGAACTCAGAATGAGTGGGAGTCCAACTCTTCTTGACTGCCTTGATTGGGGGATTGATTGATTTGTCAACAAATAAATTAGAGAGATGACTTAAATGGACTAGTGAGATAACATAATAGACTGGTGAGTTAATTGATTGCATGGATAAGTCAACTGATTGCATGGATTAGAAGACTAAATTGATTGAAGACTTTAATTGATTGCTTGAGTGAGGAATTAACAAATGTGGATTGAATAGTTAGGAGAGGGAATTGTGGAGTGTACTAAAAGTCAATATGAGTTAGCTTTGGAGGAATAAATCGTTATTAAATAAATAAAATAATTATTTACTTGCACATGTGACAATTGATAAATAAATAATTTATATTTATTTATGAGAGAAGAACAATTAATTTAATTAAATAAATACAAATTGTTTAATTATGATAGGGATTTTTTATTTAATTATTACATAAATGTAATAATTAGAAAGAGGAAATATTAATTAAATATGGTTATTAAAATTAATTGAATGACATAAAGAAGAATTAAATAATGTTTAATTATTTAATTACTTTATAGACGAATAATTGATGAAATATTGATTGGATAATTAATAATTAAGGTAATTAATTAAAATCACTTAATTATAGAATTTAGGAGAAATGCTAATTTTGAATTTAGAATATGGTAGAATGACATAATTAATTAAATAATAAAGATTATTTAATAATTTAAGAGGAATATTAGTGAAATTGTCGCTTGTTGGCAGGACATTTTTAGGTGTCTACATTTTGTGTCTCTTTAATACAATGCTTTTTAGGCATTGTTTCAAAGAATAATAAAAATAATGCCTCGGTATGCCCCCAATGGGAACAATGTGATGAGGTAAATGACTGGCAATTTTTAGGAGAAGAATGTATATATTGATTGAGAAAATGAGAAGCTTAGAAACCTAAATTTTCTTTTGAATAACAATTCTCATTGGGAAGGTTTGATGTATTATTAAGATAAGAGTCTCTTTTAGGTGGAATCAGATTGAAATCAAAAGAGGACCAATAAATATACATACATTCATCAAATGGAGTTGTTGGATTCTCAAATTCAAGGGTCTTATTCTTGCTATGGAATGTTGGTGTGAAATCTAAGGTTCCCCAATCATCATCTTGAAGAGTTGATGGTCCATCTATTTGTATTGGAGAAAGAAATGAAGAAGGAAATGGAGATTGAATAGAGTCAATTTGGTTAGGATCCTTATGTTCTAAAGTTAGGTTTGTAGAAAGAAGGTCATCAAGGATATTATCCTTTTGAGTATTATTGTATATGTATGGTACTGCATGATAATGAGGTTCCAAAGCACTTTGTACAACAATACCTTATGTTTTGAGAGGTATCTTGAATGGTATTGAATTGATTGGGTTAATTAAGCTCAAAGGGTTTCTTAGGAAAAGAAAAAGAATCAATGATGTTATCCTCTATATCAAAGGTATGTTTAGGAGAATGACAAGAATAGCTCATCAAGGCCTCATTTATAGAAGGAATGACAATGGAACTTATAGGAAGTGGTTTATCATTAGGAGACATAATCATGTTATCATCCTCTTGTACCAAATGATCCTTAAAAGGAAGAGATGTTGTAGAAGAAAGATCATCATTTTTATTGAAGGCCTCTTTGGTAAGAGGGACATATTTACAAGGAATGGTGATAATTACAATGTCCATAGGGTTGGGATCAATTTTGGGAGGCTGGACGTTATAAGAATGAAGAACTAAATTGTCATCATATGCATGAAATGGAACATCTTGGAAGTCTTGAATAAAACTTGAAATATAACAAGCAAATGAAGATAAAAATTCCATTGAAAATGAAATGCAATAACTACAGATGATATACTTTTGTGTTTTCTTAATTGATTGTACATAATGCAATGCGATGCAATCTAAGAATGAACTAGATCTATGAAACAAGATGCAAATTTTTTTCTTTTTCACAATTCAAATATAATGCAATTGAGGTAAATGAAAACTAAATACCAAATAAAAGGTAGAAGCTAGAGATCTAGATGCATACAATGTAACAAAAAATTATTAACACCGGGCATACAAAAGTAGATCTAGATATCTAATTTGCATAGAAAGAGAATCTAACACCAAAATCATAATGAAAATATTATAAGTTGGATTCACCAAAATGTAATTTAAAAAATTGTGATCAATAGTAGACCACCAAATTTAACATAGATTGGAATACAAAACCTTTAACTAAGTGTACCTGATTTGTACAACCAAAGGAGTAAGGGGGAAAATTTGTGATCTACACAATGTGGGGTTTTGTGAATTCCTTATGATAAAGATGTGACTGATATGTAAAACTAATAAATGATTAAGTAAAGTAAATGAAATAAAAGAAATGAACTTACCTTGAAACTAAGAGAGAACAAGTGAAATTCAGATCCGGGTTTCACTGTCACAGACTTGTTAGGAATAGAAATTGTTCTAGATCTAGATCCCCAGTGCTTGTATCTTCCAAGTATGACATTTTTAGATTCCTAGGATGATGTTGACTTAAGTCAACCTTGTCCCAAAAATTTTGCCTTTTTATGGAGAGCCAAAAATTGATAAACCATGTAGAGGATCTATCACTGGCTCTAAAACTCTCAAAATCCAAATTTGAAAATCTTCCACCTATTCCTTCTCAGAGAAAAGAATGGGAAATCATTTTGGAAAGAGGTTTTTCTTATTCAAATCCCTTGTATATAAATTAACCTTGAAATAAAATAAATGTAATTGAAAGAACGTTGTCACGTAGCAGAGATTATAGCTAAACAATAGAATATATCGTGCCATGTGTTGGACTACAACTAATTTGGAATCTGTGATTACAAGATCACTAAAGGAGTTGCTGATTAGATATGTAATATGATTAAATCAATATTATGTTGTCATTGATGTCAACTAGTTTGACAACACTTATCTTGTAAGTTACTACACTGAGACATCTGAAGAAAGGTGAAAGAGATGAAGAACAGAGAAATCTACATGAGGAAAGATGTACATGACAGATGAGGATAAGGAACACATTGAGTAACTTTTTGATGAGTCTATGACTTGATGTTATTGTCTTTATTATGTTGCATTCATCTATGATGAAGTATAGAGCTGAAAGACACAAAGCAGTGTTGTCGGTAAATGAAGCAATTGTAGTATACACCGACATAGTGTAGTGTATACCGATCATAGTATTAACTAAGAAGTGTTCACCAATGCATTTCCTTGTTAACCGAGTGGAACATAGTGAATTAAATGATTAGTTTAGATGATATGATTGATGAGATGGCAAGAGTATAACATCGAGGTAATAGATAATGTTTGTTACACAGATCGACGGCTGAAAAAATTTAGGAAAGATCTAAAGGATGAGAATCAAACATGTTATTGACACAAGTGCTGAGAAATTTTGAAGCGAAAAAATCTATGAATATGGTTAAGCGGCAAAATCTGATGGTGGAGAAGAAAATGATTTACCCGTCTATATAAGAGAATAGAATTTCATTACAATGATGCTGGAAGAAGTAGAAGCTACAGGAATATCATGTGAACAAGGTTTTCATGCATTCTGATCATACTGGTTAGTAAGAACTGAGCTGCAGAACAATTACCGAGCTACAGAGAGATATTACCGATGGATAATAAGTTGATATAGTATTGAATCTGAAGTGAAATATTGGTCAGAAGGATTTGTATGGACTGAATATTGATATGTAATCTGCAATTGAAGTTGTATTAAGGCAGATCATTTACTGTTACATATTTAACCATTGTACATAGTCAAAATCTCTTTACCGAGTGGACTCTAAAAGTCTTATGATGTATCATTCATAGAATGAACATTGTTATCTTGTCAACCCCATAGTGAATGCTGGTTGGATGATAACTTCTAGTCTAAAATCCTCTAACAAGGTCACACCTGACAGTGTGTTTGTAAACCTTTAATAGGGTTGGGTCTTAACCGACCTCACTTCAGAAGAGTGAACAATTTTGGGTTGCCGGTCCCAAGTGGTTTTTCCCTTTATAGGGTTTCCACATTAAATCTCTTGTGTTATGTGTTGATTGTGATATTTGTTTGTTATCATACTTTGCATGTTACATGTTAGATTTGATCGGTAACTATTATGGTATTAGACTGGTAATCGGTAAAAGCACAGACAGTGAAAGTAATTAGTGTTTACCGAGGAGCAGAAATAGAAGAAATTGTTTTGAATTACACATTTTGTTTTGGGACACTGGATAACTGATTCACCCTCCTCTCAGTTATTCTAACAATTTGTATAAGAGCGTTGGTTGCTTAGAACAGAGTTTTAAGGAATTAAGCACAAAGGTCTCAAGATGTATAAGAGAGAAGTGCCAAAGCTGAACAAAGAGAACTTCACAGTATGGCAAAGCCGAATGAAGCTGCACATATCTAGAATTGGGAATTCTGCACTAGATTTGATGGAGAATGGCTACATACAACCACCCATTAGTCCCTTAACTCTTGATCAACTGAAGGACAAGCATGAACACAATGTTACTATGATGGAACTTGCTGCTTCCTATACTGATGCTAAATTTGAAGATATTAAGACATGCATGACTACCAAAGCAATGTGGGATAAATTAACACTAATATACAGTGGAGATCTGAATGTCAAAAGAGCCCGAGCTGAAAGTCTGAGAGGCATATTTGATGATATGAGAATGAAAGAAGGTGAGAACATTGTACAATATTCAAATAGACTCAAAGAGGTGGTACATGCTATTAGAGCATCTGATGGAGTGATTGATGATGAAACAGTGATAAGAAAGATTCTCAGAACTTTGCTGCCAGTTTATGCAATCAGGATTTTTGCAATTCATGAAACAAGAGCTACATCCAACCTTACTCTTGACACTCTGATTGGTAAACTTACAACTTTTGAATTAAACAACTTTGATAACAGTGTTGTTCCTTCTGTTGAATCCACTTTCATGTCTTCTTTGAAGATTGGAAAGTCTAGTAGGAATAGTAATAATTATGATAGTGATGACAATACCGATGATGAACTTGATGAGCTTGAAGCTCTTATGGCCAGAAGATTGCCCAAAGGAAAAGGAAGGTATAGAGGTAATGGCATGCTTTAATTGTAAAGAAGTTGGTCACATTGCTGCTAGATGTCCTCAGAAGAAAGATGATGATAGATCCAAAGATCGATCTAAAGGAAGCTATGGGAGAAGAATCAACAAAGGCTACCAACACAACAATAGAGACAACAGAGACAAAAAAGGCAAAAAGGTATGTTACATAGCTGAAGATATTGAAATTGAATCTAATTCTGATGATGCTATAGAAGTTGTATTTGTTGCTATGAAAGATGACTCAGAGGAAGAAGAGAAACATGAAGAGACAACACTGATCTCTAAAGTAAGCAGAAATGATACATGGATAATAGACAGTGGTTGTACACATCATATGATTGGTGATGTATAGAAGTTTGATCATGTTGTTGAATATAATGGAGGATCTATGAGAATGGGAAATGATGCACCTTGTATGGTAAGAGGTAAAGGTTCACCGATGATCAATGACATAATACAATATGAAAATGCATACTGGGTAGATAGATTAAACTATAATTTGTTAAGTGTGTCTCAGCTGAACAATTCAGGCTACTGACTATCTTTTGAGAGCAGAAAGGTGAAGATATATGATGATGAAGGAAGACTTGTCAGAACTGGCACACAATCCAGAGGTAATTTATTCTATCTTGATATGGATCAGTCTTCTTGTTTGTTAATAAAGGATGAAGATGTTTGGTTGTGGCACAAAAGGTTATGCCATGTGAACTTTGACAACATGATCAAGATTAGTAAAAAGAAAAGAGTTAGAGGATTGTCTAACTTGACAAAACCTGATCATGCCATGTGCCATGAATGTCAGAAAGGTAAGATGACCAAGTCTAGTTTTAAAAGAAAAGACTACTCAACAAAGAAGATACTTGAGTTGGTTCATACCGATCTATGTGGTCCTATGAGAACTTAGAACTATTCTGGTGATAAATATTTTATTCTTTTTATTGATGACTATACTAGACTGATGACTGTTATGTTCCTGAAAGAGAAATCTAAAGCTTTTAAAATGTTTAAGTGGTATAAAGCTAAGGTAGAGAAAGAAACTGGAATGAAAATAACATGATTAAGATCTGATAAAGGAGGTGAATTTATCTCAGATGAATTTACTAATTTCTATGATGAGCATGGAATTAAAAGATAGGTATCTGCACTAAGGACACCTCAGTAAAATGGCATTGCTGAAAGAAGGAATAGGTCTATAATTGACTGTGCTAGAACTTTGATGATACATAAGAATGTTGCTCAGACATATTGGAGGGAAGCTGTTAGCACAACTATGTAAGTTCTTAACCAAGTACAACTGAAGAAGGACACCAACCGAACACCTTATGAACTATGGTTTGGACACAAACCTACTCTAAGTTATTTCAAAATTTTTGGAAGTAAATGCTTTATTTTGAAAGATGAAAGAAATGGAAAATTTGATTTTAAAGGAGATGAAGGGATATTTTTGGGATATTCCACTACAAGTAAAGCATATAAATGTTTGAATAAGGTTACAAATAAGATAGTTGAAAGTACTAATGTTTGTGTTGATGAGTTTGATAACAAGAACATAGAGGAAATTACAAAGGAACCGGAAGACTATGGTAGATTCACTTACATTGAATATCCAGAGTATCTATCGACGCTGCAAGCTGTGACAACTGGTTAGCAGGGAAACAATACAGGACAACAGGCAACACCAACCGATGAACAAGATGGAGCTACGAAGCAAGGAAATGATGCTAAACAAGATGAGCAAGAAAGGAGAAATGTATTGGCTAGTTTAGTCGAAAGACATCATCTTGAGACAAATCATTGGAGACAGACATGCTGGAATTCAAACTAGAAGCAAAATAAGACAAGGTACATGTCTAGTTTGTGAATTTGAACCTAAAAATGTGAAATTTGCATTAGAGAATGAAGAATGGGTTAATGCAATGAAGGAGGAAATAGAACAAATAGAAAAGAAAAAAACCTAGTCCTTAGTACCCCGACCAAAAGATAAGAATGTTATCAATACTAAGTGGATATTCAGGAATAAACTGAATGAAAATGGTGAAGTCACAAGAAATAAAGCTAGATTGGTATGCAAGGGATATGCACAGGAAGAAGGCATTGACTATGGTGAAACATTTGCACTTATTGCTAGATTGGAAGGAGTTAGAATGCTACTTGCATATGCTACACACAAGAAATTCAAAGTCTATCAAATGGATGTGAAGTTAGCATTTATGAATGGTATACTTGAAGAAGAGGTCTACATTGAACAACCTGAAGGATTTGTTGATCCTGACAATAAAGACATGGTATGTAGATTACATAAAGCTTTATATGGATTGAAGCAAGCACCTAGAGCATGGTATGAAAGACTGCACACTTACTTGTTAAGTATTGGATTTGTTAGAACAAGTGAAAACAATAATTTGTATATGAAAGGTGATACTGATGATACTATTATCATTGCTGAAATATTTGTTGATGATATTATTTTTGGAGGCTCAGAGCTTGTCTGCAAGACATTTGCTGATGAAATGCAAAAGGAATTTGAAATGTCTATGTTTAGAGAGATTAAGTTCTTTCTTGGACTACAAGTGATTCAGCAGGGTGATGGAATATTCATCACACAATCTAAATACATAAAGGAAGTACTGAAGACATTTGGCATGGAAGATGCTAAACCTGTGGGAACACCAATGGCTACTGAATGAAAATTGATTGAGGAGGATGAAACTACAGAGGTAAACCAGACACTTTATCGATCCATGATTGGTAAGATAATGTACGTAGTTCATAGTAGACCAGATATAGCACATGCTGTGGGAATGGTTGCAAGATTTTTTGCTAATCCTAGAGAATCACACATGATAGCTACAAAAAGGATCTTAAGATACCTGAAGAAAATAGAGAATTATGGATTATGGTATCCTAAGGAAGGGAAGTTTGAACTGAAAGTTTATGCCAATGCTGATTGGGCTGGAAATGTGGATGATAGAAAAAGCACCACCAGAGGAGCATTTTTCTTTGGTGAAAGACTTGTAACCTAGACAAGTAAAAAGCAGGCTTGTATTTCTCAGTCTATAGCTGAAGCAGAGTATGTTGCTGCTGCTACTAATTGTTCAAACATTTCATATATCAAACAAGTGTTGGAAGGAATGAATGAGGTAATCACTGACCCAGTGATTATATATTGTGACAACACTAGTGCTATTAATATTTCAAAGAATCCTGTGATGCACTCTAAGACAAAGCATATATCTATTAAGTATCATTACTTAAGAGAACAAGTGCAAGAGAAGCAAGTGAAGTTAGAATTTATCACATCTAAAGAACAACTTGCCGATATTTTTACAAAGCCTCTACCGAAGGACACATTTGAATACTTGAGGACTAGACTTGGGGTTCGTCCCCTATCTATTGATCACTAAGGTGATCTGATTATTGCATCAGCCTACTTTTATCAGAATATCATTCATGTTGAAGCAACATAGTTCACACTTTGAATCATCTTCAAGGTTGTGATTAAGTTTGGAGAACTTGAACTAAGATATCAGTATACAGAGATACATAGGAGGATAGAATTAATTGTTTATTTGTTTCTTTGGCATTCCTATCAAAGGGAGAGATAAATAATATGAAAATGGACAAGCACCGATGAAAATTATCTAAGGGAGAGACAATTTGAATGAGACAGAGTATTGAAGATCAGTTACAGAGAACAGAAGCAGGAACAAGAGAATTGAAAAGATCACAACTACAGAATGGTAAAGCTATATTATTTGATGTTGTTTAGTAACGTAGTGATTAAACATATTAAGTCTATTCGACTTACAACATTTGTTCACAAAGTTGTAGAATATATGTTTGGTATGTGTATGGTACATTTCATATTACTTGAGTTGCCATCAATGCCAAAGGGAGAGATTGTTGGACTACATCTGAAGAAAGGTGAAAGAGATGAAGAACAAAGAAATCTACATGAGGAAAGATGTACATGACAGATGAGGATAAGGAACACATTGAGTAACTTGTTGATGAGTCTATGACTTGATATTATTGACTTTATTATGTTGCATTCATCTATGATGAAGTATAGAGCTGAAAGACACAAAGCAATGTTGTCGATAAATGAAGCAATTGTAGTATACACCGATGGAGTGTAGTGTATACTGATCATAGTATTAACCGAGCAGTGTTCACCGACACATTTCTTTGTTAACCGAGCGGAACAAAATGAATTAAATGATTAGTTTAGCCAATAAGATTGATGAGCTAGCAAGAGTATAACATTGAGGTAACAAATAATGTTTGTTACACAGATCGATGACTAACAAAATTTAGGAAAGATCTAAAGGATGAGAATCAAACATGTTATTGACACAAGTTTCGAGAAAGTTTGAAGTGGCAAAATCTATGAATGTGGTTAAGTGGCAAAATCTGATGGTGGAGAAGAAAATGATTTACCCATCTATATAAGAGAATAGAATTTCATTACAATGATGCCGGAAGAAGTAGAAGCTACAAAAATATCATGTGAACAAGGTTTTCATGCATTCTGATCATACTGGTTAGTAAGAACCGAACTGCAGAACAATTACCGAGCTATAGAGAGCAATTACCGACGGACAGTAAGTTGATATAGTATTGAATCTGAAGTGAAATATTGGTCAGAAGAATTTGTATGGACTAAATATTGATCTGTAATCTACAATTGAAGTTGTATTAAGGCAGATCATTTACTATTATATATTTAACCATTGTACATAGTCAAAATCTCTTTACCGAGTGCACTCTAAAAGTCTTATGATGTATCATTCATAGAATGAACATTGTAATCCTGTCAACCCCATAGTGAATGTTGGTTGGATGATAACTTCTAGTCTAAAATCCTCTAACAAGGTCACACCTGATAGTGTTTTTGTAAACCTTTAACAGGGTTGGGTCTTAACCGACCTCACTTTAGAAGAGTGAACAATTTTGGGTTGCCGGTCCCAGGTGGTTTTTCCCTTTACAGGGTTTCCACGTTAAATATCTTGTGTTATGTGTTGATTGTGATATTTGTTTTTTATCATACTTTGCATGTTACATGTTAGATTTGATCGGTAACTATTATGGTATTAGACTGGTAATCGATAAAAGCATAGACAATGAAAGTAATTAGTGTTTATTGAGGACCAAAAATAGAAGAAATTGTTTTGAATTATACATTTTATTTTGGGACACTAGATAACTGATTCACCCCCCTCTCAGTTATTCTAACACCATGTAGATGCAATTGTCTATAGAATGTGATCAAGTATTTTGATGCAATATATTTGACTCAACACAACAAACAAAAGGAAATAATGTAAGACAAAGCCTCATGTAGTAGATGTTGTAATTCACCTCAATGTTGAAGAGAGAGAATGGGAAAACTTGATGGATGAATGTAGATCTCCTTCCTTGATGTCAAAATCCTTTGCTTAGCCTCCAATGGGGAAAGGAGCTAGATCTATGAAAGGAAATGCCTTGCATGCATGAGTGAACTTGAATGCTTGAATGTCTACTTGAATTCCTTGGATGCACAATAACTTGCTTGATAATGCTCACATGAAGTCTTGATAATGTCAATTATGGATGTCAAAATGAGAGGGAGAGGTATCCTTTTATACATATTTTGGGGCTCAAATCCTACAAGGCTGACCCCAATTAATAACCTAGGAGAAACAACCCTGCATCGAGCCCAAAGCCCACTAAATGAAAAGGCCCTAGGAAAAGGTCGACCTAAGTCAGCCTATTCCAAGAAGACTTTTGTAAATTTATCCCGAAACCTATTGTTGTGTGCTAAGAGGAGGATCCAAAATCCTTAGTTTTTTGGGAAATTAGGGCAAATCCTATGATGTAAAATGCATGTAAAAGGACCTAAATGGAAAAGGAATTATGAATGGATGGAAAAAAAGGAAAATATTCATAGAAATTGGAGCCAGCCTCAATTTTGAAGGAGGAGGACCTTTATCTAAATTAAGTGTGCATTTAGGGTGTAATATGAGGTCCTACCATAATAAACACACAAAATGTCATGCCCCTATTTGCTTCTAGCTTGGTTTTCTTTTATTTTGCATTTTTATTTAGTACTACTAGGATGGGTTTATGTCTTGGTTCGGATTTGATATGTTCAGACTCTTTTGGTTAGAAGTAGATTATAACTTTGTTCTAACTTCGATTTATATCTCAGACAGATTAAGGATATTTGGTTGGCTATTAATTGTTAATTTTGGTTAGACTATGACATTGGATTTAATTTAATATCTGCAGACACTGTCTTTTCTGAATTATCCATTTCTCTGTTGAGTTTGGTACTTGGAAATTTGTGTTACTTGGAATAAGGATGAGGAATTCTTATACTACAATTAAGTTTTCATTTATGAGGATTCGATGTTATACTGGTCTGTTAGTGTGAAAGAAAATATGGTTAATTTTATGTTTAATGCTAGTGTATAAATGATTTTATTATGTTAGTGTTGATTGTTAAATGAATATTGAAATTTAAATGAATAAGAATAAGTCTTTTATGTTAGAATGAGTTAGTGGGAAGATATGTGTTAAAATGGAAGGGGGATTAATAATATCCTAACATTCTTGTATTATGGTTAGCAAAGTTAAATTAGTGAAATGTTAACATTGGTTATGGTTTGGGATTCTCCCTATGGTGTTGTGAACTTGGATTAATTTGGCTATGTTATAATGTGTTCACTGTGCCAAGTTATATGTTTTTTCTATGTTTGAATGTTAGTGGGAATTGGTTGTTATTTGCACATGTGAATTGCTTTGAGCATGGGTAAGTGAGAGTTCTCGGTAAGTAAGTGTACTACTGGATAGCTGTCGTTGTGCTTAGTGAAGGTGGCAGTGAAAGATAAGTTTAGTCTTTAATGCAGCTACGACATGTTTATGGGAGTTGAATGACTTCAGTTTGTTGTCGGTCATTTGCTTTGGCAAGGTTTTGTTTCTCTGTTGAGGTAGTGGGTTTGATGCCTGGAAAGGTTGCGGAAATGGAGTCATTTTGTTCAGATTGGAGAGGAATATGGTTGTTTACTTGTGCATTATTAATGGGGATTCTCCATTTTTCATTTCATGGTTCTATTTCTGGTTTTCGAGCTATATTTTGGAGGCACTATTCGGTTTTGGTGCTTATGAAATGAGCTCTGTCACGGGGTGCTCGGTTTCATTGCTTGGTCCTTGGTCTTTTTCGGTGGGTTTAGCTTGCTGAGCAAGGAGTTGGTTTTGGTGTAGCTCACCAGTTGGGAGCGAGATCTTTGGCTTCGACTTCGAGTTCAGAACACCCCACTCTGTTATTAAGGCAGGGGCATTCTCTAACTCTACTCTTGCTATCCTTATGAATTTGGTTATAAAATTCATTTAAATGGTTATATATTCCACTTATGCAATGTGATTTAAATTTTATTGTGTACTGTAGAAATGTCTTTCAATATGTGTGTAGTTTTGCACATTGCAGTGTAAAGTTCACTATGTGATAAATTGGTATTTCGGTGTTTGTTTTGGTTCAGTTGTTTAGAAAATGGTTTTTTTTTTAGTTGTCAAAATGGTGATACTAGGGGTTTGTGTGTTTCCCTATTTCATGTCTCTTTTTGTTATCTTAGTAGTGGGAACGACTTTGGTTGTGTAAGGAAGTGGCAATAGAGAGTGAAGACTGTGAAGTGTCATCTCCCTACCACCAGTTTTGTTTACTGAGCTTTGGGAATGTTATTTTGAATGAGATTAGTTTGTTCTGGTGTGGTTATTGGTCTTGTCACCATGAATTTGGGTTTTAGTATTTTGGTTTTATGGCATTCTCTAAATGGTACAGTATCGGGTTCTGTGGTTCCTAGGTTAGAATGGGTGTGTAACCACAGTGAGAAGTTTTCATGGCAATATTGGATCATTAAGGGAATTCATATTTAGTGCCGATTTCTTATTGTTTAGTTGATAGTTATTTTGTTTAGTAGCACCGCTAATGATTGTTGTGATACCACTGTTAGAGTGTTGTATTTCTTGTCTTGTCGAGCATTGGTATAGGGAAGTTTTGATAAGTCGTGGTTAGAGATTCTGTAGAATGCATCTCTCTGTCTATTAGTTTGTAGTTTTGGGCTTGAGAGATGGAGATTTGGACACCACGAGGTTTTGTAGAGTTTGGTCATCGTATGTTATAAGTATCGGTCTCTGGTGTAAGTGGTTGATATGAATGTTCTCAGTTTGGTGTTCTAGATGGAGGTAATTAGGTTTCAGTTACTATTACTGCAGCTATTGTTTTAAGGACTGTTGGGTCTGTTGGTAAGTTCTTTTAGGTGTCAAGTTCTTTTGTATGTTCATGCTGTAGCAGGAAAAGAAAACATGGTATTGTTTCTTGGTGCTATGGTATTCTCGGTTGATGTGGGGTTTATTATGGAAATCTCTGTTGTCACATTATTCTTTCGTAGATTTAGTTGTGACTTTGGTCTGAAGGTTATTTGGGGGTTACTATTGCAGTATATTTGCTGTCGGTGGAAATTTTGGACTTGTACCAGTAACTGATAGTTCATTTATATTTAGATTGGAATATATAATTTCATGTTTTTCGATTGTTTTACAACTTTGATGTAGTGCTCTGAACTCTATTTTATTACCAGGGCACATAAATAAATAAATAAATATATATATATATATATATATATATTTATATATTTATATACTTATAGGAACGTATATGTATATATGTATATACACGTACCGTGAGTGTATATACATATGTATATATATGTGTGTGAGCCTATAAGTATGTGCAATCATATATATATATTTGTAGGAATGTATATGTATATATGTATATACACATAATGTAAGTGTATATACATATGTACATATATGTGTTTATGCCTACAAGTATGTACAAAGGTGATTTGGTAACAGAGATAATAGAATTGATCAAGTGTATTTTTTTATACGGGTGGTAATTATGTAGTTAATGTGTAATTCTGCATTCTCTTTGGTATAAAGTTGTTTGTTAACCTTCTTTAAATTCACAAATAACTCTGTTAGTTAGGATGTGACAGAAGAATGGATTTGAATCTTTGGTATTATTGTTGACAATGGAATTGGATGTTTCCACTTTTTTGTTATTAAAATTGCAATTAGTTATTAGGAATTGGATATTAATATTGTTTAAAGTTTCTAGAAATAGCATTGGAATTTTGCTTAAGTTATTCTTTGAGTGATGAAAAGAAGATGCTTGCTGTGGCTATTTTTGGAAAGTGGTTTCATGGATGTATGTGGTAAATTTAATGGTTGTTTTCAGTGTTATGGATTCAGTTGTTAAGTATACATTATTAGTTGATTTGGTAATTCAGATTTTTACTATGGTTAGCTATTTTTGGTAGTATGAAGTGTTTTAAGATAATGCAAGTGTGATCCTTAGTATGGGACGATGACTTTTGTCTAGAGCCTAAAGGCGAAAGATTATCTGTCAGTTAATTACTAAGTGATAATTTAATAATTCATGGGCTATGGGTTTCATTTAAAAAGATAAAATATGTTGCCCTGATTACTTACACATGTTGGTGAAGTAAGGGAATGGTTTTACCTTATTGCTTGGAAAGAATAAGGCTGGCATAATGAATTCTTCAAGTTTCCTATTGGTTACTGATCGTTGATTCTTATGTATATACCCAAAGCTAGTGGATCATCACCTTGTCATTTTCTTTGTGAGTTTATTTCTGTTGATTAGATATGAAATGTTTCTTGTAATGATGAAATGTGTCTGTTATTATATGCATGGTTCAGATTATTTTGTTAAGGTTTTAACCTGTATGATGCAGATGCTTTGGAGGAATTCCATTATCTTAGACTGTTTGACTAAGCCCTGTTTGTTGTGGTTGTTTTATATTCTGGTGTTTTAAGGTTTCTAGATGAGGAAAACTATGTTTTGGGGGGAATGGTTGACTGCTGTAAAGATTTATGGAAAACAGATTATTACCTGGTTACTAGTTATCAGAACAGTGCTTAGGATATCTAGGATCAATTAGATGTATTCTGGAACTTTTAGTATGTTATATATTTAACATTGGGTATATTAATATACTCTCATGTAATAGATTGCTTTGGATATTTAAATAACTGATTATGTCAGTTGATCTGTAATTCGGTGTTATGTTGTACCTTGTTAATAAAAAAAAAATTGTTGGGTTGTCAAGTTAATTTCATTGGTTCTCTTGTGATTGTTTATTTTTATTTGGTTGCTAGTATATGGGGTGTTACACAAAATTAGGCCTACAATGGTCCTAAAATGAACACAAATCAAGTGCTTACTTTTTAGGATGGTACACATACTTCTCCCAAATTCATGCTATTCTTTTCTTCATTTTGTATCTCCTTTCACCTTTATTTTCTTATGCTTCCGTGAAATAATTCTTCCAAGTATTTTCTTGAAAGTATAAAACCTTTTCTAGAGGTTTCAAAAACTAGAGAAATCTATGATCTAACTTATTGTTAGATTTTATAGATTCGATATAACTTTTGAATTTGTAGAGAGTTATGGTAGTAGTGGAGCCTCTATGATACTATAGTTTCCTAACAAAAACCTTCTATATTTTCCATAATCATTTCAATCCTCGTCTAAACTATTTAATAGTTCTCATGCCTTTTCCCACCTTGAACTTTATTTCTTTGGAGTTGTCTAATCATATTCTCTACTTTCTTTCTCTTTGGTAGCCCCACCCATGTTTGCTAAACAAAACCCTCTTTGGTGCACTCATTATTTGTCTTCTCCAATATTTCCATTCTTTTACAGTCTATTTCATCTCTTTCAACATTTTGTCTATCTCCTATCTTCTTTGTTTGGGCTTTTCATGTTCACTTTCTTTGCTAATTCAATGTGTCCTCTACTCTCTTGTAGTTTTCTTATCTCCTTTGGTCATGGGTGTGTTTTATTTGGTATTACACTACTTATTTATTATTTCCCACAGGATTCATTTGGTATCTTTACTTATTGATCACATCTCTTCAAGAATTCCCTTCAAAATTCCTCCTTTCCATTCTTCATCTTTACAGTTACTTACTTTAGAACATAATGTTATTAAGTCATACCCTTATAATATATATACCCTTATCATATATATATGAAACCTGGTATTATAGGGATAACGCATCTAAAAATAATAATAATGAGATGATCCCAAAAACAAGAAAGCTAAATACTTGAAATCGTGTCACCTAGATAAGCACACTGAAAACATGGATAAACAACAATATAACAATATAAATCCAAACACTCATTGCACTAATCAAACCTGTCACACAAGACTAATATGGAGGTTTGAAATGGAATTCTCTTAGTCCATACATTAGATGAAAAACCATTCTTCAATCTCAAATGGGCATCCTCATTCGCAAATCAATCTGCAACCTTGTTATTTGACCTACCAATGTGAGTCATCTTGACCTCTTCCAAATTGCCAATAATTTTTTTTGGCTACGTCAACCATCACATATAGTCTCCAACTTTGGAATTACTTTCAAGGCTCCAATGACCAGCTAGGAATCACCTTTAACCCAAATTTTTCTCCACCCTTTCTCTTTGGTGATCATTAGACCCCACAAAATGGTCCTAGTTTAACCAAATTATTGGTATCAATATTGAAGTCTACATCATAGATCAGAATGGAAATGTAAAAAGAATCTCTAAAGACCCCTCCATTACATGCTTTTCCTAGATTCCTTTTAGTTGCACCATCAAAGTTAAGCTTGATCTACCCTGAGTCCAACACTCCCCACTAATATTTCTTGCATTCTCTAGGAGTAGGGACAAGGTCAAAACAAACCAGTTGACCCAAGCATTAGCCCATCCTTTTTCAGTTTCCTTCAACACCCAATTGTTTCTCTTGTTTGTATCCCCATATCTCCAATAGTCACATCCTTTGGAACCACCCACTCCAAACCCCAATTAGCCAAAAAGTGGCACTAGATCTACTAAGCCACTTGATAATGAACAAAATTATGATCATTGTTCTCCTCTTATTTCTTGCAAATGACACAAAAAGTACCAGCCTTTCCCATCATCTAAAGTCTACCTCAAGTTTAGGCTTTCATCTTCTAAGTGATCCAAAGAAAAGCATTCATCTTCAAAATACCAAACTAGCTTCAAATTTTCTAATTCCTTTTGAAGGACTGCATAGAACAATATGTATTGAAAGCATTCTTAACCATAAAAACAACACACCATGTCATTTCTAAACTAATTTTTCATCTTTGATCTCTCCCACCAACAAATATTTATCAAGTTTATCCTATAGCTCCTCACAAACTAAACATTAACTAATAGGAGCATGTATTTTCTTCCAACACCTAGAAGGTGGAATACCCTCATTATAGTCTAAAACTTGATCACCCACCACTACTTCTTAATTTTTCATCAAAGAGACATAGGGAAGGTTGTCTTTGAGAGAACTATTATCCAACCAACCATCCCTCCATAATCTAATTATATCATGCCTACTCATCCACAAAACCATATTTGGACTCAAGAAGTGACAAAAAGCCTTAGTAAAATTCCAAATGCTTGATCCCTTAGGAAGCTCATAGGAAAATAAATTTTCCGTGTTGTTTATATAATTCACCTATAAGATCCTACTCCAAAGCTTATCTTTATCATTGTATATTCTCCAAACAATTTTAGTGCCCAAAGCTAGATTCATATCCTTTCCTTTTTTAATGCCTAATTTTCCTTGCATGACCGACCTACACACCTCATTCCACTTGGCCAAATTATATTCAAACTATTCTTCATAAATCCTCCATAATAAGCATTTTTTCATCTCTTCCAAGTATTTATCCACCTTGTTGGGGATTTGAAAAATAGACATGGTGTAAACTAACACAACCATCAAAGAAACCTTAATAAAACTAATTATGTTGGCCAATAAGAGACACTTGTCATTTTATCTGCACACAATTTAGTCACAATATTATTCCCTCTTTAGGGAGTTCTTCTATTAATCAAAGGCATACTCAAGTACTTAATTACAAGGAAATTCATTTCATCCACAAGGGTCCTCTAAATAGCTAATCTATCTAAACACCCCTTTTACAAAAAGAAAATTCTATATTTAAATATTTTTACCTTTCCCTAGCTGCATCCTCATACTTACTTGAAACCCTTTTGAGAATTCATTCCTCTCTAGCCTTATAAAGCCCCAAAATAAGGGTGTTGTCCACAAGTTTCTCAAGACTAAAAAACCTCCAAGTTTCAAGTCTTTGTCTCCTTCAATGTTTTCTAGGTCCTCTACCACAAAAAGAAAGAGGAAAGGGGACAATGGCTCTACTATAACAATCCCCTCTTGGCATTGAAAAACTTAGTGGGAATCCCATTCACGAAGACAACATAAGAAGGAGAAGAATTGAAGCTAAACACCTAATGACACCAAGAATTTTAAAAAGAAAAAATGAAAAAACAAACTTCCTGATGACCTTGATCAATAAATCACAAGGGACTCTATCATAAGATTTTTTTTAATCCAATTATGATCATCATTTCTCTCCTCCTAAGTTGGAATGAATGTATAGCCTAATGAGTAATGATAATTCCATCTAGAATCTACTTATCCTTTAGGAACCCACTTTGTTCTTTTAAAGTGATGTCATTCAGTCACTCACTCAACCTAGAGGCCATAGCCTTGGAAACCACTTTGTAAACAATATTGCATAATGCAATAGGCATATACTGATGGAAGGACAATCGATCCTTAACCTTAGGAATTAAGGCCAAGAAATTTAAGTTCCAAGACTTTAAAATTGATGTACACACTCCACACTCCTCTACTACCCTCCAAACATCCTCACCAATGGGTTTTCAATACCTCTAGAAAAGAATTGTTGAAAGCCATCCAACCTTAGAGATTTCCTAACTTCAAGAGAAAAAAAAGTTTCTCAATCTCCTACATAGAGAAAGATGATTTAAAAGGAATTTTTTTTGAGAATTCATGATGGGGTTGGAGATGAAACCAAGAAACTCCTCTTGTTCTCTAATACTTGAGACTATGGGAGAAACCAATAGCTCACTAAAGTATCTCTTTCCTTAGCCTCTGATGGCATCTATATCCTCAAGAATGCCATCGTTAGAGTTTTTTTATTTTCATGATCTTATTATGTTGCCTACTAATTTTGGTACACATCTAAAAAAACTTGTCTTTTTGTCACCCTCTCTAATCCATTTGATCTTGAGTTTTCACAACCAAACAATATCTTCCATCCTTAACACTCAATTTAGGTCATCTATAAATATGGCTTCATTCTCCCTACAATCATGATCATTGATTGTAGCCATATTTGGAAATAACTCCCACAACATCTTTTAATTCATACTCTACATTGATTTTGTTGACAAACAAATCACCCATAGCCTCCTTATTCCAATCCCTAGGCTTCTACTTAAATTCTTGAAACTTCATAGAATCTATGTATCTCTTGCATCCTCTGACCTTAGTGCTCCACCAATTTACAACCATATTATCAAAAACAAGGTTTTCATACCAAAACAAATCCATCTTGAAATGGATTTCTTTGAATTTATTGGGGTTAAAAAAAAGAGAAACAAGCTAATGATCAAACCTCCCATAATGAAAAATTTCTTGAAGAAGAATCCACCTAGCCCCAATAGCTATTCAGATTTCAAAAAGAAACAACCAATACTACATTAAATATTATTTTTGTTTAACCTTTTATTATCCCAAGTGTGCCCTCAAGATCTAGGCATTATACCCACTAAAGAAATATCATTGTAATAATTTCTAAAGTTGATAGACCCGTCATTGCCAAGAAACCTACCTCCCACCTCACATATCTTTAGGAGCCAAAGTAGCATTAAAATTTCCCCAAACCACCCAATTGGCCATGTTATGGTTGTGTCTGGAGGAATGCAGGTATTCCAAAGTTACCAAATTCTCTGGCTCTAAATTAGGCCTATAAACATTTGAAACAAGCATATGAATATTATGCTTGACATCCTTCCACCTCACAAAAAGGTAGAACTTATATAGCCTCTACTATAGAGCCATAAATGTTACTTTTGTTCCAAATAATAGCCAATCCACCTACTAAACCCCCAGCTCTGTGAGCCACCCATTCCTCATTCCTTGAAATTATTTTCATCGACTCCCTAAACCTATCTTCATTCAACTTGGTTTCCAAAATTAACACTATGTCTAGATCTTCTATCTCTATCATCCATCTCAAAAAATGATGTTTCTAGGGTCTTTGAGCCCCCTAATATACCAATTGATGAGCTTCATTGATCACCTACTACAGGGGGGTGCTTGCCTCCTAGGTAAAAAACTTCCTCATTGAGGCATAAGAGTCATTCTCAAGGTCCTCCAAAGCCATGGATATGACCTTGAATCTATATGACTTCCTTCCCTTATTATTGGATCCACTTGCATCAATGGAAAGATTAGTCTTATCTCCAAAAAAAATTTGTCCCAGTGGAAATGGTCCATCCATTCTCTTTTCCATCATGAAAATTCTCATTCTTTTTTCCTTCTTAATATTTATTGTCCTCAAGTGTAGCAATATTTTGGCATCTAACTCCCACCTTATTATTGGCTTGGGCTTCTTGAGTATGATTGACAACACCTTTCAAAAAGTTCCTTCTTCCTAAAGGAGGTGGCATGATGTCATAGCTAGCACAAGGTGGGAGATAATGTCAAGCATAGATGGAGGTACTGGCCCCTCTACAAGCATACAACTAAACTTAACGAACCCACATCTTTTCTTAAACAAGCCATACAACCAATTGGGTTGGGCATGCCCAGTTTGAGGCACTTTGTATCAATAAATTGTGGTGCCACAACTTCATCAATTTAACCTATGTGTTACACAAATATCTTCTTGCCTCTATTGTGTGTATCCATCAATAGACCACCCATGTGCCTCAACTGCTTGGAAGGTCCCTTCACATTGTAAAACTTTTCCACATGCCCTACCCTCCCATTTCTAGAAAGTTCATCATCAAATATTCATATTTGACAATATATATCCAAATACACAAAACAAAGATCATAAGAAAAAGCTTGATCATTTGGTTGAGGTCGGTCCAAGCACAAACTCTAACCCTATCCTCAAGCCTCCCCATGCTCATTGTTTGCTCACTTCAAATGAAAGCCCTATCAAGTTGCCAATTCATTTGTAGATTGGTTATAAAACCTTATATATTGTATAATCTATTAAGTATATCTCATTTAAAACAATTATAATATAATAACTATTAAATTATTAAGTATTTATGAATAGGGGCTATTGAAAAGGTTTGACTAATACCCCTTAAGGCATTTGCAACCCTTTCTCCTTTATTTAAGAAGGTTATCTCTCATTTGAAAGAGTTTAAATTTGAATTTTAATAGTGAGTTGTATAACTATGCACAAAATATATTATTGGCCATATGGAAGTAAGGAGAAGTATGCTTTGGTTGAATCTAATTTTAATAGACTATATTTTATAGGTGTTTTAATAAAATGATTCTTTATGAGGGTTTTCCCCACGTATATCTTGTGTAATGTGTTTAATCTATGTTTTTATGGTTCTCATTTTCAAATCCAATTAGATTGTATTAATCATTTACTTACTTATTTTCTTAAATTACTTGTATCATTATGTTTGGACTAATCTAACAACATTTTTCATAGGATTTTTGAAAAGTGTATATTCATTCAAGAAAGGTGGAATTCATTTTCACAATTTTAGGTATGACATTAATTAAATGTGATTCATTTCAATAAATATGAATTTCATTCTAGAGAATTTTAGTTACATGTATACAATATGGTAATGTATATTTTTTAATTTTTTAATATTTAATCTTATAATCTAATCTATTTAAACGTTATTTCATCATAACAAAAATTTTAAGTGCCAATTTTATAGCAAGTTATACTTCTATTAGATAATTTGTGATGCCCAAAAAGTAGATGATGCAAGAGCTTTTAGTGGCTTTTTAAGATTTTAGTGTTTTATTTAGTTTTGTTTTAGAAAGTTGTTTTTTATAATAACTTCAAAATATTTTTTCTAATTTCAAAATTTATTTGTCAGTTCATCTTATCTTAGTTTTAGGAAGCTTCATGAAAAATTTTAGCTTTTTTCGAATTGTTTTAAAAATTACCACAAATGGCAAAAAATAGTTTTATAAAAAAATGCCAAAAAAGGTAATTTTGGATTTGTACTTAAATTAGTTTTTTCTCTCATTGTAGGAGAAGAGTAGTTGGAAGAATAATAAAGAAATATTGAAATTTTAAAAAAATCTTCTTTGTTATTTTGTTCTCTTATGTTTTTGTTAATTGTTAAAGGAATTTTGGCTGTATCAGTTGGTATCAGAGCCCAGAAGGTCTGGGAAAGAGAGTTTGGTGTTTGTGTTTGTGTAGGTTGAAAAGAGAACCTGGTTGCCAAAAGACTAGGTAGAGAAGAGAAATGACCTAGGTGAGGCAAAAGGCAAAGTGGAAGCAAGGTTAAAGGGACTTTCTTGAAGAGATGGATTTGTTGAAGAGATGCTTGCAGAATGAGGGCTCACTAAAGAAGAAACAAGAAAAAAAAGAGAAGATGAAAGAAAAATGTGTGAAGTAGAAGGAAGATGGCAAGGAAAATTTAGAACATCTTAAGCAAGAGGTACAAAGGTTGGATCAAGCCTTAAAAGAATTGGCGACAAGATTTTCCATAGAGATGCAAAAATGGCACCTATCAGTCAAGAAGAAGATCACATGGCCCATTAGAAAGATTATTCAAAAGAGGAAAATGAAAGAAAGGACAAAAATAATAGAGGAAGAGGTATAAAATGAAATGGTGAGTATACCTATGACTTTTCTGACATCAAGAATTGAAGAAGACAAGGTAAACACAGTTGTAGATGATAAACACAATTGTAGATGAGTCTTCCTGTCATTTTCAATTATTTGAATATGATGTTCAAACTAAGAAAGTGGAAATTCTTATTGATAATAAGGTTGATAGTGAAGATGTTTTTGATTTGTTTGTTAATGAGGCATATGCATATTTGTAAAAGTATTATGAAAATTGTGGTAATGGAGAGTATGATGTTATATTATATGATGAAGACATAAATAATAATGCTATTGAAGTATATGCACAAGAAATATAATTTTGGAATCTAAAAGTTGAGCTGGCATTGAATAGGAGATGGTTTAATAAAAAGAAGAGGAAGAAGGACCCAAGAGTAGTTGCAAAGATGAAGGACACATTGCCAAAGAATTGGAAGACCAGGAAAAAGGAGTAGACTTGCATTCAAGAGGGATTCAATTTTCTCTTCTCTGGGTTAATACAATAAATATTTGGTATAATGGGAATGATTAGATCTAGACAAGAAGCATGCATTCAAAAATAACTTACAGAAGTTGTGTTCTTTCAACCAGAGGAGAATGATGCAGGAGCTTTTAGTGGCTTTTTAAGATTTTAGTGTTTTATTTAGTTTTTTTTAGAAAGTTATTTTTTTAATAACTTCAAAATATTGTTTCCAATTTTGAAGGTTATTTGGCAGTTCATCTTATCTTAGTTTTAGGAAGCTTCACGAAAATTTTTAGCTTTTTTCAAGTTGTTGTAAAAATTACCAAAAATGGCAAAAAATAGTTTTATGAAAAAAACTACCAAAAAAGGTAATTTTGGATTTGTAATTAAATTAGTGTTTTCTCTCATTGTAGAAGCAGAGTAGTTCGAAGAATAATAAAGAAATATTGAAATTCTTAAAAATATTCTATTTTATTTTTCTCTCTTATGTTTCTCTTAATTGTTAAAGGAATTTTGGCTGCATCAGTAGAGCAAAACACAACTACAATTTCTTTTTTCTAAAACCTATTGTTTAACTACTAGTATGCACGCCAACGTAACTATGTTAGCTAGAGTCTAAAATAATCTAACACAAGTTTCTACGTTCACACAAAATTATGCAGAGGGAAACAGTTAACTAAATAAGTTTAAGTGTCTGAAAACATCACAAGGGGCAAACTAGAGAAGGTTGACCAAGTTTGACCAAGAGTCAAACTATGCAAATTAGCTTCCAAACTATCCTATAGAGATTCCTAAGCTGCATGCTTTGACCAGTATGCAAAATGAGGTAGTTGACTAAAGTCAACCAGAGTTGATCAAAAAGTCAACCATGCACCGATTTACGCATAACTAGGTTAAAGGGTCTCCTAACTCAACTAGGAATGCATGTGCATGCAAACCAAGGTGATAGACCTAGGTTTGACTAAGGGTTGACCAAAAGTCAATTGCGCATAAAAATAGCCAACGAATCCAAAAAGGAACGATGAGATGGTTGACACTGATGATAAATGCATTCATCCAGTTGAAAAATTAAGGTTAATTTGAATGTTTCGATATTTAATCTATTTATCATACGTAGTTAAGTAACCCATTTATAACATTTACAAGGTAATAAGAAATTAATCTAATGTCCAATACATAATCAAAAGTAAAACAATATCTTAAGTTAAATTATACTAATTTAACCCAACATTTCAATTGTAAGAATAATAAACCAATTATGTCTACTAAGAAAAAAAAATCCCTCCACTTGCAATAATACAAAATGAATGACCCCTAATTAACAATATTTGGATTAAAAGAAAACAATTAGATTTACCTTAATCTAATTTAAACTTAAGTAAATTTAAAATTTAAATCTAATTAAAATAAATTTAGATTCCCAAAAACTTAAAATAAATATTCTTTCTTTATTATTATAATATTTTAAAATAAATCCTCATACCAAAAGCAATGTTAAATATATCTAAGCTTTTCATAATCCACATGCTAACTATTTGATAAACAACCTAAATTAACATTATTACTATTTACCTCTTTTTTTAAATTAACCCTAAATCTATCCTTATTTTTTTTGAGGTGTGTTGTAGGGAGGCGTTCGCAGAGAGGAGGTGGTCGCATGTTTGAATGCGTACATGCTAAATGGCATTAGGGGAGGGGGCTCGACATAGACGCCGCTCCCCACCCACCACTGCTTTCACAATGGTGGCGCATGGAGCCGATGCCACCATAGATAGGGAGAAGGGGGGGTGCTGGGGTGGCTTCGTCCACTTCCCCAAACCCTTGTCCAAAACGTAAATTTTATTTTTTGTTTCAAAAGTGCTCTGTGCAAAATGAAACCGAGATATGAATTTTTTTGAAAGGGTTTATTATATATATATATATATATATATATATAAAAGAAATATTCTTTCTTTATTATTATTATTTTAAAATAAATCCTCATACCAAAAGTAATGTTAAATATATCTAAGATTTTCATAATCCACATACTAAATAATCACCTAAATTAACATTATTACTATTTACCTCTTTTTTTTAATTAACCGCAAATCTATCCTCATTTTTTTAGGTGTGCTGTGGGGAGGTGTTCGTAGAGAGGAGGTGGCTGCATGTTTGAATGTGTGCTCGCTAAATGGTGGTAGGGGAGGGGGCTCAACACGGACGTCGCAGCTCCCCACCCACCACTGCTTTTGTAGTGGTGATGTGTGGAGCCGGCGTCGCCCGCCACCATAGATAGCGAGAAGGCGGGGTGTAGGGGTGGCTTCAACCACATCCCCAAACCCTCGCCCATAACATAAATTTTATTTTTTGTTTCAAAAGCGCTATGCACAAAATGAAAATTGAGATTTAAATTTTTTTGAAAGGCTTTATTAAATATTATATATATAACTAACATTAAAAAAATTTAAATTACTGGTATAAATTATTTGTTTATTCCCTATTTTTCAAAACAGTGGACATATAGCCCTTTTTAAAAAAAAATTAATTACATTTTTGCAATCTAATCTAATAGGTTTATACATTGTAGGAATTAGATTTTTAAATTAGGCATTTTATTTTTTTGCAAAATTTTCAAAAAAAATCTCTAAGTGTAAAAGTAAAATTCTTAATTCATACATGAACATGTACCAAATTTAAATTTCCAACAAGTATAATTAAAACATAACTATATTTCTTTTTTTTATATCAACAATATATTTAAAACATAACTATATTTCTTTATACATAAGTATAATCTCCATATAACTTTGTTCCATTACATAATGAAATATTACATATTCCTTAATTTCCATTTATAACATTAATATAATTAAATTACAAGGTTACAAATCCAAACATATGGTTACAAAGAAATCCTTGATTTCAATTTTCATACTTCAACAATTCTACCAGCTCCTAGCATCTAGATGAGATCTTGTTAAAATGAGGTTGACCATGGAGGCTCACCTCCCAACCTAGGCCTTTTCAAGGCCACCCCCAAGCTAGGGGATCCAGAATGGAATGAGATACAAACAAGTATTCACAAAACACATAAAAGCACAAGAACTCGTGAAACTCCCAAACATGGTCAAAACAGGAGGAAGGTCTCAAAGAGGCCTTCCTGAAAATAGGGGTGGTGGTAGACTAACACAGGAGGAGAAGCCTAAGTATCAAATAAAAATTCACAAACCACACATGGACTTGGAAAGACCATCTACACAAGATGCAGTCTAAAATTCTCCTTATGCCCTCCATAGGTGCCCTTAGGCCATACTTGGCATCATGGGTATCAAGAACCCCATGTTTATCCCTCCACACATGGGAGACTTTGCAAAATCCTAGAGTCTTTTCCTACCACCCCCTTCAAGGTTACTCTACCCTCCCAAGGGTGAGTGTGCCTTGAAGAATCTCATTCACAATAAAATTACAAATTAAAAACAACAATAATCACACCAAAAACTTTAAGCAATAACCATAAAAATATCAAGGACTCCATTAATGGAGCTCCAACCTTCCATAGATTCCAAGAAAAAATAATTAAACTAAAGAGGAACCAACCTTACTCCAAGCTTAAGTTTTAATTTGAATTCCTAGTTTGAGCTATCCTTTTTAAGCAATTCCCTCCTAAGCTCCTTCAAATTCTAAAAATAGTTTCTAAAGATAGAGAGTGGGTGAACAACCAAGATCTTCCTAAAACCTTCCCTATATAGACAAACCTCCAAAAATATAGGAACCAATCAAAGGTGAGGAAGACCCAACCATCCCTTTCTTCCCACTTGCCTTCCTTCTCCATTAATGGAGTTAAATGCAGATTTGGGAAGAAAATAGAGGTTAACCAAAACTACACAACTCTTCAAATTCGCACAACTTCAAAAGGGAGACTTTAGGGGAGTAATAAATGTGTTTTAAGGCTCTTAATGGGTTGAAAATGACCCCTAACCCCTAGGGTACCGACCTAGGTAGCTAAAATTGACCCTAGTTACCTTATGGGAGCCCAAAAGACCCTCCTAAATGCCACCTAAAGTTTACCCACGGATTTATAAGTCAAGTTGACCATCTAGAAACTTCCTAACCCATGGTAGGCTTGGGTACTACACTAAGGTAAACCCCAAGTTAACCCTACACTCAATCATGATACAATTAACTAGCCACGCCAACACTTAATTACTATAGTTGCCAAAATTGGCACAGTTTAAATAAACAATGACATGGCTTAATCACATTAACTTAAACTGAATTAAATACACACATACAAACCACATTCATGAATAAACAACTTATACAACAAGGCCCACATTTATTTATACAAACAAGACCTTGGAATTCACGGAATAACATAGGTTCCAATTCTGGGTCTTCGATTTAGATCCATGTTTCCCTGCACACTCATTGGACACATCAGTAGGTCCAAAATAACATGATAGAGGAACATAATACATCATCAATATTACATGGTATATAAACTATGTCTGTGGTTGAATTAAATAAACACATCATCAGTTCCCTAAACCAAGTGTCTATCATAATTACATCCAACATAATTATTCTCATATATGACATCATCATAAACTAAAATTGAATCAAAACATAAAGTATCTCGAGTGTACCCTGGTTACATAGCTAGGTACCAAACACATAACATAGGATTCAATAGATCCTCAAATACATAAGAGTCTCAATAGTCAAAGTATGTCCAAGTAATAATCACTGAAAGCATAGAAAGTGAAATAGTAAAACTATGTCAGTCTGAGGTAGGTCTCACATCTACCCCTTCTAGGCATGAACTTCCTCTTGGAGTTCATCGAAGAGGTGAGGGTACTATGATCTCATATGTGCTACATCCTCCCATGAAGTTGTAACCTCATCATAGCAATCCCACTGGACCCTAACTTGGTCCAACACCTTGCCTTGAAGTGCCAGGGTCCGTTGAGCCAATATACGAATGGGCTCCAAAGCCATCTGTCCATCCGACTCTACCCGCAAGGCATCCCAATCTATCACATGAGTTTCATTGTAAACTTACTTCCTCAAAACTGAAACATGAAACACATCATGGATGTGTGGCAAGCTAGGTGGCAAGGCTAAATAGTAAGCAATTGGTCCTATCCTCTCAAGGATCTCAAAAGTTCCAACAAAATGAGGTGCTATCTTAGAGCCCTTTCCAAAATGGATTGGATCCTTATGCGGTCGCACTCTCAAAAAAACCTTGTCTCCCACTAAATAGGCTCGATCTATCCTCTTCACATCAGCATACTTCTTCTACCTATTTTGAGCCTCTCCGAGACACTCCCTAATCATGGTCACCTATTGCTTCATATCTCTGACAAGCTCAAGACCAATGAAAACTCTATCCTCAATCCTATCCCAACTGAGTGGTGTCCTACAAGGTCTACCAT
Organism: Chamaecyparis obtusa; assembly: GCA_027943335.1. Classification (NCBI taxonomy): domain Eukaryota; kingdom Viridiplantae; phylum Streptophyta; class Pinopsida; order Cupressales; family Cupressaceae; genus Chamaecyparis; species Chamaecyparis obtusa. The sequence goes on along the minus strand of BSBK01003961.1, from coordinate 271,793 downwards.
AGAGAGCCTGGTAAGGAGGCATATCCAAGGATGTATGATGCCCATTGTTATAGGAAAACTCCACTAAATGTAGGTATTCCTCCCTTCGGGTCTGATGGTCCATAACACACATGCGAAGCATGTCTTCTAACACCTGATTGACCCTTTTGGTTTGTCCATCTATCTGAGGATGATAGGTCGTATTGAAGTTGAGCCTAATACCCATCGTTGCCTATAATTCTCTCCAAAAGGATGAAGTGAAGAGTGAGTCTCTATCTAAGATGATCTTATGAGGTACGCCATGCGGTCTGACTATATCTTGTAAGAATACTCATGCCATTGATGGTGCGGTAAATGTAGTATGCACTGGTGAAAAGTAAGCCACCTTGGTCAACTTGTCAACTGTCACCATGATGACATCATGATGGTGAGATGACATAGGAAGACCCACAATGAAGTCCATAGATATGGTTTCCCACTACCACACTGGTATCTTGTGAGGCTGAAGTAGACCACCTAGTTGTCTGTGTTCTGCCTTCACCCTTTGGCATTCTATGCACCTAACTACCAACTCAAAAATCTGTGTTCTTATGCCTGGCCAATGATATAACCATCTCAAATCAACATGCATCTTCTTTACTGCAGGATGCACTATAGAAGGGGCTCTATGGGCCTCTAGCATGACAAACTCTCACAATCCTCTAGAAGAGGGTATATAGATGATTCCTCTATGATGTAAGAGTCCATTATACTCCATGGTACAATCTACATACTTCCCTTCAAGGGGTCTCTGAGATTGAATCAACTCCATAACTTTAGCATGTAAGTGATGAAGAATGTGATCTCTCAAATTTGTGCCTTTAGACATAGAATAAAGCTCATGTCATCTCCTACTCAAGGCATCTGTGATAACATTTTCTTTCCCCTTGATGTAGTGAACACCAAAATCATATTCGCACAAGAACTCCATCCCTCTCCGCTGCCTAGCGTTAAGGTTCGATTGTGTGAAGATGTACTATAGACTCTAATGGTCTGAATGAAGTTCAAACTGATGTCCTAAGAGGAAATGTCTCCATCTCACTAAAGCATGCACCACTGTTGCAAGTTTGAGATCATGGGTAGGTTAGTTGAGCTCACGAGTCATCATTTTCCTAGAATCATAGGCTATAGCTCATCCATCCTACATAAGAACTACCCCTAAACCATCTAAGGAAGCATTTGTGCAAACTAAAAACTCTGTTGAAGGCTCTATCATAACAAGAATGGGTGCATGGGTAAATTTTATCTTGAGCTCTTGGAAAGCTCTATCACACTTCTCAGTCCACTCAAACTTCTTTCCCTTTCACTGAAGAGAAGTAATAGGGTGTGCCACTCAGGAAAATCTCTCAACAAATTGTTTGTAATAACTGGCTAGACCCATGAAACTTCTCACCTCAATCACTGTGGTAGGTTCTTTCCAATTCATAATGACATCAATATTCAATGGAATCACTGTGGTAGGTTCTTTCCAATTCATAATGACATTTCAACAAGCTTCCATAAATTTGATTATCTATGAGGCACTACAAAACTTGTCTTAGGTGCTCTTCATGCTCTCTCTCATCCTTCAAATAGATCAAGATATCATCAAGGAATACCACCACAAACTTGTCAAGGAATGTACAAAATAATCCATTCATAAGACTCATGAATACAACTAGAGCATTTGTAAGACCACATGGAACCACCGTGAACTCATAGTGGCCATATCTGGTGCGGAAAGTGGTCTTGTGGATATCACTATCCACTATCCTCAATTGGTGATATCCTGACTTAAGGTCAATCTTGGAGAACACTCAGGCATCATGAAGCTGGTCAAATAGGTCATCAATCCTAGAAAGTGGCTACTGATTCTTGATGGTTACTTTGTTCAATTGGCAGTAATCCATACACAAGCTAAGAGATATGTCCTTCTTCTTTACAAAGATCATAAGTACACCCTAAGGAGAAACACTAGGACAAATGCATCCTTTCTCTAACAGTTCCTCAAGCTACTACTTGATCTCATTAAGCTCATTAGTGGTCATCTTGTAAGGTGCTCTGGAAACTGGTTTTTCTCCTGGTACAAGATCTATGTGAAAGTCAACTACCCTTCAAGGTGGAATACCAGGCAGCTCTGAAGGAAATACATTTGCATATTCCTACAAAATTGGATGGTCATCTAGTGAGGCTTCCTATTCTACCTCATCTTCCCTATTACTGATGGTAATAGAAAACAAATGACATCCCTTCTGCATGGTTCACTTAAGCTGCATAGAGAAGCTCACACAGAGGGATACAGACCTCTGGATTCCAAAAATCACAATAGCATTTCCATCATCATCCAAGCATTTGATCAACTTCTTACGACAATATAGCTTGGCCTTGTGAGAATAAAGCCAATCCATGCCAAGAACTAGTCCATAAGATTCGAGAGGTGTAACTCTAAGGTCTGATATGGTTGTTAAGCCACCAATCTGAATTGGGCACACCCTAACCATAGAGGTAATAGATACTCTAGCTCCTGAAGCTAACTCAACTTCCCACCTAATATCTTGCCTAGCTACCACTAGCACGCAATGCTCCACAACCAATGGAGAAACAAAGGAGTCAGTAGCTCTAGTATCAAATAGGATAGAAACTTCACTACCTTTAATCATACCTGAAGCCTCAATGATTGTGCCCTGATGCTCTTCCTGACTATTGTCAACTACTGCAAAAACTCTGTGGGACTTGCCCATGTCCCCAATTGTAAGTTCAAACATTGATCCCCATTGATTGCCTCCCCGAGGATATTCCCCAACCATGTGCCCCATGACACCACAAGTATAGCATGGTCTTGGTGTATGAACTTGTACACCATGAGGTTTGGAATGTTGAGATCCTCCTGTCTAAGTAGACCTACTATATCCCCCTTTATAGGGATTTTGTGTTTGTGATGGGGGTGTATAAGGGGCCTATGATTTCTGTCCCTTCTTAGGATCCTAAGAATGCCACTGCTTGGGCTTTGAGCCCTACTAACCTTGAGGTGGTTTCAGTGCTTGGCTCTGCTGAGACTACTGAGGCTTCTGCTGCTGAGGTTGTGGGGTTTTGAAAGACCCTAAATTATTCCTCTGATTCCCTTTCCAAGGGGGCTTCTAATAACCTGAGTTATGTGGTGCAGGATTGTGATACTGAGATCCCTTAAAAATCTCCTCTGCAACCAAGGCCCTGTCACTAGTGAATCGTTAATCTCCTAGTGGTACCATATGTACTATGCTGGCTATAGAGGGGTTCAATCCCTTGATGAACCAATTAACCTGCAATTTCTCATCCCTCATATACTCAACATAAGGAAAGAGATCTATTAATTTTCCCTCATACTGGGCTACTGAAAGTCCCCTCTATTGCAGATCATAGAATTTGTCTATGCGATGGTATTTAAAATGTAGAGAGATACTTGGCCCTAAATATATGAAGAAAGGTTTCCCATGTCAGGGTGTCTATAACCAGATCTCCCTTGAACTCCTCATGTTTCCACCATGTGGAGGCTCCTCCTCTGAGAAGATGTATGGAAAAACATGCTTTAAGGTTTCTCTCATAAGGGCACAACCCAAAACATCACTCAAGGTTCAAAAGCCATGACTCAGCCTTTGTCTGATTCGTAGATCCCATAATAAGTGGTGGTTGAAGCTGCATCAACTCTCTGATCTGATCACCTGCATCAGGAGGTGGTCTCTCATATCTGTGAACCTCAATCCTAGGTGGAGGTTTTGGTCCCTTGATGGACCCAACTTCCTACTCAGCCTATCCCTTTGTGAATCTAGGAGGGGGACTCCTACTTCGCTCCCTAGCTAAGGACTCGTGTCCTTCCATACCCTATTGTACATTTTGTGGTACGATTGGAGGCATACAGTCTAGGATAAGTCTGACTAGGTTCTGAAAGGCTTGAAGCAATTTTGCATTTGAATTAGGAGGTGGTTCAGCTGGTGGACCTTGGTCCCCTTATCGAACCTCTACCTCTGGATATACCTCTTCTTGAGATAAGGAGATACACCTACATCTATGCCCACATCCACGGGCTAGTCAAGTGAGTGGAGGCATCCTACACAAAAATACAAAAGTTTAACATCTATGCAATGGGTTCGGCTCCCAAAGTTTACTAAACCATGCTCTGATACCAAAATGTGATGCCCAAAAAGTAGAGCAAAACACAACTACATTTTTTTTCTTCTAAAACCTATTGTTTAACTACTAGCACACACACAAACACAACTATGTTAGCTAGAGTCTAAAACAATCTAGCACAAGTTTCTACATTCATGCAAAATGATACAGAGTGAAACGATTAACTAAATAAGTTTAAGTGTCTAAAAAGATCACAAGGGTCAAACCAGAGAAGGTTGACCAAATTTGACCAAGAGTCAAACTACACAAATTAGCTTCCAAACTATCCTACAGAGATTCCTAAGTTGCATGCTTCGACCATCATGCAAAATGAGGTAGTTGACTAAAGTCAACTAGAGTTGACCAAATAGTCAACCATGCACCGATTTATGCATAATTAGGTTAAAGGGTCTCGTAACTCAACTAGGAATGCCTGTACTTGCAAACCAAGGTGATAGACCTAGGTTTGACTAAGGGTTGACCAAAAGTCAACTACACACAAAAATGGCCAACCAATCCAAAAAGGAATGATGAGATATTTGAAACACTCCTAATGATAAATACGTTCATCTAGTTGACAAATTAAGGTTAATTTGAACGTTTCAATATTTAATCTATTTATCATACGTAGTTAACTAACCCTTTTATATACCGATAAAATAAAAAAACTAACCCATTTATAACATTTACAAGGTAATAAGAAATTAATCTAATGTCCAATACATAATCAAAAGTAAAACAAAATCTTAAGTTAAATTATACTAATTTAACCCAACGTTTCAATTGTAAGAACAATAAACCAATTGCATCTACTAAGAAAAATAAATAAATAATCCCTCCAATTGCAATAATATAAAATGAATGACCCCTAATTAACAATATTTGGATTAAAAGAAGACAATTAGATTTACCTTAATCTAATTTAAACTTAAATAAATTTAAAATTTAAATCTAATTAAAATAAACTTAGATTCCCAAAAACTTAAAAGAAATATTCTTGAACTTTATTATTTTTAAAAAAAAAAAAAAAATCCTCATACCAAAAGCAATGTTAAATATATCTAAGCTTTTCATAATCCACATGAGAAAGTGGATACCTTTCTTAAGGATGGCACTTCTAACACCGCTACTGCGGACATCCATGAAAGAATGGATAAAGTTGATAGAACTCTTACTGACATCCTCTAGCATAGCAAGGACAACATGAAGGCCTCTAGCATCAACCTCAAGGCCTTGGTCAATTTGCTGGATAAAGCTCCAGAGGAGGACAGTGATCACAAAAATGATCCCTTGGTGGATAGTGGAGGCCCCAATTCCAGAACCCGTGGGAGAAACAAGAAAAAATTCTCTTCTATGAAGAAGAATATTGATGAGCTGAAAAGTGTCATTGGTTGAATGAACAATATCCAGGCCAAAATAGAGAAGACTCTTGATGAAAAAGCAAGGGTTATGTATGTGGATGCTTAGGCTGGATCCAGTGCTAGTTTTTTGTGTTTTCTGTTGTCTTTTGGGCCGGTGTTTTATCCCTTATGCCACTATCTATGTAGTCCTTTTTTTGGGTAGTTCGTTGTTGTATGCTTCTTTTTTGTTGTTGTGTTCTTTCCTTCCGATCTTTTGCTGCTAGAATTGTGAAGGGTTTCAGGTCCCTTCAAAACCTATTTTTTCCAATTTTCAGAACATTTTACTATTTACCTCTTTTTTTCAATTAACCCTAAATTTATCCTCATTTTTTTGAGGTGTGTTGTAGGGAGGCATTCATAGAGAGGAGGCGGTCACATGTTCAAATGCATGCCTGCTAAATGGCAGTGGAGGAGGGGGCTTGGTGCGGATGCCACTCCCCACCCACCACTACTTTCGCAGTGGTGGCGCGTGGAGCCAATGTCGCCTGGCTTGCGCTGCCCATCACCATAGATAGTGAGAAGGGGGCGTGCGGGGGTGGCGTTGGCCACATCCCCAAACCCTCACCCAAAATGTAAATTTTATTTTTTGTTTCAAAAGCTCTCTGCGCAAAACGAAACCAAGATTTACATTTTTTTGAAAGGGTTTATTAAATATAATATATATAAGTAACATTAAATTAATTTAAATTACTGGTATAAATAATTTGTTTATTCCCTATTTTTCAAAATAGTGGGCATATAGCCCTTTAAAAAAAAAAATTTAATTACATTTTTGCAATCTAATCTAATAGGTTTATACATTGTAGGAATTAGATTTTTAAATTAGGTATTTTATTTTTTTGCAAAATTTTCAAAAAAAATCTATAAGTGTAAAAGTAAAATTCTTAATTCATACATGAACACTTACCAAATTCCCAACAAGTATAATTAAAACATGAACTATATATCTTATATATATATATATATATATATATATATATATATATCAACAATATATTTAATCCTAGGTAATCAAAAATTTACATAACTATTCTAAACCACATACTCCACTTTTTTACAAACTCGATGCCATAACATTTATGGTATTTAACCAAATAAAATAATATTAAATCATCAAATTGTTCATAAATTACTAAATTCCAAATAGGACATACTTTTAAATTCAATAGAACTAAGAATTTGAATTGCATTAAAATCCATTTATACATAAGTATAATCTTAATATAACTTCATTTCATTACATAACGAAATATTACATATTCCTTAATTTCCATTTATAACATAAATATAATAAAATTACAAGGTTACAAATCCAAACATATGGTTACAAAGAAATCCCTGATTTCAATTTTCATACTTAAACAATTCTGTCAGCTCCTAGCATCCAAATGAGATCCTATTAAAACAAGGTTGACCATGGAAGCTCACCTCCCAACCTAGGCCTTTTCAAGGCCACCCCCAAGCTAGGGGATCCAGAATGGAACAAGATACAAACAAGTATTCACAAAGCACATAAAACTACAAGAACACACGAAACTCCCAAACATGGTCATAACAAGAGGAAGGTCTCCAAGAGGCCTTCCTAAAAATAGGGGTGGTGGTAGACTAACATAGGAGGATAAGCCTAAGTATCAAATAAAAATTCACAAGCCACACATGGACTTGGAAAGACCATCTACACAAGATGCAGTCTAAAAGCCTCCTTATGCCCTCCCTAAGTGCTCTTAGGCCATACTTGGCATCATGGGTATCAAGAACCCCATGTATATCCCTCCATACATGGGAGACTCTGCACAATCCCGTAGTCTCTTCCTACCACCCCCTTCAAGATTACTCTACCCTCCCAAGGGTGAGTGTGCCTTGAAGAATCTCATTCACAATGAAATTAAAAATTAAAAACAACAATAATCACACCAAAAAGTTCAAGAAAGAACTATAAAAATATCAAGGACTCCATTAATGGAGCTCCAAGCTTCCATACATGCCAAGAAAAACAATTACAGTAAAGAGGAACCAGCCTTACTCCTAGCTTAACATTCAATCTGAATTTCTGGTTTGAACTATCCTTTTTAAGCAATTCCCTCCTAAGCTCCTTCAAATTTTGAAAATGGTCTCTAAAGACAGAGATTGGGTGAACAACCAAGCTCTTCCTAAAACCTTCCATATATAGGAAAACCTCCAAGAATCTAGGAACCAATCAAAGGTGAGGAAGACCCAACCATCCCTTTCTTCCCACTTTCCTTCCTTCTCCATTAATGAAGTTAAATACAAATTTAGGAAGAAAATAGAGGTTAACCAAAACCAGACAACTCTTCAAATTCGCACAACTTCAAAAGGGAGACTTTAGGGGAGTAATAATTTTTTTTAAGGCTCTTAATGGGTTGAAAATGACTCCTAACCCCTAGGGTAACAACTCGGGTAGCTAAAATTGACCCTGGTTACCTTATGGAAGCCCAAAAGACCCTCCTAAACCCCACCTAAAGTTTATCCACGGATTTCTAAGTCAAGTTGACCATCTAGAAACTGCCTAACCCGTGATAGGCTTGGGTGCTACACTAAGGTAAACCCCAAGTTAACCCTACACTCAATCATGATACAATTAACTAGCCATGCCAACACTTAATTACTACAATTGCCAAAATTGGCACAATTTAAATAAACAATGACATGGCTTAATCACATTAACTTAAACTGAATTAAATACACACATACAAATCACACTCATGAATAAACAACTTATACAATGAGGTCCATATTTCTTTACACAAACAGGACCTTGGAATTCACACAATAACATAGGTTCCAATTCTAGGTCCCCGATTTAGATCCATGGTCAACTTTCCCTGCACACGCATTGCAAACATCAATAGGTCCAAAATAATATGATATAAAAACATAATACATCATCAATATTACATGGTATATAAACTATGTCTATGATTTAATTAAATAAACATATCATTAGTTTTCTAAACTAATTTTCTATCATAATTGCATCCAATGCAATTATTCTCATATATGACATCATCATAAACTGAAACTGAATCAAAACATAAAGTATCTTGAGTGTACCTTGGTTACATAACCAGGTATCAAACATATAACATAGGATTCAATAGATCTTCAAATACATAAGAGTCTCAATAGTCAAAGTATGTCCAAGTAATAATCACTGAAATCATAGAAAGTAAAACAATAAAACTAGCTATGTCAGTCTAAGGTAGGTCTCACACAATTTAATGGTCATATATCTTTTTAAAAGGGTATGAGTTGATCATCAAATAAATTTTTATTTTCGGCTTGATATTGGATTTAGAAACTTTTATTTATTTATGCCTTTTAAGTCAAAGTTATGAAGTCTTTATTCCCATGTCTTTATAAAAGAAACAAAAATTTAACTAGAAAAAATAATGTATGAAATGAGACAATTCAATTAAACACTTCTTTTTACTTAAAGTTTATTTATTTTTCATATAAGAAAATAAAATTTACTATTACAAAAGTACATAAATTATCAAATTTTAGAAAGATATATGAATTAAAATATATTTACATTATTATTCCCCACCCTTTAAGGCAGAGATTAATACTTTTAGTGCACCTATTTTCCAATTTGTTCCTACGTTGAGAACCATGTTGTCAAATATATACTATGGTTTGTATTCGATGCATTTTTCAAATTTAATTTTATTATTTTCTTCTTCTTTCTAATTGGTAGTTAGTATGTTTGTCGATGGTTTTTTATTTTTTCTATTTGAAAATGAAGAAAATTTATTTTTGACCAATCAAAATCCAAAGATTGGATGCAATTTTTTATATCATAGTTTAGAATAGTGAGTTTTGAAAATTTTCTATTATCTCTGTAGCCTGTAAAATATTGACCCTATTGACCAGCAACCCCATCCACATTATTTCCGCAAACAAGCTCAAATTTTACAAGAGAATTGGGTGTCGCGACTTTTGACCAAGACAAAGGGGTTTCTAATTGTTTGACATCCATGATAATGAAAGAATGTTGGGTAGGGTTTGAATCAACCACACAGGTTTGGGTCATTGTGGGTTTGTCATTGTGTCCTTGCAACTTCCTATGCTTCTTTTAAGAAATTTTAAAGAAATTATTCATGAAATTTTGGGCAAAGTTGAAGACATGAAAATGAAGGCACAATAGAAACCCTGATCGACATGACATACAACTTAGAGGGGATATATCTCTAATCAGCATGAGATACAACCCTAATCGACATGACATATCACTTTCTTTTAGAATGTGAAGCCTACAAGGACAACATGGATAAGTTTCAGGATACTATATTTGATAGTTCTTGGCATAACCTATTCAGTGAGGAGTAAATTGAGAAGTTAGGTGGGCTCATCATCAACTTGCACAAGAAAAAAACTGAGTTACTAAAGTAAGCTTAAGTTACCTTGTTGTTCCATAGGCTATGTTTAGCCTTGTGGACGTTAAAATTTGATCTATCTATCTATCTCCATAATAGTAGGGTTATAATTGGAAAACACCATGGCAATATTGAGCAAACGAAACCTCTAGGTGACTCCATATCATTATCTCTATTGTGACACTTTGGAGCTTAAACTTGGGCTTTGGGCTTTATTAAAATTATCAATCACAAGACTAAATTAGATTATTATTATATTAATATTGTAGTCGGCTCCAGTTTTTTCAATGGAATCCATGGTTTTTTAATACATGTAAGGACTTCAAAATTATGAAAATACAAGAAGCCACAAAATATGAGGATTGATCTACTGCTATACTTGTACAATAAAAAATTGCCAAAAACATATGATTAGTGAATATTTGTGAGCTGCATTGAATGGTAGACATCCCTGAGCTTTTTTTAATCTTTGATGAGAAAATTAAATAAGTATGGGAAAATAATATGTGGACACTGATCACAACTTTGTAATCCTTTATGTTGAGATTAATAAATTTTGTACATGAATTTGGTGTAAGGTCATTCTGTGCAAGTGAAAAATTAGGGTAGGTTTTTGGTAGATATTCATATAATTAATAAACCTTATAATATTACATTTCTTCTAAAGACTTATTTGTTCTTTCAACTAGCTCCATGTAGAATATTCCTATAAAAAGCCATTTTTTCACAACTACAAATTAGATGAGAGTAGTGATCCACTGATACAACATCATTATACACATTATTGTGTTGGGAAATTCAAAAGGTTAAAAATCAAATAAAGTTGGCTAAAAACAATGACACTAGTTCTTAAAGCGTATTCAAATGTAGTTTAAGAAATCTCTGCATTAGATGTTATGTTCAATTTCTAGCTAACCTATTACAGGGAAAATTTACAAAATATGTTTTCCAAAACTTTTACATAGTAAATCCCAATTAGGTTGTATTTTCAGTTGTTGATCTAAAGACAAACACGCATTGATCTAAAGACTAAATAAATGGTGTCATATATTAATATTGGATTGTTCCTACTACTAAACATGGTTCTCTTCTCTATCTATCTTTATAAGCTTTATGCATCGTTAAAATATGAGAAAAGATGTTCTATATTTGTAATCTATATTAGTATCTTCTATATGACCTTTCCCTGGTACTATGCTTAAAGTGCAAATTTTTTTATAATAAATTTACAATCCTGCATACTATCTTCACTTTGTGTTATTATAATTCAAGTAAGGAGAATTGAAACAAGTAATTTATTTTAAGCTAAACAATTATGTAAATTAACAAAACTATCAAGCATAGGAATATAGCATTAAACATAAGAAGAGAGAATCATTTAAATAAGTAAAATTTTGCCATAATCTGATTGGTTCTCCTAAATTTTAGGAAAATAATTTAGCGATCTTTTTGTTGACTTGGTCCAATGTTTATCGACCCAAGTCATATGGAAAAAATGATTTAGACATAGTTTTTATTATGTTTATTTAACTACTTTATGAAATAAATGGAAGCAATGGAAATTGATGTTATGTTAAGGAAATTAAAATTTACATTATGAAAATTGTTTATTTATGATTATCCATAAAATTGGAAATGTTATATATATGCTTTTCAATTCGATTTTGGATTTAATGAGATATAGAGGAGGATCGAGACTGTTAGGGGATCAATATCTTTAAAATAGATGCCAGTATAAAAAGAAGATATAGGGGACTCACACAATGGAAGAGGAATGGGCGGTTGAACAGAGGTTTTGGATGGTTAAGGAGAGGGGGTCAGTATATAAAACAATGAAACATAAAATAGAGAGGGGCATGACACACACAAAATAGAGGGGAAGCAAAGACATGGGAGGAATGAGAAGGAGCTGGAGCAAGCAAAATTGAATGAGAGTTTTGTCTTGTAGAGTTCAGAATGCATACAAAATAGAATACACACTCAACAAAGGAATTAAAGGGAACCACAACTCTTGAAGGATTTCATGGAATCACCATAAATCCCAGGTTCCTCTCACTTAAATATTTTTTTATTTTGTCTGATCAATATGTATTGTTGTTTAGAACTGTGTGGATTTTTTTTAGAAAGTTTGCTAGCTAGAGAATCTTTAAATTCTTATAAATTAGAGTATGAAATTATTCTTCTTTCACAACAATATGATTTTTTGTTTTTAGGCATCAAATCCTTGATTTCCAAAAAGGAACTTATGAATTTATTTCCCTGACAATTTTCTAAAATAACAAACTGCATTTCTTTTTATTTACGAAATTTTGTTTTGGAAATCATTATTTTGTGTTAATATGATTTAAAACAACAGAGAGGGGGGGTGAATCAGTTGTTCTCAGGTCCAGATGTATAAAAAAAACTTCAAAAACTTTTCTTTAAATCAGATCTAACAACCAAAACCAACTCGGTCATCACTAATTCAATAATAGAAACATCTAGCATTGCAGTCCACTACCTAGCTGTATCTAACTTGTAAAACACATAAATGTTTAAACCAAAACATTCACACAAGCATTGACACTAGGATTTATAGTGGAAACCCAATCTGGGAAAAACCACTTTGTAACATGCTACTATTATTTTCACTCTTCTGAAGTGAGCTCAGTTAAAAGCCAACCCTGTCAAAGGTTACAATACACACTATTAGGTGTGATCCGGTTAAAGGATTTCAATCACTCTGTTAGAAGTGAGCCTTGTTATAGGACTTACATACATTCCATTAGAATGCAACCTTGTTCAAAGGATTTAAACATATGACTATTAGGTCAACCTCTATTAAAAGGATTTTGACTGTTACAATGGTTAGAAAGTAGTAGCAGTATTGATTTGAAAAACATACAACTCACTTTGCAAATATCAAATCCGATTCTATACACAAATTCTGGTTTACTGACTTTGAAACTTTGCCATCTCCATCTCTGATCTGCTCGGAACTTTTCTTCAAGAAATCACCACACTTCTCCTTCAACCTTTTCTGCTTATACAATCAATAACATCTACTGATCTTCCAACATCCTCTATTCACCCATGCACAAACATACCTAATGCTTAGGTTCCCTTAATACTTCCTCAATTAGGTTAACTCATATTTTGCCACTCAATCTCCTTTGTAGATCTTAGGGTTAGGTCAGATTCATTGAATCTACCCACTTTATGTTCTTTGGCTCCTTTTCTAGAAACATCCCAAATCTCTTAAAGATTTACAATAAAACATTTTTTACTGCATTCAATGCTTTCAAACAATCAATAAATAAAGTCAACACATTTTACATAATCCAAGAATTCAACAATGTCGGCTCCAAATCTGAATTCTCTTCAAATATAAAAATATTGATGCTCGGTCAATACTGTGATCAACTACTTGGTCTTCATGTAGAAAGCTCAGTCATTACTAAAAATGTTTCCTCGGCTTATAATGTCTTCCTCAAAAATTAACTGATGTTCGGTTGACACTAGAATTTTTCTCGGCATATACTGACTCGGTCGACACTAACATTACTCGGCTTGAACATGATTTCCCCATTTTTGCTCAGTCAAGCCTACCAGTTTAGTCTTCAATCTTACTAAGATAAATAATACATTGTCTCATTATTGTACAACATAGTCAAGTACACTTTGTAGTATCAAGATAACTCAACCTTTCCTTAGGTGCTATTGTTACCAACCTTGCCAATCCCCTTAGCAACACTCAAATAGATATAGTACTTTCCTAAGTAGCAACAGTCTTACTAGTTAAGGTTTGACATCAATGACAACACAACAATTGCTTCAATTGCAGTTTCCAACATTTTGTGGATGGTGCATTTGATTATTTTTCTTCTTTAAATAAATACTTTTTCCATAGTAACAAATCAAAAAATGGTTTAGTGCCTGTTGATAACATTCTATAGTGCAAATTAGGACTGTTCTGGTTCTTACCGGCTATTTTGTAAATGTAATTTTGATTTTTCAAAATAATAGTTGACATTATTTAAAGATTTCAGTTGGAAATTGTCTTGTCTTATAGAAACTAGAATTTGTGGTTGGGTTTGGTTAAACATCACACTTAAATCCTTCTTTATACCAGATTGACTGTGAATTGATTTAAAAGCTATTGTTGCAACTTTGGGAAAATAAGTTTTTATGGCTTTTAGTAATAGAAACATTTCAGGTTTTCTGTAGTGAACAATTTAATGTAAAACATAGTCACTAAACTTTTATAAAAAAAAATATACAAAATTCTTTATTAGAAGATTTTATTATGAGAAGTGTACCGTTGGAAGAGGTAAATTAGTAAACTGGGATGGTTTTGGTAATATGTATATCTAATTTTCTCTTTTTGAGAAACATATCATGGGAAAGAGTATTGAATATGTGTAAACACAGAAGGGTAAATCTATTTTTCCTTTTACCTGCCAGTAGAAGTTTGGTAAGTATATGCTTAGGCCTAAGCTATGGAAACACATACTTGATTTTGTGTTGGTTATTTTCTTTCTTTGTGCCATATCTATGTTATTTCTACTTTTATGTATGAGAAAATTAGTTAATTCACAACTTGCACCAAATTCCTTTTGATACATTAGTGCCGAGTTGATAGGTTAATCAAGTAGGGTTGGTGTGCTCTTTATTTCAAGATGAGCCCCAGGGGAGCTAACCACTCTATGGTTGGGCTAAAACAGTGCCTGGATCACATTTACATCTTGAGATTTGTAGATGGATAGATATCTGATGGCATAGGATACTGGATCATGCAGATGGATGGTGGATAGTCCGATGGCTTTTATATATTGATATCATGTATCATTTTAACCTTTTGGTCATGTAACTTTTGTATTGTATACCTATGTTATTTGATGCACAACATGATGATCGACACCTTATATGTATTTATTTCCTCGTATTGTATTTGGATTTTCATATACTCTCACATTGTATAACTAATTAATAAAGTTGGAGAGATAATTAAAATTAAATAACTAAATAATTATTTAATTATGAGTGAAAAATAGATGGATTCATTTAATTAAATAATAAGGTTGAATTGGTACATCTAATCAGTTATCCTTAGGTCTAGATGTACCAATTCAACTTTTAAACACTTAACGAACTTAGATCTACTCAGTAATCCACAAGGTCTCTATAGAATATAACTAGTAACATAAACTTGTAGTCCATTGTCCAAAAGTAATCAACTTGCAGAGCATAAAACTCTTAACTGTAAAACACATCAAATAACATTCACACAAGTATGACACCAGGATTTTACGTGGAAACCCAATTTGGGAAAAACCACCAATAACTTGCTACCATATTTTCACTCTTCTAAAGTGAGTTGTGTGAGGAGACAACCATGTGAAATGTTACAATACACAATGTTAGGTGTGACCTTGTTAAAGGATTTAATCACCCTATCAGGAGTGTCCTTGTTAGAGGACTTAAGAACATCCCATTAGAATGTCACCTTGATTAAATGATTTACAAATGATTGTTAGGTCAACCTTGATTAAAGGATTTCAACTGATACAATGGTTAGAAAGTAACAATAGGTTTGATCTAAAACATACAAATCACTTTCCAAATATAGATCCAATATAGCTCATGTAATGACCCACGGACTAGCCTTCATTATCATCTCCATCTTTGATCTACTTGGAAACCCTTCAAGAAATCACCACTTCACAATTCTTCTCAGCTCTTCACTACTCTTCTCAGCATTCTGCTTAGGTTTGACAATCAACTGAATCAACCTCTTTCATAACCTACAATAGGCTATCCTTATAATTTCTTAATTAGGTAGTTTAATCTTTTTCCACTTAATCATCCTTGCAGATCTTAGGTTTAGGTCAGATTCATCGAGACCTTCCAACATTTTGTTCTCCTTCTTATCCTTCTAGATACTTCTCAAAAATTCTCTTTGAATCTATAAGAAAATGGTTTACCATGCATTGAATACTCCAGGTCATTCATCCTTAACTTCAACACATTTTACATATTCCAAGAATTCAACTATGTTGGATGGGAATCTCAATCCGTTCACAAAATGTAAAATACAGACATTCGGTCATCATTGTTTTCTTCTTCTTGGTCATCACTGGATAACTCAGTCCTCACTAAAACTATTCTTCTCGGCACTCACTTTCTTCACTTGGTTCGATTCTTGATACTGTTGGCAATTTGGCTAAGGTATGTACATGGATGTTGTCATTATGGCAACATATGTTCCCTATGAAGATCGCATAAGCTGGAAAGTATGGAAGATCGCAGACTAAAATTGTCTAAGTATGAAACATTGTTTTTGACAGAGCACCCGATACAGTTTGTTTTGGCGATGTTCACTAGAGCATGATCACAGTTTGTGCAGTTGAACATAGACTCTATGGTGTCTATGGATACCCCATCTTAGTGTGCAAAAGAGTACCGATAGTACGAACAAAGTTATGATTGTTTTACCAATGACAAAGTATAGCCGACAGAGCAGTTTTGAAGGCAAAACTAGTAAATGAATTAAGGGATTATTTTGCTTGTCAAAATAATGACTTAATATTATAAAGAGCTGACATCCTATATGTTTACTCTTGGATAAAGATGTGGAAGCTGACTCGAGAAAGATATTATGTTTGTATCTTGTATAAAGATGTAATATTGTAATGTACCGAACATACTTGAAATGTAACTTGTGATAGTTGTATATTGTGATAGCGGTGAAAGTTGTTGATGCAAAGTTGTAAGCAGTACCATATTGTAATTAGTAAACATTTGTATTACTTGTTTGGGTAGTGAGCTCATCTGGTAATTAGGTTTTGTATCTACAACTCCTAACAGGGTTGAGGCTTCTAACAAGGCCTATAGTCCCCTAACCAGGACTGATACACTATATGATTGTAACAGGCTCCTAACAGGGTCAACATCCTTAACATGATACTTTTGATTAGTGGATCTTTGTGGGTACCATCCCCACCAGGGTTTTCCCTTGGCTAGGGTTTCCTCGAGAACATATCATGTGTTATAAGTTCTTTACATTTACTATTATGTATGCTATTTAGTCTCTTATGCTTTAAAGTAATATGTTATATCCATAAGTGGGCAAAAGTAAAAGTTTGTGAAATACTGATTCACCTCCCCCTCTCAGTATTTCCTATTTCTAACAATTGGTATCAGAGTGCAGTTACTCGGAGAAGGAACATTCAAGGAAAGCCTAACAACTTGAGTAAGATCTCTATGGATATGGATCAGTTACAGAAGAATCTTGAAGAAGCTCTTGAACAAATTGATATGCTTACTGATGAAAGAAACACTCTGAAAAGAAAGTATGATGATGCAAAGAATCTTATTGACAAATTGAAAGGTAAGATAGAAGATCTAAAATTTGAGAAGGAATATGAAATTCTTGTTGAAGATTGTGATGATTTAGAAAAAGAAAATGTGATCCTTAAACATGAATTGAAGATAGCAAATTTGAAGCTTAGCTTGAAAGATGGAAATGACAATCTAAGATCTGTGAATGAAAGTTTAAAAAATGAGAATGAAGATCTGAAATCTAAACTTGGCAAGGTAACATCTGAATTTGATAAAGTCAAATTGCAGTATGATGAACTTGAGAAATACAACAAGATTGTGAAAGGTGAATTGACTCAATCCAAACAACAACTTGAGAGGCTATATTCAAACAGTGAGAAGATTAATGAGCAAGTATCTTATGGAAAACCATTCTATGACAAAACTGGTCTTGGATTTAACACATTGAAGATAGTTAGTGAAAGCAAGAAACCAGATCTGAATGTATGTGAAAGCAGTGAAGAAAATAAGTTAGATGAGAACAAATCTGAAGATGCACCTAAACAAGAAGATGCACCGAAGCAAGAAGAACCACCAAAGCAAGATGAACCATCCAAAGGTATGCAAAGAGAATTCAAAGGTAGATATTTTTCTTGTAATACTATTGGTCATATGAAGAGAGATTGTACAGGTAAACAATTCAAACCTCTTAATGGTTATTGTTATAATTGTCATGGTTTTGGACATAGAGCTATTGATTGTAAAAGATCTAAAGTTATTGAGAATAATTATAATGGTAGAATGCCTAGGAATACTAACAATGTAGATCAGAGGACCACTGATGACATGAACAGAAGAAATGGAATAATATGTTATAGATGCAACAAAATTGGACATATTGCTAGAAATTGCAGGACACAAATCAATCAGCAAACACCTAGATATGGAACCAATGGAATCATTTGTTAGATATGTAACAAGATTTGACACACAACAATTTTTTTGCAGAATGAACAATGGAGGTTATCATCATAACCCTAACCCTAGAAACTATGCAAGAAGGAATGAAAATGCAGGAAACAAAGAGAAAGGTTGCTGTAGCAATGAAGATGAAGTAAAATTTGTTAAAGGCATAGATCAAGGAGGTATATTCAGCACTTAAGGTAATCACGAAGGTAATGTATCTGATGGTAAGAATGAATCTTTACCTAACCCTTCTTTAAGCACTTAAATTATGTAAATTTTTGTAGTTTAGGAACTTAGAATTAGTGTAGAATTAGATTTTGAATGAGTTAAGTTTTGCACAGTTAGATGAAGGTTTGTTATGTTATACTAATGCTATGGTTAAGTGCACAAAAAAGAAATATTGTGTTTTGCGAGGTCGCAAGAAGATTTATGATTGCAAGTTTACAAAATCATCTCTTTGGCATTTTAGCGGCAAAAGAATTGAATGTGATGTTAGATCGAGTAAATGCTAAGTATTAAAAGATTGAAATCAAATTTATTGTGATTATCAAGTGATTAGAAGTGATTTGGAGAGCGAAGAAAGAAGTTTGGAAGTGATTTGTAGAAGTTTGAAGTGCTGATCTAGCAAAAGCCCTAATTTTGTGAATTTAAGGTATTTATCCAACTAAGATCTTGAATCAACTTAAGTAATCGGATATAATCATGGATGTGTCATTGATTCACAACATTAAGGATAAGAACAGATCTAGAACTAAGAAAGATCTAGTTGAACCCTTAGAAAAAGATGCTAGTTTAACTTTATCATCCGTACTAGATAGAGTTCTTCATTTAGAGAATGTTAAAAGTTATCTTGGATGCAAATATGAAACCCTAAGGGAGAGTAATTTTAATGGTGAATATAAAAAATTGTACAACAAGGATATGTCAGTGAAACAAGGTTATGAACATCTAGAGGAAAATGAAATCATTAAGTACTCTATGAAATATGAATTTGATGATGAGGAGTGTACTAAGATCATTTTGAGTTGGATACATAATGGTAAATTTTGGTTAGAAGATAGAGTTATAGACATAACTGCAGACCTAATTCATGATGTGACTGTATTATCAAAAGTTGGTGCAATTCCACTGAATGAGAAAAACATGAGAAAGATTGTGATTGATAACACCGGTTCAATATACAATGGAAGAGGTATAGTTATTAGTAAGATTAAGCAAGATGATGTAAGATACTTATGTAAGATTTTGACAACAAAATTTTGTGGAAGTTCTAGAGAAGATGATATGTTAGTAGGTATGGTACACATTTCTTATTTGATGTGTGTGGAGAAGAAGCTTGTGGATATGTGTGAAATTCTAAGAATACAGTTGTTTGAGAATTTGGAAAAGATAAAGAAAGCTAAATACACTCACTTTAGATTTTCCTCATTGGTTACTTACATGTTCTTCCACTTGCTAAGAATATTTCCTTACACTATTGATTGGAATGATGGTGAGAATACTATGGAAAGAATCAATAAAGTTTACATGAAACATCTTATTGAGAAGGTTAATGACAGTGTAAAGTTAGTGTTGAAAACTTTTCAGAACATTGTGGTAAATAGATCCAAAATTCCTCCATCCCTAGTTGAGAAATACAAAGATGATATATGTTTTATGGTTGATACTGATTTCACTTACATTGAGGTAGTAGAACCTAGACATGAATTCATAGACCCTCTTGGCTATGAAATCTCTAAAGTTGAAATAGAAGGATGTGTTAGTAGATTGTTGAAAAGTAAATTTGATGCTCATAACAATAGATTTGGAACATATGATGAAAAATTTGATTCAAAAAAGACACTTAAGGAAGAGAAACAATCAAAGAAGAGAGTGGAGACTACAATAAAGAAAATTCTAAAAGAAACAGGTTTGAGTGAGTAGGAATTTTATATTGCAACAAAGACTGCAGAAGCAATAAGGCAAAGTGAGATACTATCAGTCCCACCTTTGGCATCAAGTGCAGACCCTCAAGAACCTATTCAAGTTAAGGTAAAGGTTGAAGAACCTGAGAAGGAGCAAGAAATTAGTCAGATAGAGAAACCCTCTTCTTCAGCACCAAGCAAAAGAATGAAGGTAAGTGCTTCAGGACCGGGTAAAAGACAAAAAATAATTGTTCCACTAGTACCTAGAAGAGTTGTAGAGATAAAAGATGATGAAGTAACAATAAAGAAGAAATCATGGAAACCAAGGATAGAAAGAGTTAATGAAGACATGTTGTAGCATGGAGACTTTACCAAGATGAACAAATACTATGATTTATATGGATCCTCTAATAGATTAAATCTAGAGAATGCAATGGTTACACATATGATTTTGGCAAACAAGAAATTTGATACTATTCATGGAAAGATACTAGAAGATTTGTACAACAGACTTGTGAGCAGAAAGATGAGAGCACAAGAAGAAGATACTAAAATGAGAGAGAATGTGATAAGATAGTTTTGTGACATAAGAGATGATGACCACCTTAAATAGATCCTCAAGCCACTTGAAACCCTATTAATAACCAAAAGAAGAACTATACAAATAATGGGAGGTTAGTATGAACTAGTGAAGACTGAAACTGAACAGGCAGTTGTGCAAGTGCTTGCAAACTTGGTAGCAGGAAAAGATAGCAAAGATCAATTAGTTGCAGAACCAGCAGAGAAACAGAGTTCAAAATAGGCAGAGGCAGTAGCAGAGGTAGTTGAAGTTGAAGATATTCCCTTTTCTTCTATAAACATTGGCACAAAATCTATGGACATTGAAGGAACAAAAGTTACTTTAGATTCAGATGATGCGGTACTCAACAGTTTGGATAACATTGTTGACAATTTGGCTTTGGGAGAGCAGGAAAAGAGTATTGAAATAGAGACTACATGAACAAAGAAGCAAATGGCAGTAGTGGTCACTACATCTAGTACACCTATTGTACCTATGATACCACAAGAGGACATCAGTTTTACCCCTAAGGCTGGAAAGAAAAGAGAGATTGGTTCGATGCTTGAAGATTTAGGCAAAGAAGTGGATGATGTTGATCAACTAGATTTGATCACATCTTTGAACAAAATTATTGGGAAAAACATTAAGGTCAAGAATTTGGAAGGTAGCCTGAAAGATTTGACTAAGAAGCTACAAAGTGTTATATCTACAAAAGTCTTTGATTCAAACCCACTTGAAAGAGAAAAGATGGTAATAAATTCTTTTGATGTTGAGTTCACTAATTTGATTGATATTGCTAAGGTTAAGGCTCAGGCAGCTTATGAAGCTAAGATGTTGCAGAATATAAGTCAAAATATCAAAAATGACATTGGTCGCCTTGACAGATACATTAAGAACTTAAGGAAACATCTTGAGACTGGAAAGTGTTTGTACATTCAGTGTACAAAATCTGAAAATATAATAATTGAGGAAGAGAAGAAGATAAAAGAGAAGCAAGATGAAATTACAGTAGAGACAAACTCAATGGCCAGCCCAAACATAAAGATCAGTGCAGTTGAGAAAAAGATCAGAAAATTATGTGATGAGATAAGGACTTTGAATGATGAGAAGAACAAGAAAATTATCAAGATAAACATCTTGAGAGAGCATGTCTCAATCAAGTTGACTATAATAGAAGAGCAGCTAGAAGAATGTCTTACTGCTAAGACATCATTTCAAAAGTTCAATTTTGAGTCCCTTCAAGCTTGTTAGATTGCAGCATACGGATTGAGTACTTTACTCAATGTAGCAGAATCAATTAAGAAGGCATGGGAGAAAGATTTTGAGGCTTGGAAGTCAGATTTTTCAGATTGTGTTGCAAGCCTACCAGCTTTGCAATAAGACAGTAAGGTAAAAAGTTTTGACACAATTTTGTATATCCCTTTCCACCCTTTATTTTGTCATTGTTGTCAAAGGGGGAGAGATACTTAGAAAATTGTCTATATATGATAAGGAAGGATACTCATAGGGGGAGTTCTATGGAGTATTATGAAGTTTTATAGATTATGTGTATATTTTGAGGAGATATAAGGATAATAGTCTATGGCCATAATTTTGATACAAATTTTGAGATTTTGACTTGTACACTTAGCCAATTTTCTCATATGTTGCCACCAATGACAAAGGGGGAGATTGTTGGCAATTTGGCTGAGCTATGTACATGGATGTCATTATGGAAACATATGTTCCCTATGAAGATCACATAAGCTGGAAAGTAAGTATGGAAGATCGCAGACTAAAATTGTCTAAGTATGAAACAATGTTTTTGATAGAGCACCCGATACAGTTTGTTTTGGCGACGTTCACTGGAGCATGATCGAAGTTTGCGTAGTTGAACATAGACTCTATGTTGTCTATGGATACCCCATCTCAGTGTGCAAAAGAGTACAGAAAATACAGACAAAGTTATGATTGTTTTACTGATGACAAAGTATAGCCGACAGAGTAGTTTTGAAGGCAAAACTAGTAAATGAATTAAGGGATTATTTTTCTTGTCAAAATAATGACTTAATATTATAAAGAGCTGACATCCTAGATGTTTACTCTTGGATAAATATGTGGAAGCTTATTGGAGAAAGATATTATGTTTGTATCTTGTATAAAGATGTAATATTGTAATGTACCGAACATACTTGAAATGTAACTTGTGATAGTTTTATATTGTGATACTGGTGAAAGTTGACATGATGCAAAGTTGTAAGCAGTACCATATTGTAATCAATAAACATTTGTATTACTTTTTTGGGTAGTGAGCTCATCTGGTAATCAGGTTTTGTATCTACAACTCCTAACAGGGTTGAGGCTTCTAACAAGGCCTATAGTCCCTTAACTAGGACCGATACACTATATGATTGTAACAGGCTCCTAACAGGGTCAACATCCTTAATAGGATACTTTTGATTAGTGGATCTTTGTGGGTACCATCCCCACCAGGGTTTTCCATTTTCCAGGGTTTCCTTGAGAACATATCATGTGTTATGAGTTCCTTACATTTACTGTTATGTATGCTATTTAGTCTCTTATGCTTTAAAGTAATCTATTATATCCATAAGTGGGCAAAAGTAAAAATTTTGTGAAATACTGATTCACCCCCCCCTCTCAGTATTTCCTATTTCTAATAGATACTTGGTAATTACTAATGCTCAGTCGACACTACACTTTCTAAGCTTATATTGGTGCTCGATCAACACTAGCATCACTTGGCTTATACTTAAGTTCCCTAATCTTCTAATCTTTTTCTCGGTCAAGCCTATGCTTTTAGGCTTTCTTTCCACATCTCTTCTATGCTTCAAATCAACTATCTTCTTCACTTAGTGTTATAGATAAACAACACATTACCTTTCCAATGTGCCAACTAATCAAGTACCTATTGTAGTTTCTCATAACTCAACCTTTCCACTAGGTCTTCTTGTTATCTCCTCTTTTCAAATCCTCTTCATCAATCAAAAGATATGTCACTTTACTAGATAGTTATTGTCTCACTAGTTAAGGTTTGACATCAACGACAATATAACAATTGTTTCAATTGTAGTTTCCAACAAATTAAATAATTAGAAAATATTTAACTATAGGAAATCTCCAGGAAATGTAAATCTCAAATTTTGAATTAAAATAATGACACACATTAATTAAAGAATTAAGATTATTTAATTGATTAAAGGATAGTTAATGAAATTTGCATTGGACAATTTTAGGTGTCTATGCGATTTTGATTGTGGTTTCAATTAATACAACTTAAAGAATTGCCCCAATATGCCTCAATGGGAATGAGGTGATGATGATGTAATATGATGCTTATGTACCATTGTATATTGTAAGCACCTGACATGTGCAAATATTTTCATGATTTTTTAGTACCCACCTTAGTGTTTTTTAATAGTACGACTTCATTTGACACTTAATGGACACCTGAAATCAAATATAAGTCCTCTATCATTTCAATTTAGTTAAAAATTGAGGTAAGCCCTTATTTCTAAGTGTTCTCTTCTATTTTTCCTCCAATCCAATTATTTATTTCATCACTTAGGCCATGTTACCAATTGCTACCTTCGTGTTCTGTCCTAGCCTCAAAATTAGTTCTACCTTGTAATCTAGCATGTCCTATTTGTCTAGGTATGTGGTCTTGATTTGAGGTCTAATTTGGTAGAACATAATACATAGGGAATTGTGTTCCTAAGAGCATAGTTCCCAAGGTATTGTGTTCCCCTAAGATTAGGTTAAAATTGGGATCAGGTTCCCATCTCAATGTTTTAGTGGGGTATTGAGGTTTATGGTCAACCTACTTGAGTTTTAGCCCCCAAGTTATTGCAAGAGGTAAATAAACACATCATCTCTCCTCATTTTAGAAATAAAGATTAATATATTTCATCACTCTCAAACTTTCACATTCATGATGAAGTATTCAAGTTCAATATTTAAAGGAAGCATCCAAGCATTCAAGATCTAGAGTTCTTCTCAATAATTTAAGGTGTTCTTCTCCATGAATCAATCTTATTTCCTCATTGAAGGCCAACCAAAGGATTTTTCGATCAAGGAAGGAGATACAAATACATCTACATTCATCCAAGTCTTTTTTCTTCTTCTTAATGAAGCATTGTGGAAAACTACAACATTCATTATACAAGGTTTTGTCTTTCATGATTTCCTTTTGGATTTTTGTGCTAAGTGAAATCTATTGCGTCACCACATTTGACCACATTCAAAGACAAATTTGCATTGTCAAGGTATGACATGTTCTATTTTTCAAAACTAGGAGCCGCTATATGACAACATGATTTTATTTCCTTTATTTCATTTCAAGGTTGATTCCAAACAAGGGTTTGACTGAGGCAAACCCCTTTATCCAACCTTCCTCCATTTTTTTAATGTGTAGGTATAGGTGGCACAACTATCAGAACTAATCTAGAAAGTACCGTGTGTGTGAATTTTGTACCTAGCTGTAGACACAACACTTCAGTAAAACATTAGAGGTTAGCGAAAAATCAAAATCATGCAATGAAATGGAAACTATGCTAACCAGATGATTTACTGCCTTCTAGTGGATGCGAGTATGATATTCTCAGATCGGACTGAGACCAGTGACAATGCAACACCTAAATGAAAGATTTGAATGCAAAATATGAAAGACTAGATGAATGTAGATTTATTCTATATTTTTGTATTTTTTGTGCAATATTAATGAAAAACTGTATGAATCCAAGCTAATATGAATGAAATTGAGAATGAAAGAAGATTTAATCTAAGAATGCTATGAATGAGTATGAATATAAAAGCTATGATATGAAACTATGTAAAAGATATGATCAACTATGAAAGATCTCACAAATCGCTTGTCGCAAGTGCTCAATCCTTTGATCGCAAATTCGCTAGAGTAATTATGCAAATTTGAGTGTTGATAATTATGAAGAGTTGAGCCTTGATTTTATAGAAATCCAAGGCTTTGAGGATATAGCCATAGGAGAAAAGCCATAAATCACTCTTGATAAACTCAGGTTGATTTTTGAGTTATCAGGAAATCAGAGATAATTAACTCACAAAAATCATGCAAAAGCAGGGTTTTACTCAAAATAGAGTTTTAGATCAAATTTCAACTCATCATCAGATGTTGAGTTTAATTTTAAAATTGATTGTTAATTTCTAGTTGCCTTCTTTTCTGATTGTGCATGATTTAATTATAAATTAATTTAAAAATAAAGTGATTTATTATCAACTTAAGTGATTTTTGAAATAAAATAATTGATTTATGGGTTAATCAATTATTAACTCAAACTTTATCCAAAAACTATATTATTAAATTTGACAATTGACATGAATTAATTAAATAAGAATTTAATCAATTAGTCATAAGATTTTAGATTTATTGTCAAAATTAAATAATATAATTTAAGAATAATTTAATTAAATCCAATTAAATAATTAAGTGGCAGTATTAAACCTAATTAATTAAATATTCAGAATATTCAATTAATCAAAGTTTAGGATAAATAGGATTTATCACCAAATAATATTTAATTAAAGATAATTAGATAAATTAGGAATATTTAGGAAATATTCCCAGATGCAGAATTAAGAATAAAATCAATTAGGATTCGATAATGTGCAGATGTGCCTTAGGTTAGGACTTTGATGCCGATTTCATTTGAATTAAAGATGTAGGAGGTTAATGGACCAATAGCCCATTTTTGGGGTATTACATTTTGCCCCTCTTTGAATCACTGTGCAAAGCGTAGTGGTTCAAAGAATAGTCTGTGTATGATAAAGATGTTTGAGATTGAAACTAATTTGAAAGATTTGAAAGATTAATCAATTTTGAGATAGAAAATGATTGAAAGATTTAAGATTTAGGTCTCGAGTGACCAAAGATAATGTCAGCTATAACAACAATGAACCAGTGATTATGAAAGAGTGCCAAAACACCTGATTCTGACCCTTATGTTTGTGAAGAAGTGAGTGACCAATTCCAGACCTAAATGTCCTTGTATGAATCATATTGGTATCACATCCTAAACCCATCAGTTACGAAGAACCAAGGAAGTAACATTAATGAACTGATGGTTATGAAAAGCTAATACAATTTACAAGATAGATTTAGGATACCAGATTGCAATAGATTTGCCCCAAGTGACGAGGACTTTAGATGAACCAACAACTAGATGTGGTTGTTGTCTTAATTACTGAGGAAATATTTGATTGACAAAATTGAGTTACAGGCTTGAATGATGTGCAATACCATGCCCCCTTTGGGATAAAAATTGAAATATGACAAGAAAAGTCATTGTTAAACGGTTTAGAAGCATGTTAATTGATTTGAGAATTGGTTATATACATTCGATAATGTGTTCTACGTCATTTGGAGGTCGTGGAGACCAAGTTTGACTAGGTTAAACCATGAGTTGTCCATACTTGACCAAGTTGAAATTTTGATAGTTTGATGTAAGATAATAAGTTAAGTTGAATCTTAGATTTTTGTGATGATTGAAGGTCGATTATGCAAGTAGTTAATAATATGAATGATCTCAGATTTCAATTTTGATCCTGAAAAAGGATTTTACTTGTTGTTTCATTGGAGGAACCTTCATACAATGCTCAGTCCTTGTGTCATGTTTAGCATTTTTGGTTTTGAAGAATCGTTTAAGTGTTCAAGAAATTTGTGAGATCATGCAAAGTGCAAAATGAAATGCAAACCTAGGACCTAGGATCTAGTCACTGATCATGTGTCGGTCATTTGTCATCATTGAATTTTTAGGGAACTGGATAAATCAATACAATTCCCACTAGTTATGAAACCATAGACATATGAATATCGATTTGTATGTGCAAGAATCAATACAACACCCACTGGTTAGGAAACCATGAACATATGAATATTGATTTTATTTTTGGAATGTCAAATTGGATATAAGCACCAAGGCATAAATGCCAGGATGACCTGAATATCATGTCCATTTTGATATAGCAATTTGTATAAGCATCAAAACATAAACGTTGTGATGACCGGAATACGCCTTGCAAAAAAAACACATCAAGCAATCAAGAGATCATTCTAAATCCAGTGTGAATTACCTGTAGTGACCCTTTATCATTCACATCCTTAGGCAAGATCGCATGTCACAGTAGGAGAAAGAACTCAATCAAAAAGACAATAGTTAGATCAAACTTCCTTGAATTTTTTGGGTATCGATGGTTGAGGTACTCATGGCCCTCCAATTCGAGATAAAGGCTCTTACAGACAGACACCATTTCAATCCAGAATTTCCAAAGTTGTTAGATTTTCACATACAAGAAGAAAACAAAGAAAAGATTATGCCCCCAGTCATCACTCTCTAAATCCAGTAAAGGACATCATCGAAGAGCTTGAAGGGACACAATATGCAAAAACCTCAATGCGAATCAGTAAGCATACAAGGAGATAAAAGCATGTAAAAAGAATAGATTGTTTTTAATTTGTGTTTGATTACATTGTTGTAGATGCAAAATCCTTTTTGGAGAGGAGACTGACTGACTTACTCAAATGTGGCTTCAAAGGACTTTGACTGGATATGAATCTTCTAAGATATATTGGAGGCTATAGGATATGACTGCGATTGCCCCCAAGTTTGAAACATTGATAGGATATAGACGCTTGAGCTGATTGGTGTACAAACTGACTTATTGAAAACAAGAATGCAGAAACAAACTAGGAGGTATGTACAAACTAAAGCAAGATTGAAAGTTGGGAAAGACCAAGATTGTGATGATAGATGGAGCATTTTGAACAAGTGGCACCTGTTTGCCGAGTTTTCACCATCTTGGCAGAGATTCTATTTTTGCTACCAAGGCGCCTGTTTCCAGGTTTTCACCAAGGCACTTTTTCTTTTTCCCATTTTGTTGTATTTTTCATTTTTTCAATTTTTTTGTATTTTTTGATTTCTTTTGTGAATCATCAAGGCGCCCATTGCTAGGTTTTCACCAAGATGTTCATTTTTTTAGGACTTTTTCCAATTTTAAAGATTTTTTCAGGACATTTTACCATACACTGAATGCCTTAGGCATAGAATTTCTTCAGATGGAGAACATTGATTGGTTCTCGGAGCTGTTCTCCTTCAGTCATTGAGAGTTGATAGGCTCCAGAGCCAAAAGTAGTAGTGATAACAAAGGGACCTAGTAGTTTGGGTTCAAACTTTCCCTTGTGCTCTCTATGTGATTGATTTTTAGAATTCTCTCTCAAGACTAGATCGCCAACCTGAAATTCTCTATGTCTGACTTTCTTATTGTAGCCTCAAGACATTCTTTTATGATATACTTTGAGATGATCATATGCTGCTTGCCTGCGCTCATCTAGTAGTTCAAGTTCTTGCAACCTAGACATTGTGTAGTCATCACTAGCTACTAGACCATGCATTCTGATTCTTAGTGATGGGATTTCAACCTCAATAGGCAGTACTGCTTCAAACCCATAAACTAAAGAAAAAGGTGTAGCCCCAGTGGGTGCTCTGATACTTGTTCTGTAGGCCTAGAGAGCTGGATTGATCATGAGATGCCAGTCTCTTCCTATTTTATTAATTGTACGGTGAAAGATTTTCAATAGATTCTTGTTAGAAGCCTCTGCTTGTCCATTCCCTTGAGGATAGTAGATAGATGACCAATGTTGTGTAATCTTGAGTTTGGTACATAGATCATCTAAGTCTCTATTTTTGAATTGTCCACCATTATCTAATTAAGTGGTAGTATTAAATTTAATTAATTAAATATTTAGAATATTCAATTAATCAAAGTTTTAGGATAAATAGGATTTATCACCAAATAATATTTAATTAAAGATAATTAGATAAATTAGGAATATTTAGGAAATATTCCCCGATGTAGAATTAAGAATAAAATCAATTAGGATTCGATAATGTGTAGATGTGCCTTAGGTTAGGACTTTGATGTCAATTTATTTCAAATTGAAGATGTAGGAGGCTAATGGACCTATAGCCCATTTTTGGGGTATTACATTTTTCTCCTCTTTGAATCACTGTGAAAAGCGTAGTGGTTCAAAGAATAGTCCGTGTATGATAAAGATGTATGAAACTGATTTGATTTGAAAGATTTGAAAGATTAACCTATTTCAAGATAGAAACCAATTGAAAGATTTAAAGATTCAAGATTTAAGATTTAGGTCCTAAGTGACCAAAGATAATGTCAACTATAACAACAATGAACCGGTGATTATGAAAGAGTGCCAAAATGCCTGATTCTGAACCTTATGATTGTGAAGAAGTGAGTGGCCGATTCCAGACCTGAATGTCCTTGTGTGAATCATATTGGTATCACATCCTGAACCCATCAATTACAAAGAACCAAGGAAATAACACTAATGAACCGATGGTTACGAAAAGCTGGTACAGTTTACAAGATAGAATTGGGATACCAGATTGCAATAGATTTGCCCCAAGCGATGATAGATTTGCCTCTAGTGACAAGGACTTTAGAAACTAGACGTCATTGTTGTCTTGATTACTAAGAAAGATTTGATTGACATAATTAGAATAATAGACTTGAATGATGTGTAATACCATGCCCCCTTCAGGATAATAATTGAAATCTGACAAGAAAAGTCAGTGTTAAATGGTTTAGAAGCATGTTAATTGATTTGAGAATTGGTTATCTATGTTCAAGAACATGTTTTGCATTGTTTAGAGGTCTTGGAGACCAAATTTGACTAGGTTAAACCATGAGTTGACCATAGTTGACCAAGTTGAAATTTTGATAGTTTGATGTAAGATAATTAGTTAAGTTGAATTCTAGATTTTTGTGATGATTGAAAGTCGATTATGCAAGTAGATAATAATATGAATGATCTCAGATTTTGATTTTGATCCTAAAAAAGGATTCCACTTGTTGTTTCATTGGAGGAACCTTCATACAATGCTCAGTTCTTGTGTCATGTTTATCCTTTTTGGTTTTGAAGAATCGTTTAAGTGTTCAAGAAATTTATGAGATCATGCAAAGTACAAAATGTAATGCAGAATGAAATGCAAACCTAGGACCTAGGACCTAGTCACTAATCATGTGTCGGTCATTTGTCATCATTGAATTTTTAGGGAACCAGATAAATCAATACAATGACCACTAGTTATGAAACCATAGACATATGAATATCGATTTGTATGTGCAAGAATCAATACAACACCCACTGGTTAGGCAACCATGGACATATGAATATTTATTTTATTTTTGAAATGTCGAATTAGATATAAGCACCAAAGCATAAATGCCAGGATGACCTAAATATCATGTCCATTTTGATATATCAATTTGTATAAGAATCAAAACATAAACGTTGTGATGACCGGAATACACCTTGCAAAAAAAACACATCAAGCAGTCAAGAGATCATTCTAAATCCAGTGTGAATTACTTGTAGTGACCCTTTATCATTCACATCCTTAGGCAAGATCGCATGTCATAGTAGGAGAAAGAACTCAATCAAAAAGACAATAGTTAGATCAAACTTCCTTGAATTTTCTGAGTATCGATGGTCGAGGTACTCATGGCCATCCAATTCGAGATAGAGGCTCTTACAGATGGACACCATTTCAATCTAGAATTTCCAAAGTTGTTAGATTTTCACATACAAGTAGAAAATAAAGAAAAGATTATGCCCCCAGTCATCACTCTCTAAATCTAGTAAAGGACATCATCGAAGAGCTCAAAGGGACACAATATGCAAAAACCTCAATGCGAATCGGTAAGCATACAAGGAGATAAAAGCATGTAAAAAGTATAGATTGTTTTCAATTTGTGTTTGATTGCGTTGTTGTAGATGCAAAATCCTTTCTGGAGAGGAGACAGACAGATAAACTCAGATGTAGCTTCAAAGGACTTGGACTAGATATGACACGTCTAAGATACACTAGAGGCCATAGGATATGATATTGATTGCCCCCAAGTTTGAAACATTGATAGGATACAGACGCTTGAGTTGATTGGTGTAGAGACTGACTTATTGAAAACAAGAATGCAGAAACAAACTGGGAGGTATGTACAAACTAAAGCAAGACTGAAAGCTGGAAAAGACCAAGATTGCACTGATAGATGGAACATTTTGAACAAGTGGCACCTGTTTGCCAAGTTTTCACCATCTTGGGAGAGATTCTATTTTTGCTACCAAGGTGCCTGTTTCCAAGTTTTCACCAAGGCATTTTTTCTTTTTCCCATTTTGTTGTATTTTTCATTTTTCAATTTTTTTGTACTTTTTTGTATTTTTTGATTTTTTTTGTGAATCATCAAGGCACCCATTGCTAGGTTTTCACCAAGATGTTCATTTTTTCAGGACTTTTTTCCAATTTTTAAGATTTTTTCAAGACATTTTACCATACACTAAATGCCTTAGGCATAGAATTTATTTAGATGGAGAATGTTGATTGGCTCTTGGACCTGTTCTCCTTCAAACATTGAGAGTTGATAGGCTTCAAAGCCAAAAGTAGCAGTGATAACAAAAG
This sequence comes from Chamaecyparis obtusa, assembly GCA_027943335.1. Lineage (NCBI taxonomy): Eukaryota > Viridiplantae > Streptophyta > Pinopsida > Cupressales > Cupressaceae > Chamaecyparis > Chamaecyparis obtusa. The sequence goes on along the minus strand of BSBK01003961.1, from coordinate 239,621 downwards.
AACCCAACTAGTTGGGTTCAAACTTTCCCTTGCGCTCTCTATGTGATTGATTTTTAGGATTCTCTCTCAAGACTAGATCGCCTACCTGAAATTCTCTATGTCTGACTTTCTTATTGTAGCCTCTAGACATTATTTTTATATATACTCTGAGATGATCATATGCTGCTTGTCTGCACTCATCTAATAGTTCAAGTTCTTGCAACCTAGATACTTTGTAGTCATTACTAGTTACTAGACCATGCATTATGATTCTTAGTGATGGGATTTCAACCTTAATAGGCAGTACCACTTCAGACCCATAAACTAAAGTGAAAGGTGTAGCCTCAGTGGGTGTTCTCATACTTGTTCGTAGGCCCAGAGAGCTGGATTGATCATGAGATGCCAGTCTCTTCCTATTTTATTAATTGTACGGTGCAAGATTTTCAATAGATTCTTGTTAGAAGCCTTTGCTTGTCCATTCCCTTGAGTATAGTAGATAGATGACCAATGTTGTGTAATCTTTAATTTGGCACATAGATCATCTAAGTCTCTATTTTTTAATTGTCCACCATTATCTGTGACTATAGAATGTGGAATACCATACCGGCATATGATGTAGTTCAAGATGAACATATATATTTTCTTACCAGTTGCTTGTGTCAAAGGGACTACTTCTACCCATTTTGTGAAATAATCTATAGCTGTGATTATATGGGTATGCCCATTAGAAGAATGAGGATGTATGGATCCTATAAGAACAAATGACCATTGGTGAAAAGGCCATTGTGTAATAAAGGGAATTAGATCTTTCCCTGGAGCATGAATTAAGTTGCCATGCACTTGGTACTTTTGATAGTTCTTAGCAAACTTGATAGACTCTTTCTCCATTTCTAGCCAATAGTACCCAGACCTAATAAGTTTTCAGGCTAGTGTTAAACCATTCGAGTGTGACACACAAATACCATCATGGACTTCCTCTAATGCACGTTGAGACTCTTCTCATTCTAAAAATCTAAGTAGCATACCATCTAGACCTTGTTTGTACAGATCGTGACCAATGATAACATATCAAGAGGCATTGCGGATAAGATATCTCTTTACATGGCAGTTAAAGGTATTGGGAATGATTTGTTCTTTGAGATAGGAGAATAGGTTTTTATATCAGGATGAATCATGACCTACAATAGTGAAAATCATCCAGGTTTCAGGGGAGTCATATGCAGGATAAGATAGTGCTTCCACCAAGAACTCATAGCATAGCTCATGTTTAGTCTGCTATAATAAAATAGATAGTGTTTCCATTGCATCGACAACCTTATTCTCTGTTCTAGGTATTTTCTCAAAGGTGATAGATATGAAATACTTCTTTAGATCATCTGCCATTCTTTTGTATGGAACAAGCTTTTCATCCTTCATTTGATACACATCATTGACTTGTTGTATTACAAGTTGTGAGTCTCCATGAATGTGTAATTCCATTACTCTCCACTCAATTGCTATTTTCATACCATTTAAAAGGGCTTCATATTCAGCAATATTGTTTGTACAAGGAAATTTGATTCTAAATGCCTTGGGAATAGAGTATCCTTGAGGATTGATAAACAAGATGCCTACTCCATATCCATTCTATGTATAGGAGCCATCAAAGAACAATTGCCACTCTCTAGAAGAAAGATTCATGATAGAGGAATCTAGAAATTCCATTTGCATTGGTGTGTCATCAAACAAAGGTGCATCCGCTAACTGATCAAAAATAATTTGTCCTTTGATAGCTTTTCTTTCAACATATTCAATGTCAAATTCACTTAAGAGCATGACCCATTTGGCTAATCTACCCGTGAGGGCAGCTTTGCTTAGTAGGTACTTTAGTGGATCAATCTTAGCTACTAAATGCATGGTATGAGCCAACATATAATGTCTTAGTTTCTATGATGCAAAGATCACAGCTAGACAAGCCTTTTCAATCATAGAATAGTTCTTTTTGTATGCCACCAATGTTCTACTGATATAGTATATAGCTCTTTCCTTCTTGTTCTCATCATGTTGTGGAAGCAATGCCCGCAATGATGTATCTATTGTGGAGATGTATAAGATCAATGGCTTCCCTTGTATATGAGGCATCAATATAGGAGGATTTGATAGATATTTCTTGATATGATTAAAATTATTTTCACATTCCTTGCTCCATGCAAAGGTCACATGTAATGCACCGCCAGGGAACCCAAGAGAACTTAACCTAAACATGCATCTAAATTTACATTATATATATATATATATATATATATATATATATATATATATATATATATATATATATATATATATATATATATATATATATATATATATATATATATATATATAAAGTTAACATACAAGATAAACATCAATGCGAAAGCAATTACCATTTACTCACAATAATACAATAACCAACACAAGTTACAACTCTCAAGGGTTCCTTAACAAAAATTACTTAAACATTAATTAATTAATTTAGATTAGGTACAATTACAAAACCCATATAAACAAATGAAGGATAAAACAACATCACATAGAAGATAACATAAATACAACTGGTACCATAAGGTATCCATAAACCTACATCCACTGCACATGTCACAGGGTATGTAATACAATAACCGAAAAGAAGAACAATAAGATATCCTTGAAAAACTGATACAAGGTTACAAGATCACAAGGAAGAAGATCAAGAAGAAGATGAGTAAAAGTCCAACAGTGAAGATCAAGAAGGAACAACTACTACAGGGATCATCTAGCACTGGTACACGATCGTCAGAATCTCAAATGGTAAAAGAACAACTACCACCCGACCTCGTGAACCTAAATGGTCCACTCCCACCGTGCTGAGGAGATAACAACAGATTCCACTCGGATAACAAACAACAAATAGATCAAGCTAAGGAAAGGATCCTGAAAGCTCTCCAACTCAAGGTGAAAAATTAATAATGTCATGAAAGACTCACTATTCTAGAGGCAACCGACACATGTAGGATAACTAGTCTATGCATAGGAAGGTGTCATCATGTACGTCTAACCCTTGAGTTTTGTCCTGATAATCTTGCTAGATCCTGGCACCCAAGTGACCTTACATGGTGTCAATGACCTCTCGTACTGACAAAGCCATCGACTATGCCAACTCATCCCTTAAAAAGGGTGCTAGTCATCTTCTCCATTCCCACCTTAGTCTATACTAGCACTAAGCCAGGGTGAGGAAACCATATCTTATTAGGTTCATTTTAAAATCTCTCAATGTTATATTATGTTATCACTTGATTAAGATGCTTAACAATAAGTGATCCTGGCAGCCACTTGTGGGCCCCGGTGCTTATTGCAAGCCACCTCCTACTACATATCTAAGTAAACTACCCTAGGCTCACAGATCTCACATAGATCACAAGATGATAATAATGTCCCTCAGGACTGTTCCACAACATAACAGGAACACACAGGTTCTCACATAACCATAATATCACAAAACACTCTCAAAGTGTTCACAAAAGAATATACACATGATCCTGTGGATCAAACATAAAAGTCAATATCATATTCTCCTCTATAGAATATGAAGTAAAACTCAATACAACATGAGCCCAAATGGTTAAATCAGGGATGATAATCAGAATAAACACTCACATCAAATATAATATTGAAATCATGTCACAACCGACTCATACCCAAGCCTCTATTTTTCCCCTAGGTCTTCTAGTATTTGAAAACATAACAAGCAAAAGAAAACACTCCAGGCACGAAGAAGATACATAGGCATCATAGATAATTGAAAACTAATCCATAAGCATATAAAACTCCATATTGACCATTATTGAATACTCATATAGTGTCGCATAACTCTATTTAGATAATCTTAACAATAAGCATTGAAACAAGACCATAAATAAAAAATAATCCCTATATACATTCTATGAGTTCAAAATAGAATAAAATGTCCAATTTCAATATAAAATGATGCATTTACAAATATAAAATGAACCACACATTACAGTATTAAACAAAGCCCAAATGATTCATACAATTGCGAACACTCCCTATACTTCATATCTCGGCTAAACAAAATGAACACTTCAAGTCTCTACAATTTTCAACTAAACCTAATCCATGTCCAATTAGATTTAATTAACATATTATATAAAGTTCACTATTCCATTAGCAAACATTGTTCTCTATCCTTATGATAAAACAATAAATTAATTTTATCTAAAGGCCTAATAACCCCAAGCAATATTTTAATCAATATTCAATTAAGAGCCATTAATAAATATTGCTATAAAATTAACCAAATTTTAAAATAGAAATGAACTCTACAATTATTATTAACAGTAAGAATTGCCAATAAATATTACTAAATATTTAATAAAACCTTTTAATAAAAATTATTATTAAATAATATTCATTAGTAAAAATTACTAATAAAACCATATTTCATTAATAAAACTTTTTGTTAAAACTAATTAACAAAATAAAATTACAAAATTTAATTATTAATAATAGACTAACAAAATTTAATATAACAAAACTAAATTAACTAAGTTTAATTTATATTAAATAAAACTTTGCAAAGGAGGTTACGTGGGGCCCACTTGTGGGGACCTGCGCCCACGGCTACCCTACCGCATGACGCACAATGCCGCCGGTAGGGCAAGCTCTATCGCACAACACCCACGGGTGCTGCCAATAGAGTCTGCTTTGTTGATGGTACTATGTACCACCGACATGCTGCTCTCTATCATGGGTGGGGGTACGAGGTTGGGACCCATGCCCCTCCCAACTCTTTTAAATTTTTTTTTTATTAAAAACAAATGAACTTTCCATTCTTTGCATTGATTTATAATATTTTTTAAAAAAATAAAATAAAATTAAGCATACTTTTAACATAACATAAATGTATTATATATATATATATATATAAGAAAGATATTTCTGAAAATGGAAAAGTAAAGTTTGTACTTTCTTTCCAGAAAGAGTAATAGGTCTATTAAACAACTTTTTACCCACAGTATTTTATCTTATTCTTTCTTGTTATTTAATTGTTATTGCTTTTGATCAATGCATAAAAATTGTTTCTCAATGGCTAATCAATTTTTGTCTTTTGCAGGTATGAATATATTTTTGACTGTAATTTTAAACAGAGACTAATAATTTTTATCAGAATTGGAAATTATTTCTAAAATTGATTTTTTAACCCAAATTGGGTTTTTTTGGTAATGAATAGATTTTCTATCCAGCACTATAGTCTAACTATATAACAGAATTGATTTATCATTTTCTAGGAAAACTAAGAACAAACTATCAACAAAATTTTGCCAGCATAACAGTACAATGCCAAATCATCATAAAAATATAAAATAACAAATCTAGGGTTTCTCTAACACCCAAAATCAAAGAAATCATACAAATCTAATGAGATAAATCCAGATCTACTCAAACACAAAATTTTACCAGGTAAAATAACAGAAAACACACAACGAGAATTCCAGATCCTACCTAAGATCCAATGCTAGAAACTGTAATGAAACCCCTGTTGTAGATCTAAGAGTGAGATTTCTTCCAAATTCAATCATGTTTGCAAATTTGAAAACTACGATGAAAGCAGGAACCAGATCCATATGCACACTCAAGCCCAAAACATCAAGCAACCACAACAAACCAAGAATCCTCAAAAACCCAAGCACACAAGCTCTCCAAAATTCTCCTCCAAAAGAAACCTGTCTCATCTCCAAAAGCTCTCTCCAAAATTCTCCAACCACCTGATTGAAAAAAAATGAATGCTAATTCCCCCTATTAGGGATTCAACTCCACCATTCATGCAAACCCTAAATGACTCACAAAAAGAACTCCTAATCAAACTCTCCCTCTTTTGTTGAGAGAAAATACTAATTAATAATTAAAAATAAATTTAATTGTGCACAACTCAACTTAGTCTCCTAAAGACAAGTTGTCACCTTTTTCAAACAAGACAAATTCAAACTCAATAAAGCACATGTTAATATTAAATTCCATTATTAAGTAATTTAATATACCAACACCATTAAATCATGCAATTTATTAATTTAATATCTAATGGACAATATTAAATTATATTTTCACACAATTAATTAATACCAAATATCCTAATATTTGATTTTTAATTAATTAATAATCATACAATAACATAGGAAATAAATTTAATATTATTTTTCAATTATAATATTAAATTCCATAACCATAGAAAATCATATAATCAATCAGCAATAAAACAAGATCATCAAATAAACATACAAACTCAAAGATGGGATCTACAAACTTTGTCACCTAACAAATTCAGATAGCGTAGTCAATAGATACTTATCCAATACCTAGGATAAATGGGCTTAGGATATGGTTTTGGATCTGTGTTATCTTCCCTCCCTTACCATTTGAGATATTGTGATAGGGCATGCTCATCCTGACAATTCAGGGAAGACGATGCTCGGTACCTGCAAACCTGCATACAACACCCGCATGTACAAACATATATAAATATATAACAAACAATGGCGGGGATCGGCCGATCATGTGGATCTCGCAAGCAAGTAACTATGACTCCGTCCCTCAACCACATCAGGCACGTCAAAGAAAAATTTAAAACAAACACATCAACCATACACATGCAAGTATGGGGTCAGTAAAACCATCTGCATCAATAATTTCCTAACATATATTCCATCATCCTAAAGTAATCATAACATTTATAAAATTGGACTAGGGGTAGGGGTACTACATCACACCTTTATGTAATGTCTTTGTAAAAGGTTGTGATATGTTTGCTAGCTATGATATGAAGCGTCTGATAGATTTAACTCTCCCTTGTATTGTTCTCATTTGACTGATATTCTAAGAGCTTTCCAGAAATGACACCAAAAGCACACTTCTTGCTTAAGTCATCTAGATGTTCAGCTCTAATCATAGATTTTTCTAAAGTATCATCAACATAATCCTCCATAGTTTGATGCATCATGTCATGAGAAATAGATGTCATAGCTCTCTGATATGTAGCACCAGCATTCTTAAGCCCAAATGGCATGACATTCCAACAAAAGGTGCCCCATGCACATGTGAAAGCATTTTTCTCTTCATCCTCTGGAGAAATTTTTATTTTATTATATCCAGAGAAATCGTCCATTAAAGAATACATCTCAAAACCCACAGTCATGTCCACTATCATATCAATGTTAGGTAGTGGAAAATCATCCTTAGGGAATGCTTTGTTCACATCTCTAAAGTCTGTGCACACTCTGATTGATTTATCTGGTTTAGAAATAGGTACAATATTTGAGATCCATTCAACATAGTCAATAACTCAGATGAATCCGGCTTTTAGTAGTTTCTCTAATTCAGCTTTGACCAAGAGTGCAACATGTGGATGCATCTTTCTTAATTTTTGCTTAACAGGTTTGACATTGGGAACTATAGACAAATGGTGCATTATAAGATCAGGATCCAACCCTGGCATATCTGAATACTTCCATGCAAAGTTGATCTCCTTTTCTATTAGGAATGTAGTAAATTTTTTCCTTTCTTCTTTTGATAAGGATTGTGCTACATGGATCAACGGTGGTTCTTTTGTTGTTCCCAAGTTGATGGATTGAGTGGGCTCAATTAGAACTGGAGATCTATCCTGTAAATGACTCAAAAGGACATCAAATATCTCATCCTTAGGCACCTCAGAGAGGTTTACACCTTCGGATACATCTTTTATTTTTACTTTTGTAGGTTTTGAGACTGCCACAAACTGGTTTTCACCCTCAGAACTCCTTTTCTTTTTATTCTTATTCTTATTTTTCTGACTAAGATACTTGACGTCTGACTCCGTCATGCTAATGCTTGGTTCACTGATGGAAGTCCTCATAGCCTCAACTACATTGAGGTAGAAAGCAAGGGCATAGTCATTGGGAAAGGTATAAATACCTTGGCTCATATTTTTAGAGGTTTGGTCAACAAGTTCAAGATTTTGGATAGTCAAACTCGTGAAAGATTGGGAAATAGTGTTTACGAATATGGATCTGTCATCATTGGTCCTAACCCAACACTCAAGTGCAAAGGTGATATTACAACTTAAGACATTCAATTCATGAATAGGCTCAATGTCATTGTGGAAGTCCACTTCAGCAAATCGGTGGATGAGACTTGATAAGTTCATCATTTTTCTCTAGACTTACATTGGGTTTAGGTGCATATTGGTGAATAACATCAACATGTTTCTCTGTAATAAGCTCATCTTCTTCTGGAATGGCTCCCCATTCATAGTCATTAGATTCTTCATCTATGCCTCTAGGAAATCTAAGAACATGAGTAAAGTCAGGGTGAATACCCCAAGAAGGGTTACCCTCAAATTCTGATTTGAATTCATACTCATGGGAATCTATCTCAGAATAACTACCACCTTCCTCTCTATCTATTTGATTGTCTTCAAGATTAGCTGGTTCTTGTGTTGCAACTATCTCTTGCTCTATAGTAGGTTCTTGTGTTTCTACTACATTAATTATTTTTATTGGATCATCTTTAGCTTCAAGGAGGTCTTTTATCTCTTTAGGAAAATGCTCATAGGGAATGAGATCTTCAGTGGTGTCTAAATCATCACTATCAGATTGTTTTGTTGTTTCTCCCTTTAGTTGATTTGTGGTGGATGGCTCAATCTATTCTAAGACATGTGGGGAGTTCTTGCTAAGACAAAAAGGCTTCTTCTTATATCCTAGACCTATTGTATTCTTGTTTGCTCGGCCACGATGGTCAAGAGGTGATAGAAGACCTTTACCCTATAGTCCTAGAGGTCCTTTTCTAGTATATCCCATTTTTGTGATCAATTTGTCTCCTGGGCCATATGACTTAGAAGAGATATTTAGTATTTTAGCATCACATTTTTTAACAACTTGAGATTTAGGTTCATCTTTGTATAGCCATGCAAGCACAACTTCATCTTCTTCAAACTCTTGTTTAGATACTGGTTTTGAAACAAAATTTCCTTTATATGCCTCAAGAGGTTCTTTAGACTCTAGTTTGGATTGTTTCAAAGTTTGTCCATGAGACTTAGGTGAGATAGGGAGAGATGTCAAAGATAAGAGTGGCTCTGTAGTATATTCTCCCATACCATTTTATTTGATCTTAACCTCTTTAGCAATGTCTTCCATCTTAGATGTTGAAGCAACATCTAGCTGCTTAGTGGAAGATTCTCTATTATTAGGAACAAGTTTATCAACACTCTCTTTCAATGTATTGCAAGTTGTATATAGATTAACTGGGATTGTCACCTCTACTCCTTCATAAGGAAATTTCAAACATTGATGATATGTAGAAGGAATAGCTTTCATTTCATGTATCTAGGGTCTCCCTAGAAGGATGTTGTAAGCCACAGGTAGATCAAGGACTTGACATATAGTATTGCTAATGACATGACCTACTCTGATAGGTAAGAAAATTGTTCCTTTGGAAGATCTATCTTTCTCATCATATGCTTTGATAGTTATCTTCTTTCTAGGATCAATGGCCATTTCTAAAAATCCCAATTGTGTAATCAAGCTGAAAGAACAAATGTTTAGACTAGTGCCCCCATCTATCAACACACGTTTGACATGACGGTTTTGGATCAAGACTTCAATATGCAAGGGCTGGTTATGCAGATGACTCAATGATTTATCATCTTCCTCTAAGAAGGAAATATACTATGGAGACATAAGATGACCAACCATAGTCTGGAATCTGTCTAAATCAAGGTTATCAGGAACATTGGATTCAAGCAGATCTTTGTCTAGAATGGTTCTATGAGCTGGAGATATCCGAAGCAACTCAAACATGGATATTTTTGCATTTGTGTGTTGGAGTTTTTGGACAATACTATATGAAGTAGGCCTTGTGTCTTTAGGATTTGGAGATTTATATGTAGCCTTCTGTTTAGAAGTAGATGAAAGATCGAAAGGCACCTTAGGGACATTCGATGAATTTGGTATTTATCCTTGTAGGTGTGCCTAAGCTTGTGATTGAGTAATTGCATTGGCTAATTGATTTTCTCTATCTTTTCTTATAATTGTGATGACATTACAATGCTCAGATAGACATGGTTCAACCATATTGATGACAACATTATTTCCAGAGTAAGCATAATTGACTTTAGCACCCATACTAGGCTGAGAAGAAGAATCTTCTTTACCATGTTTAGGAAATGGTTCTTTGAATGTTGTATGATCATTATTTCTTTTATGATTGTTAATCATGATGTCTCCATTATCAATTTTGTCTTGTATGATGTGCTTCAAGCGAACACAGTTATTAGTCTTATGACCTTTATTGCGATGGAATTCACATAAATTGTTCTCTCTCCACCATTTTGGTTTAGGTTCAGGATCAAAGACTTTTATCTCAGGCAAGTAGATGATTTTGTTTGCCAATAGAGTTTTCATGGCAGATTCCAAGGATTCTCCAAGAGGAGTGAATTTGCAATTAGGATTTGTAGCCCAAGGTTTGTAATCAGAGGGATTTTTGTTGGACTCTGTTGCTTTAGCTTTGGAAGCTTTGATGGCTTGGGTACCAATAGTGAGATTGAAAGTAGGTGCCTTAGATGGGGCACAGATATTATCAACAATGCCATCTATGACAATGCCTTTATTCTTGTTCCAATTTTTGTTCTTGTCCTTAGAACTAGATCCAGATTCATACTTGTCTTTTTGAAGTGTGATATCTCCTTTTTTCATAAGTACTTTCTCAATTTTGATCGCATTATCTACCATCTTATCAAAAGATGTATGATTTCACATTTGTAAAGGGTAGTTGATTTATGGAACAAGATTATTGATGAAGATTTCTAGCTTCTCAATTTCTGGAATGGGTCTAGCATATAGAGAAAATTTCTTCCTCCATCTCTTGAGAAATGTTAGGAATGGTTCACCTAGATATTATTTCCGATTGCAGATGTCGACCATGGTGACCGAATGTTGAATATTATAGGAGTATTATTGATAGAACAGTTTGATTAACTCCTCAAAAATTTTTATAGTAGGGGACATTCTAGAGAACCAATGAATGGCTGACCCTCTCAGAGATCGAGGGAAAAGATGCATTAAGTAAGTTGGTTCATGCATGAACTCCATAGATTGAGTACAAAATTCTCTGACATGATCTTGAGGATCAAATTTTCCATCATACTTATCATATTTAGGCATCTCCACTCTTTTAGGGAATGGCGGCATGTACAAGTCTTTATCAAATGGAAAAGGGCATAGAGCTTCCATGGAGAACTCCTTAGGTTCCTTTTCTTTCTCAAGTTTGTTAAGTTTGACTTGCATGGCATGCATCTATTTCATCATAGCTGTGATTAGAGTTTCTTCCTCATGTGTAATGATATATTCAACATTAAATTTGGGAGGAAGTTTAGCTCCTTGATGAGCTAACTCTAGAAAATATGCCTCTCTATCTTCTTTCAAGAAATGCCTCATCATTCTCTTGAAGTCATCATTGTTTTGATATCGAGCAATTTTAGAAGGTGTAGGTTCTTGATCCACACCATGTTGAGAATGAGGTCCTTGAGACCCATGTTGTGTTCCTCCGTGAAACATGTTAGGATTTTTAGGACTCCCTGGGATAGTGTGAGGAGGAGTTTGTTGATTACCTCCGTGAGTTGATGGAGGGGGTATGTAACCAGTTTTCAGTCAAAAGTTGCCAAGACCGTTGTCTTTGTAAAGACCATAATTATAGAGTTGCTCAAGTGTTGGAGCCTTGAGAGTAGTCAAAGGTATAGTGTTAAGTGATTCTCTAGATTTCTTATGTGAGGAAGCTCTAGTTTCCACCATTAACCTTGGGTGAAGCAAGAAAGCAAGATGAAGACAACTGAAGAATGACCTGATTCAAGAAGATCGAATGGCACAATCTTGTCAAGATTGAATTGATTGAAGATTAGATCAGATGTAAATGAAGGATATTGTGCCATAGTAGTGTGGGTGGATGCCCAACAGATGGTGGGCAGGAGCTCACAACACTTAGCCATTTTAGTAACAAGACTGAATTTGAAGATAACTTTGACAAGGTTTTGACACAAGATGAAAAAGACTCAAATTGATTAATCAGAAGACAAAATTAGACTCAAGACTCTACTTTAGAAAAATGAATGAATTTTTTATAGTTTATGCTCTGTTCCTGACACAGTGATTTGTTCGATGGATTCTGGAAATAGGCTTTATAAACTGGGTCTCTGACAATTTTGACAACTTTCTAGCAATTTTTCAAAATTTCTCAAATGACTTTCTGCAGGATCATACGACAGTGGATATGCTCTGAAACGACAGTTGACAAAAATTGTACGACAATTGCAAAGCTAGCACAATAGTTGATAGCAGGATTTTGACTTTTTGCTTTTGATTGGTGGCAAAACTTGTACGACACTATACAAGCTATCATACGAAAATAAAGGGGTTCTAAAATGATAATTTCCAAAACTCGTATGACTTTCTGACCTTATGGGATGACTTTTGACTCCAAAAAGAATTTTTACTTCAGATTTTGCAAATTTTTGGTTTTCAGTTTCAGATTGTTCACAAATTTTTCTATCCAGGTTTGAAGATTATCCTAGGATCATTCATTTTTAGTAACCAAATAGATAAACAAGCACGTAAAACAACAAGAAAGTGATTCCAAGCACATCTGAAAACAATGAACAGGGGACAAAGCAACCCTGCGCATGAGCAATCAAGTGAATGAATGTGTTAATCCCTAGGAGTGCTAATTGTGTATGTTCCAAAAAGTTTTTCAATAATGCACATATTCCTAGAAAAATGAAAATTGGCCTCACTAGGGTTTGTAGTAATGGTCTAACTCTGCAACTTTTGTGATCTCAAGAGGGTGAACTCCAATCCAAGTGCATCGGGGTTTTGACATAGTCCAAGAAATTAATCAATCAAGAGATGCTAGGGAGATCTGACAGCTCAACAAGAGACCACACCTGTGAAGATTTCCTCCACAAGGACATTTATATAGTGGCTACTACTACTGTGTGCTATAAATGTGTCACACTTCTATGGATCATTACATGCAAGGAAACTCAAGAATGAGATGTAGATGCTAAGAATGCTCCAAATCTTCAAAAAGCTCCAAAGTGACCTAGAAATCCTGCAGAATAAAGTTAGCATAAAAAGTTGAGGATCTAGAATGAAGAAGAGAGCTCTCCTTTTAAAGGAAATGAGAAGGAATGGACCATGGAGATTAAGAGGAAAAAGATTTAATCAATGGTGGAGCTTGAAAGAGGAGCAATCCATGTACACAAATATCCTCCAATGGGAAAATAAGAGTTGACTTTTGTGTCCATATGAGACAAAAAGTGTTTTTTCCCTTTTTATAAAATAAGAATAATGCTTTATTTGTGCAATTTAGGATAAGAGGAAAAGTGGGGGCTTTTTATTTATTTAAAAGGGGAGGAAATTTTCCTTTTAAATAAATAAAAACTTAGGATAAAATGGTTAGCCCATAGAAAATAATCGAATAAATGATAGAGCTAGGATTTGATCAAGAATAAGCAATTTATGATTTAGCAAAAGGGGCTAATAGTCTAGATGACCATTTTTAGGTGTATACATTTGCCCCTCTTTGACTAATGTGTGATTGATTTGAGAACACAAGAATGAAGTTGAAATGTGAGATCGATTTGGGATCACAAAGCAACTCAAATCAGCCAAGAAAGCAAGAGATAGCCAAGAAGGCAAGCAGATAGCAATCTGACTCCGAAGAATGAAGTGCAGAGAGATAGCAAATCCTACATGATCAGCCTAGTAGCGACAGTACTAAACACTTAGGAAAGAGATAGCCAATAAGATATGATGTGTCTGCCCCCTCGGGATCGAAAGTGAAATCTAGGTAGAGGGAAAGCAGAAGCAAGAGAGACATGATCAAATCACTAGAAATCATAATCGAAGAAAGAGAATAGAATAACCATCAAGCAGTGAAGATATGCCCCACACATGGGACATAGGGCGTGAACCTATCGGTCCCTCAACCTATAAACACCATGAAGAGGGGATTGGAACTTGGGATGGGAAAGTGAATGAAAGACTAGAAGTTTGAAAGAGATGGAGATGAAGAGGTGAAGAATGCCCTAGTAAAGATCGAAGGATCAGGCCTCAAAAAGGTTAGCCAACTGCATGGAAGAAGGGAAAGATGATTTGGATGATCAAGGTGAACTCAGATTTTGGTTTCGATCCTGAAATGAATAGAAAATGATGTGATATGAAAGACAAGAAGTGAAAGACATGATCAGGAAGAAGCGAAAGGTGAGCATAGTTTGATTAACAAGTCCATGAAAGATAAAGGGAGAGCTCTCTCCATATGCAAGATGCAAAAATAACTAACATGAACTTAAGAATGCAAGCTACATGAAAAGTGGTTTACTTGCAAGGTCACAATGCTAATAGACATCTAATATTCATCATCAAGTGTTATTGGTAGCGTCGCAAGATCATACAATACACACTAGCATAACTATGTGGATCTGAATATGATCTATATCAGATAGAAATGTGGAAATCCCACCTAGGCATCAAAGACATGTAGGTCAAGATGACTAGTGCAATGAGATTACCTAAGTTTGATATAGCAAGATTATGCTCGCATCGAGACACAAGAAAGTCAAGATGACTATAAGCATGCACTTGCGAAACAGTCAAGGATAATACCTTGTAGATCCCAATGTGTCAAGTAAGACCAGCATAAATGCTCATGATAGTTAGGATCAACAAAATATACCCACAAGAAGATAAAGAAATAAAACATGTTCTCATACCCTCAGTCTTCTAGCTATGCATCATCGAAAATGATCATAGGGGGAGAACACTCAGCAAAGAAATCATCATAGACATCACGCAAAGAAATAAAGTCAAACAAATCTCAGTGAGTCAAGTGCGTGTGTGTAGGTCATAGAGTCAAACTTTGAGTATCGCATCTGCCAGTGAGAAATATTGCATCATCTAGACTACGGGTAGGACATCTGATAAGTGTTGTGAAACACTCGACGCAAGATTAGTGTTGAAAAACACAGTTGGGGTGGTGTTGAAAAACACTGTTTGTGAGGTGCCTAAGAAACCCAGATGCACAAAGAGACCCAAGATAAGCTTAAACAACATATGCCCCCTAGACTAAGACAAGAGTCAATTCCAGGCTAGGAGAGGCAAAGCAAGAAGTGGAGTGAATGAGCGCCACGCAAGACTGATAGACATAGGTGCAGAGGGTCTCAAGCAGTGCCTATTTCTAGGTTTTCACCACTTGATAGATTTATTGCAATTTTTTCAGGACTTTTTATAATTTTTTTGTATTTTTGCTACCAAGGCACCTGTTTCCAGGTTTTCACCAAGGCACTTTTTCTATTTTTTTGATTTTTTGAATTTTTTTGGATTTTTTTGGATTTTTTTCAGCATCATATATGAATTTTTTTGGAGTTTTTTTTTAGGATCCATAAAATATGTACAAAGGATGCCCTCAGATAGAATAGGCATCAAACTTCCAAACAAGATCACATCGTGCAGTCCCAATGTCTAGTAAGGTGGGGAACAAGAGGGATTAGCAATCTGGTGGAAGAGATGGAAGACATGAGAATGAAGGAGAGTGAAGCGAAGAAATCCTCAAAAGAAAACTCCTCAAGAGTACCCAAGCTAGGGAAAAAAAATTTCATGAAAAGCATATTTGGACAAGCAATGAAAGGCCAGCATAGGATAAGCCTCAAAAGCCTAGTATAAGAGCAGGAAAGGATGCAGTCCAAAGGAGTAGACATGTCAAGAGACTTCATAGCATCATTTTTTTACTTTTTTTTTTATTAGATCAAGACCAAAGGGGAAAAAGATAGCAAAAGGCTAGAATGAATGGAGGAAAATAAATATAAAGGCTAAACATGAATGGAATGAAAGCAAGATCATTGTAAGATAGCTCACAAGATAGCCAAATGTTCGTGTATAGCTCAACATTGTCAAGATCAAAGAGAGAAGACGGAATGAATGAAATATGTAGAAGAACTACGCATGATGCCTGATTGCTAGGTTTTAATCATGGTACTTATCCAAGGTGCCACAAGGGAGTGGTTTTCACCATAGGATGAATTTATTTCTCTTTACTTTTGCTACCAAGGCACCTGTTTCTAGGTTTTCACCAAGGTACATTTTCAATTTTTCAATTTTTTCTTTCTTTTTGGAAGAAGGAAAGCTTTTCAGATAATGCTCCTTGAAAGGATAAACCATAATATGCCAAGGATTCAAAATGATATGCTCAAAGATGCTGATAGGGAAAGGAAGATGGAAGAGAAAAATGGAGGATAAGGTTTTTATGCAAAGCGAGTGAGGTTGGAAGATAGGAGGAATAGGCAAATGAGGAAAAAAGATAGAAGGTAGAAGGATAATGAATGGAAGGATTGTGAAAGAGTATATGGAAAGGAAGGCAAGATCAACATTGACACACACCTTGAAGGGTGGTGAGAGGGTAGAGGAAATGTGAGCGAAGGAATACGAGAAGGAATATGGTGAATATTTAGCAGAGGTTGCGGTTTAGGCGCATGGAATTGAAGAATGTTTTTGGAAGAAGATGAAGTGGAAGCCTTTGGAAGCTTGAATGTCAACTTCACTTGTTTCTCAACATTAGACTCTTTCAAGAGAGATTTTGGAATCCATATAGCCTTATGCTTTTTATTTCCTTTTGATGATTTAGAGAGAATATCTTCAATGATGGATTTAGGAACCCATACTTGTCTTGTAGTTTTTTTTCTTAGATATCTCCTTTGACTTTATGTATCCATGTCGATTAGAGGAGACATGGTGATCTTTTTTTGATGGATTCTTGTATTCCTTCTTTTTCTTGTATTGAACATTCAAGTTACTTCCAAAAGACTTGGGACTTGTGGAAGAAGAAGGATGATATGACTAGTTTAGATGGGTGAGTGGATGAAAAGGATTCAAGGGTATGCATCTATGTTGATCTTGAGGAAAGATAGGAGATGGAGGGACGTAAGGACCCAAGATGGATGACAAATTAGGAGAATTAGGAGGGGAAAGTGAAGGGACATAAGGACCCAAGATGGAAGGAAGACATGAAGCCCTTAGCAGTGGTGGAGGAGGTCCAAGGATGGACATGGAAGATGCAAAAGGATAATCAATAAGTTCATCAGCGTCCATATGACAACCAAGGATATCAGCATCTTTGGAGTGAGCATTGGAATTTTCAATAGAATTGTGGACATCTTGAATAGGAGCATCTTCCTTGATATGATTGTTCGAAGCTTTCAAAAACTTAGGAAGAGTAGAAAGCGGAAGTGAGCATGGAGCGATAGAACAAGAAGATGGAATATTTTGATCTTGACAAGGATCATTGGGTAGCATAAGCGTATCAACTTTCTTTTGATTTTCAATAGGCATTACATCAGAAGTAACAACACCATTTTTAATAACCTTAATGGAAACATCATGTTTGAAAAGTGCAAGTGTGGTAAGGTTATTTTGATCATCAATAAGCTCAATGGTGCAAGTAGTAGCTTGATCTTGCTTAGGAGATGGTGGAATGAATGCAGAAGAGTGTAGAGGATCAAAAGAACCATGAAATGGATCAGAGACATCATGAAAAGGATTGGATGACATGGAGGGTTCTTGATCTTGATCTTTTTTTATGTTCTTTTCTTTTTCATTTTTAGAGTCCTCTTGACATGGAGCCACTTCTAAGGACAAGGAAGCATGTTGTAATTGTATGGAAGACTTTGGAAAAGATGGTGAAGAATTAGCTGAAGTAGGCAGTATAACAGATGAAGGCTTAAGATCTTTCGGTTTAGCATCATTAGAAGTATTTGCAGCAAATTGAAGGTTAGCTTGAGCTTCTTTAAGAGGTGGTCCTTGAGAATAACTATAGGGAACTACATGAAAAGTATTAGGATCTTTGTTTGATGAAGGACTTGTGAAAGATTTGGAAGACTCGGAAGCTTTAGGAGATGTATGAGTATTGGAAGAAGTAGGGGATGGAAGGGGACCATCACAAGACAAAGGTTCATCATTAACATTATCTTGCTCGGAAGTGCAATTTTGATTTTCAGCAGTGGAATTCTTATAGGAAAGATTCTTGTAGTAGTAACATTTATAATCAGCGCATTGCATTTTATAGTCCTTAGCCATAGTAGATGGATCATCATCAAGGTATTGTCTACAAATATAACCAAACTCTCTTTCAAAATCAGAATCATATGGATCACCATCACAATCTATCCAATGTGACGACCCATTTTCAGTAAGCACGAGTCTGTGACTAGGAGGACTCTGAGGAATAGAGGTGTCATAAGTATCACTACAATGTCCATCATCATAGTCATCAAAGGTGTTACGAGGATTTTCACATTGCTCATTATGGTATGGCTCATGAAGAAAAGCAAGACTCTTGGGGGAAGTAGAGGAAGAACAAGATCATGAAGAAGAGGAAGGTGAAGACCTAGTGAAAGAAGAAAACTTAGCTAAGGAAGAATTTGAATGATGTTGAGAAGAGTCATGATAAGATTTGGAAGTTGAAGAAGGAGAATAATGTCTGGAAAAGGCATGGTAAGATGTGGAAGATGAGGAATGATGAGAAGACCTAGAAGATAAAGAGTGATTGGAAGAAGGAGATTGTGAGAGAATCATGTCTATAATCCTAGCAAAGGCATCGAACTCAAGCATCTTTTTGTTTACTCTTGCCTTAAGTTGATGACTTGCAGGATGGTTGGAAAAATAATACTGTTCGAATTGAGCAATGAGTTCGAGATCATCCCTTCTCAAGAGAGGTTATATAGCAAGATAGTTGAAACTCATGATTCTAGAAGAGGAGGAATCAAGCATGAAAGAAATGAATAGAAGAGATGAAATAGAAGAAGGTAGACTAGATAGGAAGAAGAGAAAGAAGCATGAAGAAAGAAGAGAAAGGATGAAAATGGAAGACTAGGAAGACATGGGAGATGTGGAAGAAAGAAGACCAAGAGTCATTTTGAGCAAATTGATACCATTGAAATTAATTTGGATATTGAGTAACATGACATAACACCTAAGGTTTGACCTACATTGACCAAGGATGACTGGAAGTGACACAAATCAACTTTGGATTGCAAGAAGCAGTGAGATAGCAAAATAACTTTGTGCAATAGTTCCTAGGCAAACAATGTGACTCTTGACCAGTGAACATGAAAAACTCAATTTTGAAAGCAAGTTGGTCAATGTTGTAGGTTGTAAGTTCAATTTCACAGTTCAAAAATATAGTAATAGTAGATAATAGACAAGTTTGCAAACAGTAGGTGATCAAACATGTCATAGAACACTTGAAACAAGGGCAAAAGCAACCTTGCCAAGACAAGCACTTGTGATATCAAAATAGAAAACCTTATGAATGCTACCGTTTGTTTGAATGTTGAGAACATTTACACGGGCATAGCACGATCGAAGACAATTCAAGCAATTACTACCTAAAAGGACAATGCTCATTACTTAGCAACGTGGCCCACAACTTGATGCTCCCTTGCCTCACACCAAGTGGTTGCCCACAAGAGATATTGGCATTGTCATGGAAGTGTCAAAAAACACAACCAAAGGAACACATATGGTGAGTGTCTTGGGGTGATCCGGGTAAGTCCACTTGGATCAATCCTTGCACCAAGAAGCTAAGCGGCTAAAATAGGGTGGCCTCTAACCAATGGTTCATAGTAAGGATTTCCATTCATAACACCCCTCTTGCTCCTCATAAAGGACTAGGACCTCGCGGCCTCAAGAGTACCTTAAGCATTCTTGCTCAATGCTTTCCCCATGGTCACAATCCCATGAGCTACTAACATCAAGCGAAGACAAGTGTTATGTCTACCAAGGTTTTGTGTCCTCGATAGCCTTGAGATTATAGTGAGTTGGAATCACTCGCCACCAAGGAAAATGATGACAAGGTTGTCCCCACTTGGGTCATTCCTCTTGATTGCTCAAGAGCAGGCCCGCTAAAGGATCCTTATACTAAACAAAAAGTGGATTAAATCTTGAGGTTCAAGGTTTTTGGTTCACCACAAGGGTGAAGAGCATACTCCCCTATCTCAAGAATATCTCCCAAACACACCAAGAAAAGATTCAATTACCCCCTTGTTTTCAAAATCCCAAGATGGGTCAAGATTTCTGTTTCACCACAAGGGTGAAGAGCATACTCTCCTACCACCTCAAAATTTCTACAACAAGGTATTAAGTGCCTATGAAAGGAAACAACTAGTATATGCTGCACTTAATAAAAAAAGCAATTAAACAAGCACTTGATTTGGTTTTTATGCTTAGGGTAGCTCTGCAAAAACCATTAGTAGCCCTCTTTGACATGCGATTTTAGCAAATTTCAAGCAAGAAGCACCTACAACCACAACTTGTTAGACCAACAAGAGTTAGGAGAATCAAAATCCAAAATCTAACAATGATTAGTACATGAAAAATTAGATAATCTGTAAAAATAACTGATCAAATGATAAAATCTGAAAATGAAACCATCATGGTTGGATTAGGCTCAAAAAGACCTTTCCAACGATATATCACCCTTAAACTTTTGACACCATTTGCAAAATTTCAAAAAAAATGGGCACCCATTTTCCACTATGATTAACCCTCTCTAAAGGTGACTCACAAAAGATACCACATGGAGACTGGTTCCAGATTCAAGGATTTGAGTTTTTGATACTACCCAAAAAGGGAGTAGAGCATAGTCCTCTAGCCTTTTCACTTTTAACCAAGACAAAGCAGGCAGATTAATCCTACATGCTAAGACCAAGATTATCTCACAAATATCTATGACGTCAACCACTTATGATCTATCAACCCCTCTAGAGAGAGAATGTATCAATCAAAAGTTGAAGACACATGAATCTAGTAGAACATGAGACTCTCTCTGTAACCTCCCTACCTACAAGGGGATCCTTCGTCAAGAAGAGCTTCGCATGCATGAACAAGCGGAAGAAGCCCACTCTCTTGAGATCATCCACAAATAGTGTTCATAGGGCCTATTTACTATGTGTAACAGATATGCAGAAAGAAAATCTATGTTCATTTTATAGCCCAAAATGAAGTCTATGATATGAAAGCAAGAAACGTCACACAAGCTTGACACATGAGAGTTTGTTTTAATCCAAATTGAAATGTTATCAACTTGAGAAGGATATCTAAATTCCTCGCAATGTGCTTAGTAGATTTTTACCTATTTTAGTGATTTAGTTGAGCTTTTTCCAATCAGATTCAGCAAATATCAATAAAAAATAGAAGATTTCAATTGTTAGGGTTAGCTGTTAGTCTAAATCTGAAAATAAAATCTAAAAAACTACCAAAAATTCTAAAATGACAATTGCATGTTGGTGTCAAAACTCATATGATAGTGAGTTACCTCCTAGATGATAGTCGGAAAACTCGTATGATAGTGGGTATCTCCTCATATGACAATAGAGCTCCCAAATGACAATGTGTTCCTTCTGATACGAGCCTTGATAGAATCAATTGTTGTATGACAGTGGGTACTTTCTGGTATGACTTTTGTCAGAAATTCGTATGGAAAATGTATGGATAGAAAATAAAAGATCACAGTTTGAACCAAAAAATGATAAAAAAATTCATAGAAATTAATAGAAATTGAATGGAAACCCATTTTAGGGCCCCACGGTGGGTGCCAGAAATGTGTGTGTGAATTTTGTACCTAACTCTAGACACAACACTTCAGTAAAAAATTAGAGGTTAGCAAAAAATCAAAATCATGCAATGAAATAGAAACCATGCTCACCAGATGATTTACTGCCTTCTAGTGGATGCAAGTATGATATTCTCAGATCGGACCGAGACTAGTGACAATGCAACACCTAAATAAAGGATTTGAATGCAAAATATGAAAGACTAGATGAATGCAGATTTATTCTATATTTTTGTATTTTCTATGCAATATTAATGAAAAACTGTATGAATCTAAGCTAATATGAATGAAGTTGAGAATGAATGCAGATTTAATCTAAGAATGCTATGAATGAGTATGAATATAAAAGCTATGATATGAAAAATATAAAAGCTATGATATGAAACTATGTAAAAGCTATGATCAACTATGAAAGATCTCACAAATCACCTATCATGAGTGCTCAATCTTTCGATTGCCAATTCGCCAGAGTAATTGTGCAAATTCAAGTGTTGATAATTATGAAGAGCTGAGCCTTGATTTTATAGAAATCCAGGGCTTTGAGGATACAGGTGAAAAGCCATAAATCACTCTTGATAAACTCAGGTTGATTTTTTGACTTATCAGGAAATCAAAGATAATTAACTCACAAAAATCATGCAAAAGTAGGGTTTTACTAAAAATAGAGTTTTAGATCAAATTTCAACTCATCATCAAATGTTGAGTTTAATTTTAAAATTGATTGTTAATTTCTAGTTGCCTGCTTTTCTGATTGTGCATGATTTAATTATAAATTAATTTAAAAATAAAGTGATTTATGTTAGAATAACTGAGAGGGGGGTGAATCAATTATCCAGTGTCCCAAAACAAAATGTATAATTCAAAACTACTTCTATAATTTCTGCTCGTTGGTAAACAATAAATACTTTCACTGTTTATGCTTTTACCAATTACCAATCAAATACTATAATAGTTACTGATCAAATCTAACATGTAACATGTAAAGAATGATAACAAAAAAATATCACAATCAACACATAACACAAGAGATTTAACATGGAAAACTTGTAAAGGGAAAAACCACCTAGGACCGGCAACCCAAAATTGTTCACTCTTCTGAAGTGAGGTCGGTTAAGACCCAACCTTGTTAAAGGTTTACAAACACACTATCAAGTGTGACCTTGTTAGAGGATTTTAGACTAGAAGTTATCATCCAACTAGCATTCACTATGGGGTTGACAAGATAACAATGTTCATTCTATGAATGATACATCATAAGACTTTTAGAGTCCACTTGGTTAAGAGATTTTGTTGTATACAATGGTTAAATATGTAACAGTAAATGACCTACCTTAATACAACTTCAATTGTAGATTACAGATCAATATTCAGTCCATACAAATCCTTCTAATCAATATTTCACTTCAGATTCAATACTATATCAACTTACTGTCTGCCAGTAATTGCTCTCTATAGCTCGGTAATTATTCTGCAACTCGGTTCTTACTAACTAGTATGATCAGAATGCATGAAAACCTTGTTCACGTGATATTCCTATAGCTTCTACTTCTTCTGGCTCTCTTCATAAAGAAATTATGTTCTCTTATATAGATGAGTAAATAATTTTCTTTTCCACCATCAAATTTTGCCGCTTAACCTCATTCATAGATTTTGTTGCTTCAAACTTTCTCGATACTTGTGTCAATAACACGTTTCAATCTTCTCCGTTAGATCTTCCCTAAATTTTGTTAGCCATCGATTTGTGTAACAAACATTATCTGTTACCTCGATGTTATACTCTTTCCAGCTCATCAATATTATCGGCTAAACTAATTATTTAATTCATTTTGTTCCACTCGGTTAACAAAGAAATGCGTTGGTGAACACTGCTTGGTTAATACTACGATTGGTACACACTACACTCCGTCGGTGTATACTAGAAATGCTTCATTTACCGACAACACTGCTTTGTGTCTTTCAGCTCTATACTTTATTATAGATGAATGCAACATAATAAAGTAAATATCATCAATTCATAGACTCATCAACAAGTTACTCAATGTGTTCCTTATCCTCATCTGTCATGGACATCTTTCCTCATGTAGATTTCTTTGTTCTTCATCTTTTTCACCTTTCTTCAGATGTCTCAGTATAGTAACTTACAAGATAAGTGTTGTCAAACTAGTTGACATCAATGACAACATAATATTGATTTAATCATATTACATATCTAATTAGCACCTCCTCAGTGATCTTGTAATCATAGATTCTTCAATCAGATTCCAAATCAATTGTAGTTCAACAATCTCTCCCTTTGGCATTGATGGAAACTCAAGTAATATGAAATGTACCATACACATATCAAACATATATTCTACAACTTTTTGAACAAAATGTTGTAAGTCAAATAGACTTAATATGTTTAATCACTATGTTACTAAACCAGCATTAAATAATACAGCTTTACCATTCTATAGTTGTGTTCTATTCAGTTCTCCTATTCCTGAATCTGTTCTCTATAACTGATCTTCAATACTCTGTCTCATTCAAATTGTCTCTCCCTTAGATAATTATCATCAGTGCTTGTTCCTTTTCATATTGTTTATCTCTCCCTTTGACAACAATGCCAAAAAAATAAATAAACAAACAGTTCTATCTTCCTCTATATCTTTGTATACTGATAGTCCAATCGGTTCAAGTTCTAAAACTTAATCACAACCTTGAACATGATTCAAAGTGTGAACTATACTACATCAACATGAATGATCTTCTGATATAAGTAGGATGATGCAACAACCAGATCACCTTAGTGACTGCTAGATAGGGGACGAACCCCAAGTCTAGTCCTCAAGTATTCAAATGTGTCCTTCGGTAGAGGCTTTGTAAAAATATTTGCAAGTATTTCTTTAGATGTGACAAATTATAACTTCACTTGCTTCTCTTGCACGTGTTCTCTTAAGTAATGATACTTAATAGATATATTCTTTGTCTTAGAGTGCATCATAGGATTCTTTGAAATATTAATAGCACTGGTGTTGTCACAATATATAATCACCGGGTCAGTGATTACCTCATTCATTCCTTCCAACACTTGTTTGATATATGCAATGTTTGAAAAATTAGTAGCAGCAACAACATACTCTGCTTTAGCTATAGACTAATAAAAACAAGCTTTCATTTTACTTGTCCATGTTACAAGTCTTTAACCAAAGAAAAATTCTCCTCCGGTGGTGCTTTTTCTATCATCCACATTTCCAGCCCAATCAGCATCAGTGTAGACTTTCAGTTCAAACTTCCCTTCCTTAGGATACCATAATCCATAATTCTCTTTTTTCTTTAGGTATCTTAAAATCCTTTTTGTATCTATCATGTGTGATTCTCTAGGATTAGCAAAAAATCTTGCAACAATTCCCACAACATGTGCTATATCTGGTCTACTATGAACTACATACATTAATTTACCAATCATGGATCAGTAAATTGTCTAATTTACCTCTGTAGTTTCATCCTCCTTTGTCAATTTGCATCCAATAGCCATCAGTGTTCCCATAGGTTTAGCCTCTTCCATGCCAAATGTCTTCAGTACTTCCTTTATGTATTTAGATTGTGTGATGAATATTCCATCGCTCTGTTGAATCACTTGTAGTCCAAGAAAGAATTTAATCTCTCCGAACATAGACATTTCAAATTTCTTTTGCATTTCATAAGAAAATACCTTGCAAACAAGATCTAAGCCTCCAAAGATAATATCATCAACAAATATTTCAGCAATGATAATAGTATCATCAGTATCACCTTTCACATACAGATTGTTGTTTTCACTTGTTCTAACAAATCCAATACTTAACAGGTAAGTCTGTAGTCTTTCATACCATGCTCTCGGTGCTTGCTTCAATCCATATAAAGCTTTATGTAATCTACATATCATGTCTTTATTGTCAGGATCAACAAATCCTTCAGGTTGTTCAATGTAGACCTCTTCTTCAAGTATACCATTCAAAAATGCTAATTTCACATCCATTTGATAGACTTTGAATTTCTTGTGTGCAGCGTATGCAAGTAGCATTCCAAATCCTTCTAATCTAGCAACAGGCGAAAATTTTTCACCATAGTCAATGCCTTCTTCATGTGCATATCCCTTGCATACCAATCTATCTTTATTTCTTTTGACTTCACCATTTTCATTCAATTAATTCCTTTATATCCACTTAGTACCGATAATATTCTTATCTTTTGGTCGGGGTACTAAGGACCAGGTTTTGTTCTTCTCTATTTTCTCTATTTCCTCCTTCATTGCATTAACCCATTCTTCATTCTCTAATGGAACTTTCATAGTTTTAGGTTCAAATTCACAAATTAGACATGTACCTTGTCTTGTTTTGCTTCTAGTTTACATTCCAGCATGTCTGTCTCCAATGATTTGTGTTTCAAGATGATGTCTTCTGACAAAACTAGCCAAAACTTGATTTCTCCTTTCTTGCTCATCCTATTCAAGGTCATTTCCTTGCTTGGTAGCTCCATCTTGCTCCTCGGTTTGTGTTGTCTGTTGTCCTGCATTGTTTCCCTGCTGACCGGTTGTCACAATTTGTGGTGTCGATAGATACTCTGGATGTTCAATGTAAGTGAATCTACCATAGTCTTCCAGTTCCTTTTTACTTTCCTCTATGTACTTGTTATCA
This sequence comes from Chamaecyparis obtusa, assembly GCA_027943335.1. NCBI lineage: Eukaryota > Viridiplantae > Streptophyta > Pinopsida > Cupressales > Cupressaceae > Chamaecyparis > Chamaecyparis obtusa. The sequence continues at coordinate 213,285 of BSBK01003961.1, read as the reverse complement.
AACTCATCAACACAAAATTTAGTACTTTCAACTATCTTATTTTTAACCTTATTCAAACATTTATATGCTTTACTTGTAGTGGAATATCCCATAAATATTCCTTCATCTCCTTTAGAATCAAATTTTCCATTTCTCTCATCTTTCAAAATAAAGCATTTACTTTCAAAAATTTTGAAATAACTTACAATAGGTTTGTGTCCAAACCATAGTTCATAAGGTGTTCGGTTGGAGTCCTTCTTCAATTGTACTCGGTTAAGAACATACATAGCTATACTGACAGCTTCCCTCCAATATGTCTGAGCAACATTCTTCTGTATCATCAATATTCTAGCACAATCAATTATAGACCTAGTCCTTCTTTCAGCAATGCCATTTTGCTGAGGTGTCCTCGGTGCAGATACTTGTCTTTTGATTCCATGCTCATTAAAAAAATTATTAAATTCATCAAAGCTAAATTCACCTCCTCTATCAGATCTTAAGCATTTTATTTCCTTTCCAATTTCTTTCTCTACCTTATCTTTATACCACTTAAACATTTTGAAAGCTTCAGATTTCTCTTTCAGGAACATAACAGTCATCAGTCTAGTATAGTCATCAACAAAAAGAATAAAATATCTATCACCAGAACAGCTCTAAGTTCTCATAGGACCACATAGATCGGTATGAACCAACTCAAGTATCTTCTTTGTTGAATAGTCTTTGCTTTTAAAACTAGACTTAGTCATCTTACCTTTCTGATAGTCATGACACATGGCATGATCAAGTTTTGTCAAGTTAGGCAATCCTCTAACTCTTTTCTTTCTACTAATCTTGATCATGTTGTCAAAGTTCACATGGCATAACCTTCTGTGCCATAACCAAGCATCTTCATCCTTTATTAACAAACAAGAAGACTGATCCATATCAAGATAGAATAGATTACCTCTAGATTGTGTACCAGTTCTGACAAGTCTTCCTCCATCATCATAGATCTTCACCTTTTTGCTCTCAAAAGCTAGTCAGTGGCCTGAATTGTTCAGCTGAGCCACACTTAACAAATTATAGTTCAGTCCATCTACCCAGTATGCATTTTCACATTATAATCTGTCATTGATCATCAGTGAGCCTTTACCTCTTACCATACAAGGTGCATCATTTCACATTCTCACAGATCCTCCATTATATTCAACAAGATGATCAAAATTTTCTACATCACTGGTCATATGATGTGTATAGCCACTGTCTATGATCCATGTATCATTTATGCTTACTTTAGAGATCAATGTTGTCTCTTCATGTTTCTCTTCCTCCTCTGAGTCATCTTTCATAGAAACAAATATGACTTCTATGTCATCATCAGAATCAGATTCAATTTCAATATCTTCAGCTATGTAACATACCTTTTTGCCTTTTTCATCTCAGTTTTCTCTATTGTTGTGTCAGTAGCCTCTATTGACTCTTCTCCCGTAGCTTCCTTCAGATTGGTCTTTGGATCTATCGTCATCTTTCTTTTCAGGACATCTAGCAATGATGTGACTGACTTCTTTACAATTAAAGCATGCCAAAAGTAGCTTACCTCTATACCTTCCTTTTCCTTTGGGCAATCTTCTAGCCATAAGTGCTTCAAGCTCATCAAGTTCATCATCGGTATTGTCATCACTACCACAATTCTTACTATTCCTGCTAGACTTTCCAATCTTCAAAGAAGACATGAAAGAGGATTCAATAGAAAGAACAACACTGTTATCAAAGTTGTTTAATTCAAAGGTTGTAAGTCTACCAATCAGAGTGTCAAGAGTAAGGTTGGATGTACCTCTTTTTTCATGAATTGCAAAAATCCTGATTGCATAAACTGGTAGCAAAGTTTTGAGTATTTTTCTTATCACTGTTTCATCATCAATTACTCCATCAGATTCTCTAATAGCATGTACCACCTCTTTGATTCTATTTGAATATTGGACAATGTTCTCACCTTCTTTCATTCTCATATCATCAAATCTGCCTATTAGACTTTCAGCTCGGGCTCTTTTGACATTCAGATCTCCACTATATATTTGTGTTAATTTATCCCACATTGCTTTGCTAGTTGTACATGTCTTGATATCTTCAAATTTAGTGTCGGTATAGGTAGCAACAAGTTCCATCATAGTAACATTGTGTTCATGCTTGTCCTTCAGTTGATCAAGAGTTAAGGGACCAATGGGTGGTTGTATGTAGCCATTCTCCATCAGATCTAGTGCAGAGTTCCCAATTCTAGATATGTGCAGCTTCATCTAGCTTTGCCATACTGCAAAGTTCTCTTTGTTCAGTTTTGGTACTTCCCTCTTATACATCTTGAGACCTTTATGCTTAAGTCCTTAAAACTCTGTTCCAAGCAACCACAACTCTGATACCAATTGTTAGAATAACTGAGAGGGGGGTGAATCAGTTATCCAATGTCCCAAAACAAAATGTATAATTCAAAACTACTTCTATAATTTCCACTCGTCGGTAAATAATAAATACTTTCACTGTCTATGCTTCTACCGATTACCAGTCAAATACTATAACAGTTACCAATCAAATATAACATGTAACATGTAAAGAATGATAACAAACAAATATCACAATCAACACATAACATAAGAGATTTAACATGGAAACCCTGTAAAGGGAAAAACCACCTGGGACCAGCAACCCAAAATTGTTCACTCTTCTGAAGTGAGGTTGGTTAAGACCCAACCCTGTTAAAGGTTTACAAACACACTGTTAGGTGTGACCTTGTTAGAGTATTTTAGACTAGAAGTTATCGTCCAACTAGCATTCACTATGGGGTTGACAGGATAACAATGTTCATTCTATGAATGATACATCATAAGACTTTTAGAGTCCACTTGGTTAAGAGATTTTGACTATATACAATGGTTAAATATGTAACAGTAAATGACCTGCCTTAATACAACTTCAATTGCAAATTAAAGATCAATATTTAATCCATACAAATATTTCCGATCAATATTTCACTTCAGATTCAATACTGTATCAACTTATTTTCCGTCAATAATTGCTCTTTGTAGCTTGGTAATTGTTCTGCAGCTCGGTTCTTACTAACCAGTATGATTAGAATGCATGAAAACCTTGTTCATGTGATATTCCTGTAGCTTCTACTTCATTCGGCTCTCTTCATAAATAAATTTTGTTCTCTTATATAGATGAGTAAATCATTTTCTTTTCCACCATCATATTTTGCCACTTAACCTCATTCATAGATTTTTCCACTTCAAACTTTCTCAGTACTTGTGTCAATAACATGTTTCAATCTTCTTTGTTAGATCTTCCCTGAATTTTTTCAGTTGTCAATCTATGTAACAAACATTATCTATTACCTTGATGTTATACTCTTGCCATCTCATCAATATTATCGGCTAAACTAATCATTTAATTCATTTTGTTCCACTCGGTTAACAAAGAAATGCATCAGTGAACACTGCACAGTTAATACTATGATCGGCATACACTACACTCTGTCGGTGTATACTAGAAATGCTTCATTTACTGACAACACTGCTTTGTGTCTTTCAACTCTATACTTCATTATAGATGAATGCAACATAATAAAGTCAATATCATCAAGTCATAGACTCATCAACAAGTTAATCAATGTGTTCCTTATCCTCATCTATCATGTACATCTTTCCTCATGTAGATTTCTCTGTTCTTCATCTTTTTCACCTTTCTTCAGATGTCTCGATATAGTAACTTACAAGATAAGTGTTGTCAAACTAGTTGACATCAATGAGAACATAATATTGATTTAATCATATTACATATCTAATCAACATCTCCTCAGCGATCTTGTAATCACAGATTTTTAAATCAGATTCCAAATCAGTTGTAGTTCAACAATTTATTCTCAACTTAACTAATTTTTGAAATAAAACAATTGATTTATGGGTTAATCAATTATTAAATCAAACTTTATCCAAAAACTATATTATTAAATTTGACAATTGACATGAATTAATTAAATAAGAATTTAATCAATTAGTCATAAGATTTTAGATTTATTGTCAAAATTAAATAATACAATTTAGGAATAATTTAATTAAATCCAATTAAATAATTAAGTGGTAGTATTAAATCTAATTAATTAAATATTTAGAATATTCAATTAATCAAAGTTTAGGATAAATAGGATTTATTGCCAAATAATATTTAATTAAAGATAATTAGATAAATTAGGAATATTTAGGAAATATTCCCTGATGCAGAATTAAGAAAAAAAACAATTAGGATTCGATAATGTGTAGATGTGCCTTAGGTTAGGACTTCGATGTTGATTTCATTCGAATTGAAGATGTAGGAGGTTAATGGACCTATAGCCCATTTTTGGTGTATTACAAGTACAAGACCTATCAGAGAAATTGTGAAAGGAACAACAAGTTTATACAAACTATTCTTGAGAACAAAATGCATAGTTCAATCTATACCCTAAAAATCACTTCAAATTCAAACTACATGTTAATACAGTATTCTAGATCCAATTTCAATTTATTATTGTTGTCTATTTTCTTTTTGTCAGTTTTTATTTTCTAAATATTATCATTTTTTCTTATTTGGCCTTCTATCTTGCATCATAATATAATCCTAGTCATTCCAATATCATTATCAATGAAGGACCATTGACCCACTTAGAGCTCAAGACCTACTTGAACCTATTGGGACAACTTCCTTCTAAGTGTGCATTAGGAAAAGGGAAACAATCCACATTTCTTACCTTTTGTTATTGCACAACCCACTCAAGATATTATTTATTCATTAAAGGGATGAATGATCCCTCTAACAAAGGATACAAATGTTAGATGAAAGATCAAATATGATGAAATAGAAGAATAGTTAGTAAGAAGTTATGAATATTAGTAGGTGATGATGGTTATTTGATTGACATTGAGCATAGAAATGGTTGATGGATAAGATGAAGCAGATAGATAGGAGATGGATGATAAGAATCATGTATGGTTTTAAAAAGGCCCCATCGTGTATAATACTAGTGATAGCATCTGGTTTCAAGGAAGACACAGCCTATATAAGACAAGCGATAGCGTATGGTTTTAGGAAAGACACATCCTATATAAGACAAGTGAGACTAATTGTGTTAGCAATTTTTCTTTTGACCTCCCATCCTAAGGAGATACACAATATTAGAACATGGGATTAGGGATCTAGAACATGTAATTTGTAACTATCAATAGATTGAAGATAAGAAAATGCAACAAACAAGGCATGGAAGCCTTCTTCACTTTGAACTCCACTAAAATCAGGAGGGTATTCCTAATTCATTGATTATTATACATGATAAATACACTTTTGACAATAACATGGTGGGTGTTCATGATTCATCGTCTTAATTAACTATAGATCTCACAAGAGGATGTTTCTCTAACATAGTGAATTCATTAATTGCCGAGAATGAAACTAAACTAATTTAGTCCTAAATATAAAATAGAAATTAAAAATGATTTTTATTTTTATTTGACCCTTAACTATATCCCTTGAAACATTCAAGACCAGTTCTTATTCCATGTGACAATAGAGTTAGACAAAATAAATTGTGCTCACTCTCCCTCAACAATGCAAAACTATTCAGAATCAAATTTACCATTTAGTGTATTACATTTACTTGAAGCCCATTATATCATAAATTCTTCTTACAAATCTAAACTACACTTTGACACTCACTGTTAATTATTTTAAGCATTTAATCCTTTCTTTGAAAGAAACCTAAAAATAATTGATACAAATCCATAAACAAGAATAGATGAACCCAAATATGCTTTATATTATATTCATATGAAGTGTTTCAATACAATATAACATTCTTTTAATTCATAATTATCCATGTTTATGAAAACTCATACAACTTAGAATATCCAAACTACGACAACTAGAAACTTAACACTATTCTATTATGCTCTCTATAGATAACATTTTTATAAGAAGTAAAACATGATCCTAGTATCCTTTTTATAGAATAAAGGATGAATACAAGCTTTGGATCATTTACAAAATTAAATCATTATAGTAAGGATTCTATTTCTATCTGAACTAATCTCCAGCAAGGAAAAGATGCTTGTGAGATTGTTAGTTCTAAATGCATCAAAGAAATAGAAAATTGAATCATATGCTTTGTTGAAGAAGTTAGAAGCCCTAATCATGTGTCCTCAAACTACATAAAGAATCTAAATAGAAAAGGAATTTGGGAAATAGATAAAGACACTAATCACATCATGTCACCTTCAAACCTATTCATAGTTGCATTCCTATCTATGCAGAACACCAATGACATAATCGATATGTGCAAGTTGTTCCATATAGATAACTGCTGAAGTGATTTGAATTCTGTTAATGGCCTTGTCATCACAAGTACAACTAACTTTTAACAAAAATAAAATAAAAATAAAAATTTAAGGCAATACTTCTACTAACTCTTCATCTTTAAAAATCCATGCTCCCACTCTATCACATCAAGCTCATTGGGCCACTGGAAGCCTTAAAACTACTCCACTTGTCCAATGCCCTCTCTCCATCTAGCATCTAAGATAAACTTTGAGAGTCCAATCTCAAAACCTAGCATCTTATTAATGATATTGTTAAATTGATCAATGTCAATCTCCCCATTATCAATTATTAAAGTCTGAACCACCAACACAATCAAATTAAATTCATCCATCCACTTATCCAAAATATTTAAATTTTTATTCTTATCTACTATATCTAGTATGATTTTATGCTCTAAGTTCAACAATGTTTAGATTTTGGCGTTGACCAACTATTATTTTCCTTCAAATAAAGACAATGATGACACAACATATTCTATTTTCTCTTTTTTCCTTGTGACAATAGGTGGAAGATCTATGTTTGAGAAACAATTTCCATTTTTTCCATCAAAATTGTTTTAGGATGCCATCTCTTGTATGGAGTGAATATATACCTTATAAAACCAATTCATAATAACATCTTCTTCATATAATTCTTCATGTGGACAAATAGTTTTTATGTTCAATAACCTTGTCAACACAAGGCTTATAAAACCCTATGGATCACAAAACCTATTTGGACCTGTATCCAATTTATATTATTTTATAAAATTATTGATAGATTCAATTTCCCTATGAACAAAAGAAAACTCATAGATATTGATCAGTCTAGGCATAAATGTGCCTCTCTTATTATCTACTAAATACTCAATTAATAACATGTTCAAAAAGAATTCCATGGCAGCAATTCTTTGTGGAACAAAAATTGGTAGCACATGGGGATGATACATGGACACCCATAAAAAAATGATGATGGTTGCTTGATCGTGATAATTCCAATTCTACAATTGTGATCTAATTTTTGGTTATGAATCTCTACCTTTATCCTTAATAGATTCTTTACCAACATTGGCAACCTACAAAATTTTGTCTCCCCAAAGAGCTTAGTAATTGTATAGACAAAAAAAATCTAAAATATAACATAAAAAGCTTCAAAGCATTAATATCCCATAAGTGTGTCCAACACTGTGAGAGCTTTGTTTCCAATTTCATCAGTCTTTGGTAGTTTCCACCTTGGGTCTAAATACTAAGAATTGAAGTACAAAATCAGATGATGCAATAGTGAATAATGTCTAAAATTGACAAATGATGGTTTGTTTTGTATTTTAATCATTCTCTCATGTATTTACTTAACAAGATAACCCATAAAATCATAATCTATATTTACATCATGGTTTTGGATGGTCAAAGGGATCCTCTTCTCCACATCAAAACCCAAAAACTGGCATAATGCATGATAGGTATATCTGAAATAAAACTCAAATGAGTCAATCCAATTATTCTCCTTCTATAGTAGTGAGTGGAATCAAATTGTGTTTATTCCCTTTAGGCCTATATCAAGGCATATCAACTCTCCTAAGAGTAATCTTATGAAGTTTGTATACCTCCTACTCTTTTCTCAAATTAATATCATTGTAAGTAGCACCAGAAATCATAAAGGCCTCTGATATGCTTTTCCCATCAATTGTAACCAAAGCCTTTCCACCTCCTCTCCTAATAGTTTTAGAAGTAGGACAATATGATTTTGCTAATGCTCTTAGAAATTCCACGTCTATGAAGACATCAGTCACTATCAATTTGGCCAAATTTAGGTTCCATGGATTGCATACTGGTGGTGGTTTTATCCTATTTTGATAAAATAATGTAAACAAATCCCACTCAGAAGAAGGTGTGATGGGCACCTACAACCATGGTAGTTATTAAGAAATGTGAATTTGTTTGCAAACTGGGATGAAGTAGACTCTGGGAGTAAATCTGGAAAATCCTAATGCAAAGCCCTACCTTTCTATTTTGGCTTGGGCCAGGCATTGGTGGTTTATCCCCGCTCATTTTGAAAAACCCTAAACCTTTTGGAAACTAGGGCAACAAATTGAATTTCTATGATTATAAGAGAAAATCCCCTAAATTCCCAATTTTACTTAACAAATTTAGAGAGAAGAGATTCATATTTATTGTTTTTCTGTGTTTCTTTTGAACCCTTTAAATATTTTGAGAGTCCTTTGGTTTGCAAGTGGTCTATGCTCTATTTCTAAGAGTGCAATTGTGATCAATAATGAAAAAAATATTATATTTATTCACCCCCAACTTATAGTCTTTTGTGTCATCTTTTCAATATTAATTATCATGAAGTGAACAATATTTTTTTGACTAGCCATACAACATTTTCATTTTAAATCTCAACCGTCGATCTATTTTGTAGTACCCACTCATAGTTTTCTTTCAGTTTTAGTTGTCGTACTCTTTTAGGCTATTATTTCAATTGATTGGCTGAATTATTTTAGGCTACATTTCATGTGAGCAGTTATTGTTTTAGTGGGTGATGATTCTGGATTATGATTGTTATATGTTTATCATGTGATTGCATAGTTAGATGATGATATTATAATGATGTGATGTTTTATGTTTATTTTTAATTGGTATTAATATTGGGAATAATAACTGAATTAAATGTTATGTATTTGTTGTGAGTGGGTGTTTTTTTATCAACTTGAAACTATTCAAGACTTTAGAGAGAATTTTTTATATTAGCATTGTTTTAATGATTTATGGAATTTTTTTCTCTCAGTGATTAAACATTTTTGTATATGGAATATGATTACATTCGTTGTTGAACTTAAATGCATATTGGTTCATTTTAAGTTCTTTATGATGTAAATGGTATATTTTTCCTTGAGTGTTTTCTTTTTCTTAAATGTGTTAATGGGGCATTAGATGACCTAGGAGGAATATAGAGGCTGGGGTATGAGTCTTATAGAAATTTTTTTTGTCTTATGATATGGTGTGTGTGTGTGTGTAATATGCTTTATCTCTCTAAATTGACCATGTAGGCTCATGTTATACTATATTCTATAAATGGGTATCTTGTAGTAATTTATGGTTCTTGGGTATGATACTGGATTTGGGATTACTTGGTTGTATAACTGTGTTAGATCTATGTGGGATCTATGAGCCTAGGGTAGGTTACCTAGATGTGTAGTAGGAGGTGGCTTGCAATAAGCATTAGGGCCCACAAGTGGCTGTCAAGATCACTTATTGTAAGTAATCATAATCAAGTGATAACCTAATATGTCATTAAGAGGTATTAAAATGAACTTAATAAGATGTGTTTCCTCACCCATGCTTGAGTGCTAGTATAGAATAAGATGAAAGATGAGATAATGTCTGCTGCCTTGAGAGGTGTGTGTCTAGCATGATGCAGGGTAGAATGGAGGATCCAAGAATGGACAGTCCTAGTCTACACTAGCAACAATAACAACAACAACCACAATAGAATACAATAATATAATGCTTCAAATATAATTTTATTCAACATGCCCGACTGTAAGACCTTTCGGGTTAGGGCCAAATACAAATACTTACAATAGTAATTCTACAATCTTCAAGCTATTCTAGCTGTGAAGCACACTAGCAACTGGTGGAAACACTAAGGCAGATCTAAACTTGAGCTCACAAGCCACCAAGAAATCTCCTTGTCTCCAAGCATGAAAACCACTATCTCTGCTATTATAATATCAAATAAACAATCCAATCTTCAAGATCTCACAGGATCCAACTACTATCCTTATCGATCTACTTCTCTTGACTTAATCTCACTTCCCAAACACTCCTTAAATACATTTCTTCAACCACAAGTCAGCTGGAAGAAATAATTAACTCCTAAGCGAAGTCGGCTTCTACTACAAACAAATATTAAATGCAAAAACAGTCAGCTCTCAAATAGCCTTACAAACAATTAATTCTCCATGTCAACCTCAAGATCCACATAGGAGGATACAACAAAAGCTACCAACATTAAATACACCAAGTCAGCCAACCAAAACTCCAAGAACTCTAGTCGGTAAGACATTTTTACCAAGTGCCAGTAAAACAACATAGCATGCTAGGCATCATCGAGAAAGCATGTCGACCAAGCACCACAAGCATTGTCAAGTACATGTTCCACTGAGCACCAGAGGTTTTACTGAGTTCCTTTAGTGACCAAGCCCCTTCAATAACTGAGATCCTCAGTTAAAGCTACAACCGAGAAACACAGAACCACTTCAACACACCACCATGTAGATTTATCTATTACCCTAGAATTCCACTACATCAAACACCCCGAGTTCAAAAAGATGTTCTCACAGGTTGGAAGAACATCTTCCAAGATTCATCACATAAGCCCCAAACTAGTTCTTCACATACAAGTCCTTTGAGTCTCCACCTTGCATACTCTTCCACTTTTTCTTCCTCTGTCTTTTCAAGTCTTTCCTTGACAATGCACATGTCTGTTCTCCATACTAATCAATCCTTTCATAATCCTTCAACTCATCTTGGCTACCAAAGCTTAGTTTTCTCCTATCGAGTGTTGTATCCAGGAAAGGCATCAGAGAAAACTTCATGTCATTCTTCTCAATAGTAAATACATTCTTGACACAATCATGCATAGCTCTGCAATCATACTACCAAGGTCTACCGAGCAATATGTGACAACTACTCATGTCCACAATATCACACAAAACTTGATCCTTATATAGGCCAATCTAAAAATCAACAAGACATTGCTCTCTCACTTCCAGAGCATGAATATCTTGCAACCAACCAATCATATAAGGATAAGGATGTCTCACTCTCTTCAAGCCAAGTTTATGAACCATCTCCTTAGCTACAAGGTTATCAGTACTACCACTATCCACAATCACATTACAAATTGTACCTCCTAACTTGCACTGAGTTCTGAACAAATTACTCCTCTGACAAGGTTCCACCTTTGCATCGAGAAATGTTCTTTAAACCAGTAAGTTTTCTAGTTCAAGTTCATTCAGAATGTTCTCATTCACCACAACATTCATACTATTACTGAGCTTCTTGTGTGAACATTCAAAAGATCTATGTCCTTCTTCACCACAATTATAACAAGTACCCTTAAAGATAACCCCACCTATCTTCTTTTTCAGCTCCACGGGTTTCGGTTCATCTTCAACAGTCAGTTTATCCTTCACCAAGTGATCAAGATTCTCCTTCCCCCAGGAATTACCATGTCATCTCCTCTTCCACTTATCTTTTGCCTTCAGAGCATATTGATAAGCATCCTCAACCAAATCAATCTTTAGCAAACCAAGCTCATCCTGAATATTGAATCTCAAACCATTCACATACCGAGCTACCTTTTCTTTTCCAAGTTCTATGTGTCCAGAATGAATAGTCAACTTATAGAACTACTCGGTATAGTCTTCCATAGTCAAATATTTTTGCTTTAGATTCTGCAACTTCTTAAACAAGTCAAGCTCATTGTCAGAAGGTATTAACTTAGCTTTCAATTTAGTCACCATCAACCTCCACTGGTTGATCTTCATTTCACCTTCATCTTCTCTATCTCTTTTCAATTCTTTCCACCAAAGAGAAGCATGTCCTTTTAACTTAGTCTATGCCAATCTTACTCTGAGAGGGTCTTTAATTTCTTCAAGCTCAAAGAAATCTTATAATTCACCAATCTAATCAATCAATTTCTCAGGTCTCAAAGTACGAGAGAAAGTAGAAACTTCCATTCAATAATTAGTACTTAAATGAGCTCCAAATCTATGCAACCAACCAGTTTTGTCTTCACCAGATCTGCCCCTCTGATCATCTCCACTAGATCTAGTAGCTTCAAATTCTTCAGCAGCTTCCTCATAACCATCTTAAGTACCAAGATTCCTTGACATACCAAAAATAGCCCTCATGATCTCAATGATCATGTGATTCTTCATCAATTCCATCTCAGATCTAAAATCTACTCTAAATTTCTTTGTAATCTTCAATTCTATAGCATCATAGAGATCTACAATTTCCCTAGGGTCCAATCTTCTCGGAGGCATCCTTCAAGATATTCAAAAAAAAACCCAAGGCAAAAAATCACCAACCCAAGGTCCTGGTGCAAATTGCCTCAACTTGGTGATCAATTTACACACTCAAGAACTTCAATCTCTTATACCACCTGAGGCAGGGTAGAATGCAGAATCCAAGAATGGACAGTAAAAGTCTACACTAGCAACAATAAAAATAACAACCACAGTGGAATACAATAATATAATGCTTCAAATAGAATTTCATTCAACATGCCTGGTTGTAAGGCCTTCCGAGTTAGGGCCAAATACAAGCACTTACAATAATAATTCTACAATCTCCTAGCTAGTCCAGCTCTAAAGGACACCAACAACTGGTGGAAACACTAAGGTAGATCTAAACTTGAGCTCGTAAGACACCAAGCAATCTCCTTGTCTCCAAGCATGCAAACCACTAGCGCTGCTATTACAATATCAAATAAACAATTTGATCTTCGAGATCTCGCAAGATCCAACTATTATCCTTATCGATCTACTTCTCCTGACTTACTCTCACTACCCAAACACACCTTAAATATATTTCTTCAACCACAAGTCAGCTATAAGAAATAATTAACTCCTAAGCCAAGTCGGCTTCTACTACAAACAAATATTAAATGCAACAACAGTCGACTCTCAAATAGCCTTACAAACAATTAATTCTCCATGTCAACCTCAAGATCCACATAGGAGAATACAACACAAGCTATGAACATTAAATATACCAAGTCGGCCAACCAAAACTCCAAGAACTCCAGTCAGTAAGCTAGAACTACTGAGCACCAGTAAAACAACTGAGCAAGCTAGGCATCACTGAGCAAGCACGTCAACCGAGCATGTCATGCCCCATAAGGGAACCGGGGAAGAGAACAAAGATTCTCTTTGTAATAGAAAACCTAAGTGATGATTTATGAAAAATTTTGAATTTTTAAAAGAGTTATATAAATAAAACATAGTTTGACTTAGATTCCTCCAAGGTTCCCTTCTTATTTAATGCACAATTCATTTAAGTCCATTTAGTGTGCTAACAACTTGATTTACTTCTTAAGCAAACTACATCACAACATTTGCAGATTCTTTATAAAGAAATACAAATTACTTTCATTTCAATTGCCATTTAAATCTATCTATTCCTAAGTATCCTTTATGAACAATATAAATTTTAAAGCATTAATAATAGAATCGTCTAAACATTTGATACATTGAAAACATTACATTTATTTTACTAGCTTTTCCTTTATTCATCAATAATGAGAAACATACTACTTTACTTGAAATGTTACAAAATCCTTTTCTTTTCCAACATACATCCTATGCATAAATTTCATGCTTTCCCTTTTTCCTTTTTCCTAAGTCTACCCATTCTAAATACATCATTTTGAAATACATTAATGATTACATTACATTCATCTCCTCTTGGGAGATAACAATAATTTTACATCATGAAAGATAAATACAAGTCTTCATTCTTCAAAACTGGAACACTATGCAAGCATGAATCTTTAAGCATTGCATCCACAAAAGGTACCTTGATAAAAATATTTACCACCCAACCATGTGGATACCAAAAGGCCCACTCCCCCGTACTAGGAGTTAAACACCAAGGTCCACAAAGAAGGGATAGCTAGGCCATACTTAGGGTTGGGTAACCTTTCCCAAATAGCAAATGAAAAGAAGATCAAAGTATAAATCTTTTCCCAAAGGTTCTAAGGCTTGGTAGAAACTCTAAGCAACAAGCTAAGTGAGTTTCATTGCATAGCACTCACCCCTTGGGTTGTCCTAGTACTAGCCACTCTAGGCCTCGGGCCCCAAGTAGGCACATGCGGAATCGAATGCCTTTCATACAGACAAGCACCATTTGATCATACCTACGCATAGGCACCTTCTCCCACTCCCATCCATAGCCTTTACTAGCACTAATGGCATGGGTGAGGCATACATTAATATTTTTAGTGTTTGAACCCATTCCCATAAGTTTTAATTAAATTATCACTTGTTAAAATAACTCTTCAGTCTGTTATCCTAGTACTAGCCACTTAGGGCCCCGACCCCGCACTAAGAGCCACTCACTTAGTGTTCTTAGGTTTTCTACCCTTAACCCACACATCACAAATACATCATACATGAAATAAAACACATCATAAACACTTTCGAGAACTTGAATCAAAGAATAGAAAATAATAGGAGAGTTTAGGGATGTTTAGGAAAATTAGGAGCGTTTAGGGAGGCCAAGAATGGTCCTGATCCTCCTAGACAATCCTAAACCCTGATCCTACTTCCTACACACATCATAACCCTATTAAAGCATCTAAATGCACCATATAACCTCCACCAAACAAGAAACTAACTCAGATAAAGTTTACACAAAATTCCATATGCCAAAACACAATGCTCCATAAAACCTCACGTGCCTGAAATTTTAACTAAGTCTGAATTAAATTGAAAACTCAAAATCTAGAAGTTGCACCTTAACTCCTATGGAGTTGAAACCTATCTCAAACATCCTGAAAGGTACATAATTTATTTATACAAATATAACTTAAAGTATAATAAAGTAAAGTATCAAACTTATACTTAACAAAATGACAGATAATGAAAGCAAACTACAAAATGATAGAAATATGGATTAAATCAAACTGCATACTGGGCATTTCATTCACCAATCTGTGTGATTGTTTACAGAATGACAGATAATGATAGAAAATTACAAAATGACATAAATATGCGCAGATGAAGAAAGGTGGTGCTAAACTGATATGGAACAGTAAGGCTGAAAACAAAAGTTCTAAAAACTTGGAAGCACTCATGGACATTCGGATTATAAAAGTAGATGAAATGAAAATGCTATGGAGTCTCGAGACTCTTACAAATGAAAGAAAGAAGTAATATTCATATTCATAATGCATAGGAATTAATTCTCATTTGATATATGATCATATTCTCTTCTCCAAAAATAAAGACACAATGATATATAACATAAACATTCTAAAGCCTATATACACAACAAGCATACAGAGAAACATTCAACCATACTTTCATCATTTCATATTACAAAGGAGAGTTATCTCTTAGGATGGATTCCAACCTGGAGTCCTGCGGAGATTTGATTGATGAAGAAGGATCCAATCCTCTTAATCTCTTCCAGCACTCCTTCAAGTCCTTCTGTGTGCAATCTCCAACCTCTACCGAAAGCAACTAAATGCCAATATTAGAGAATAATGAATTCTCTCCTCACAATTATGATTTCCTACAAATAAAATTCTCAACCATACAATATTTTTTCTTCAATCCAAATTCATATCCAACTCCCTCTCATACAAGAGATCTCTTTGTATATAGATTGGAGGGAGTAGTTGCACGGGTATTCCAACCGATGCAACTATCCACCAGTTATTCGTTAATAATATGGTTTGCAAAACCATTCCCATGAAGGGATAAACAAATTTTATTTAATAAGATTTTAATCTATGTCTCCTAAATTTGAGGATGACAAAATAGATAATAAAGATTTTAAGAATACTTTTACTAACTTATTATGGTAATTTACCAAAGGCATTTCCCAAATATAAAAATAACGTAGGCTTACCATAGTCTCATAATATTTTCCTTCACATAATTAATTTATTATATGATAATATATATTTATATATGTATTCATAGGCATATGTGTGCACCCATATGCTTATGGTACATATACCATAAGACACATTATTATTAATATTACAAATATTTATATATTATGAATATTATTATTCTAAAACATATTATTTATTTATACACTAATCCATATTCTTTACAAAATACAATAGTGATATATGTATATTAGGTAACTACTAACATAAGTTGGAATTTACCACTATTATTAAAAAATTATTAATACCATAAATTCTTTATTATTATTGATATTAAAATCACATGATTTAATCACATACTAACTCATTCCCAACAAGATACACTAGTACATATAAGTAACTACTAATAAAGATAAATTACTAAATCATACCCTCATATGAACAATAATTCACATCAATAATCTACTAATAAAAATTGAACATACCAAGAAGACAAATAGAGCTACCATACTCAAAACCTCATTCTCAACGAATGCAAAAGACAAGAAACCATCTACAAGATCCACAAAACCAACAAATTGAGAAAACATGGAAATACATCATCCACACAAGGGACTAACTCAAGAACTCCCCACATTAGGATAAAAGGGTCAGAGGTAGAATTCCTTCTTATGGAACCTTGGTGATATCTCTGTAACAACAACAACGGTTGAGGATTTTGAGGGATCACTCAAACTTGTGAAGCTAGGTGGAGATGATACTCAGTACTTGCAATCTTGCATCACCAAGAAGAGATACATGTATACATATGGATATACATACAAATCAGATATATGCAAATAGATGACCAGGATCGATACATCGGTGGACCTCAACTAAGTGAGTAACTACGACTTCATCTTGAGTCATGAAAACACATCAGATACATATCCATAAAACATAAAACATCATGATAACGGTTAGATTCAAATCCTTGGGTTAGCTCCATAAAACATATAAAGATAGATGGTTTTCTAATTTCATAAACATATAAATGATAACCATAAATGAGCATATCAATCATCTGATAAACATATCATCATCCACAAAACATAAATGTAAATATATAGTTCTAACCATCATAACAAAATGTCCAAATCAGAAAATCCAAGTATCACCATAGGAGAGGGTATTACAGAGCACCACAAGAATCATCGAGTACATGTTCCATTGAGCACCATAGGTTTTACCAAGTTCCTTCAGTGACTGAGACCCTTCAATAACTGAGATCCTCAGTTAAAGATGCAACTAAGAAACATAGAACCACTTCAACACACCACCATGCAGATTTGTTGATTACCCTAGAATGCCACTGCATCAAGCATAGTTAATGGATTTGTCTGTATGAGAGGTCATTGATACCATGCATGGTCACTTGAGTATTGGGGTCCAGAGAGACTCCTAGGATGAAAATTAAGGGTTAGATGTACATGATGACACCTACCTATACATAGTCTAGATATCTTACATGTGCCTGTTGCCTCTAGATTAGTGAGTCTTACCTTTCACTATCTTTTGTACACCTAGAGTTAGAGAGCTTTTAGGATCCCCTTGCTTAGTGGTTTCATATTTCTTTGGTATTGGTTATTTGAGTGGGGTCTGTTGTTATCTCCTCAACATGGTGGGGTGGACCTTTATGGATCCACATGGAAAAGTGGTAGTGATTCTTTACCATTTGAGATTCAATGTCCTTGTTCTAGTTCTTGATGGTTATTTTTCAACCGGGCTCTTTATGATTCTTCATTGGTGGAATTGTTCTTATCTTCATTTATTGTAATCTTGTATTAAAGTATCACATGTGATACTTAATCTGGATATTGTACTATTATTATTAGAGTGATTAATACATACCCTACGACTTGTGCAGTGGATGTGAGTTTATGTAGGTTTCATGGTTGTCCATGAGGATTGTAATTATTGATGTAAGTTATATTTTTTATATCTATGATATGGAATATTTTGTTATAGTTATTTAGATGAGTTCTAATCTTACATAATTCTACATCATGGGACCCTTGAGTTTTGTAATCTATGTTGGTTTTTGTGTTAATGTGAGTAAATGGTTATTGCTTCCACATTAATGTTTATCTTATTATGTAAACTTTAGGGGAAAAAAATTATTCATCAAACTTAGTATCATGTTATAGATTAATCTCTCTTGGGTTCCTTGGCGGGGCATTACATTTGGTATTAGAGAAAAGTTTCTACACTAGGAACTCTGGGTTAATGTATGCTCATTAGGTTTTGTATAGCTTGAACTTGAAACTAAACATAGACATACAACCTTATTTCTTTCAGACTATTGCCTTGTAGTTATGTTATCTTTTGATTTTATTTTGAGCTATGTTGTGAGATATTGCATGGATCCTTAATGTTTCAGAAGTCATGCCTATGATTAGAGATACTAGAGGTCATGGTAGAGTTCATTCTAGTAATCATGGAAGGGGTAGATAATATATATCCCTTCTAAGAGTGTTAGGCAGGATAGCATCATCAGTAGTCTAGCGATGAGCAAAGAGAGGAGTGTTAGGGTGAGTCTGAGGGACCAGATACCAAACAGCTTTTGCAGGCAATTCTGAATCATCTTGAACCTAAACAGGTCAGGGTGGAGTAGGATGCTTCCCACCACTCTCAGGGTAGAGTAGAGTAGGAGGCTTCTCATTACTCTCAGAGAGAAGAGATGGAAAGGGAGAGGTATAGGAGTCCTCCAAGGAGGAACATCATAGTGGATCCTACAGTTGTGGCAGAAAATCACATGAGAGATCTAATGAGAGGATGACCTAATCCCTTTGATGGGAAAGGATTTGGTTTGGAGGCTGAGACATGGATTATAGCCTTTGAGAGGAGTTTTTCTATGCATCCTCTTAGTAGAAATACTAAAGTTAGAATGCAGTGATGCAACTTTCTAATTTTGCTGCTGTGTGGTGGAAGATGGAAGAGGAGAACTTAGGGCTTCAGATGGAGATAGTGACTTGGGAGTTATACCTTGAGCATTTCCAAGAGTGCTTCCTTTCAGATTAGTGGAGGTGGCAGCAAGTAGATGATTTCCATAACCTAAGACAGTTGACCATGACAGTGGAAGAGTATGAGTGTCGATTCTTTGAGCTCAAGAAGTATACTAGTTTTGAATAGGATACAACTCTTCTGATTCAACACTTTGTTAGAGGGATTAATGCTCTCATTGTTGGGGAAGTCAAGCTCTATAATCCTAAGACCCTTAAGGAAGTGGTCATCAAGGCCACTCTTGCAGAGGAAAATCTAGCTTTGGGTCATGGTCATTAGAGGGGTGTTCAGCCTAGTGGATCTAGGGGGAATCAGTCTCAGAAGAATGGAAAATCTCAAAACCCTTCTACCTTTTCATGAGGTAATCAAGATCAGTAGCAGAAGGGGTTATCTTCCCTAGCTCAGGGTGGTGGTTCTTAGTCCAAGAACTTTCTTAATGCTCAACATATCAAGAGTCATTCTTATAGTCAACATGCTCAAAGTTTTCATCAGGAGGTTAGTAGAGTAGTCTTCAGCAAGGAAAGGATTTAGTGGAGATTTTTTCTCTTATGGCCAACATGGTCATAAGGAAAACAATTGCCCCCAACATTCAACACAAAATTCAAGACAGAGACCGATAGCTGTTGAGCCTCCAATTGGTGATGCAAGTAGATCCCATAGGGATTTTACAGTAGGGAATGATCCTAAGATTTTGAACCATAAGGAAAGAAAGGGTCCGAAGGGATCTAATCATTGATCCTTGGCTTAGTTTTCAACTAGGTGTAGTGAGGTTTATGGGACCTATGTTCCTATTTGTTTACAGGCTTCTAGGATTAAGCCTAATCCTAGGGGGGTGGATGTAGTACCCACTCATAGTTTGCTTTCAGTTTCAATTGTCGTACTCTTTTAGGCTATTATTTTAGTTGATTGGCTGAATTATTTTAGGCTACATTTCATGTGAGCAGTTATTGTTTCAGTGGGTGATGATTCTGGATTATGATTGTTATATGTTTATCATGTGATTGCATAGTTAGATGATGATATTATCATGATGTGATGTTTTATATTTATTTTTAATTGGTATTAATATTGAGAATATTAATTGGATTAATATTTATGTATTTATTATGAGTGGGCATTTTTTTATCAACTTGAAACTATTAGAGACTTTAGAGAGCATTTTTTATATTAGCATTATTTTAATGATTTATGGAATTTGTTTCTCTTAGTGATTAAACATATCTATATATGGAATATGATTACATTTTTTTTTGAACTAAAATGCATATTGGTTCATTTTTAGTTCTTTATGATGTAAATGGTATATTCATCCTTGAGTGTTTTCTTTTTCTTAAATGTGTTAATGGGTCATTTGATTACCTAGGAGGAATACAGAGGCTTGGGTATGAGTCTTTTAGACATGTTTTATGTCTTATGATATGGTGTGTGTGTGTGTGTGTGTAATATGCTTTATCGCTCTAAATTGGCCATGTAGGCTCATGTTATACTATATTATGTAAATGGGTATCTTGTAGTCATTTCTGGTTCTTGGGTATGATACTAGATTTGGGATTAAAAGGTTGTATACCTGTGTTAGATCTTTGTGAGAACTATGAGCCTAGGGTAGGCTACCTAGATGTGTAGTAGGGGTGGCTTGCAATAAGCATCAGGGCCCACAAGTGGCTGCCAAGATCACTTATTGTAAGTAATGTTAATCAAGTGATAACCTAATATGTCATTGAGAGGTATTAAAATGAACTTAATAAGATGTGTTTCCTCACCCATGCTTGAGTACTAGTATATACTAAGATGGGGGATGAGTGATGCTTTCCACCTTGAGAGGTGTGTGTCTAGTATAGTTAATGATTTTTTCTATATGAGAGGTCATTGATACCATGTATGGTCACTTGAGTGTCAGGGTCCAAAGAGACTGCCAAGAAAAAAGTTAAGGGTTAGATGTACATGATGACACCTAACTATACATATTCTTGATATCCTACAAGTGTCAGTTGCCTCTGGATTAGTGAGTCTTACCTTTCACTATCTTTTGTACACCTAGAGTTAGAGAGCTTTCAGGATCCCCTTGCTTAGTGGTTTCATCTTTCTTTGGTATTGGTTATCCAAGTGGAGTTTGTTGTTATCTCCTCAGCATGGTGGGGTGGACCTTTGTGGATCCACATGGACAAGTGGTAGATATTCTTTACCATTTGAGATTCGACATCCTTGTTTTAGTGCTTGATGGTTCTTTTGCAGTTGGCATATTTATGATTCTTCATTGGTGGAATTGTTCTTATCTTAATTTATTGTAATCTTGTATTAAAGTATCACATGTGATACCTAATCTAGATATTGTACTATTATTGTTAGAGTGACTACTACATACCCTACGACTTGTGTAGTGGATGTGAGTTTATGTAGGTTTCATGGTTGTCCATGAGGATTGTAATTATTGATGTAAGTTGTATTTGTTATATCTATGATATGGAATATTTTGTTATGGTTATTTAGATGAGTTCTAATCTTACATAATTCTATGTCATGGGACCCTTGAGTTTTTTAATCTATGTTGGTTGTTTTGTTAATGTAATTAAATGGTTATTGCTTCTGTATTAATGTTTATCTTGTTATGTAAACTTTAGGGAAAAAAATTATTCATCAAACTTAGTATCATGTTCTAGGTTAATCTCTCTTGGGTTCCCTGGTGGGGCGTTACATATTTGATGTTGAACTACATGATGAAGTTAAAATTATTTGACTAGTCTTTGACATAATCTTCTGTCTAGCATGACATTGACATGGCATCAATCTACTTGTCTGACCCCTCACAACTGGATGGCAGCTCATTATATTCTAAGGTTAAAAAACTATTTCATTAACATGTGTCCCACCTTACACATGTCACTTGATCACAACATCATGATAATCTCCCTTTGATAGTTTCTTCATATCACAATGTTGTGAAATTTTGTCACCTAGACACATGTAAGCATCTCACAACATCATAGGATTTGAACTTGACTACCTTCTAATCATTCAAAGGTACTTCTTTGTAACACCTATCCTTAAACCACTTCCTTTTGTCAAAAACATGTCATCTCCTCGCAATATTCTAGGCACCTCTGATACACTTCATCAACCCCTGTAATTATGTGTTTTGAAACCATTTTTGTAAATTTTCTTGGGCCTACAAACATGTCACAACACTCTACAACATTGATTCTTGACATTTTCACACATCAGCACTCCTTGTGGTGGTGTTATTTTCTTCATTCTCCTTTGCTTGGAACACACTATACATGTGTCACTTAATTGCAACATCGTATCTAGAAAAATTCAAGCATCGACACCCTTTCTAATCATGTGATTTCCTTAACTCTATGGGACTACGAAAGACACGTGAAGATCCCTCAAATCATTGCACCCTTTATGTGCTAACACCATCCTTCCCTATAATGGTGTGATCTTCTCTATCAACATGATATTTTGCAGCATCTTGCAACATTGCAGGCACACTACAAGCTACTATCTCCTAGCCATGATGATGCAACTAACAATTTATTTAATAGTTTTCCATTTATCACAAGATTACATGCATGATGGAAAGTTATCTCTAACTGCTATGATGGTTTTCCTCTAATGGTTGTGATCATGCACTCTGATTTTAATTATAACATCTAGTGGTCCATCACAAGATCATGGGTTCTTTTGGAAGTTAAGTATAGTGGTTGCAACCATGTGATCAGTACCTTTTATTCTTTGTGAACTATGAGTTGTGGTTTTATGGGGCTAAACTAAAACATCACAGGGCTAAATACATGACCAAGGACTTCACTTGCAATGATGCGCCTCAACACTTAAAGAGTTTTAATTTCATTTTCTCTTAATTATGATTTAAAAGGTGGTAATCATTAGAATAATGAGGATAATTAGACATTAGGACCAAAACATTAATTGGGTAACTTATGAATAAAATATTATCTCGACCATGCATATGCATACTGACTGGTTTAACAAAAAATTAGGCTCGTGAGGGCAGTAATTGAATGTTCAGAGGGACATACCTAGATGAATTAAAGCTAAGGCAACTAGCTAAAATGGTCATCAACAAAAAATAAATTTAAAACCCTAATGTAAAATATTCAAACAAAAGGTTGAAGCCCGCCTTAAAATGTACCCACATTTCACAATCCCAATAGATTGATTGAAATTGATTGAAATTGATTGATTGATTGGATGATGGATTGATAGATTGATTTAAATTTATATAATAATAGAAGAAATGTTAGTGATATGACTGGATGCAAGAATGATGAAGAAGTGTAATGCCTCGCTAGGGAACCCAGGAGAAACTAACCTAAACATGCTACTAAGTTTACACAATAATTATTTTCTTAAGATTTTACACAACAACAATGTTTAACAATGTGGAAGCAATACAATATAATTACAACTCATACATAGAAGTATAACCTCAAACATAGATTAAAAATCTCAAGGGTTCCTTGATGTAGATTACATAAATTAATCTACATAATACAACAACTATACAAAGTCTCCACATAATGTGAATAGGTACATCATCATATACATGAAATCTAGATACCACCAATACCACAAGGTATCCATAATGAAATACATCCTCTTCACATGTCGTAGGGTATGTAATAATAATAATCCAATATAAGGTACAATATCACATCCCCAAAATAACTAATACGATGATACAAGAATATGATATAAGAAAGATCATAATACATCTCCAACATTGATGAACAAGAAGGTACAACTACTACAAGGATCATCCAGCACTGGTACACGAATGTCAGAATCTTTGGTAGAAGAATCACTACCACCCGACCTTGTGGAACCTAAATGGTCCACTCCCACCATTTTGAGGAGATAGAAGTAGGCCCCACTTGGATAAAAAACACCAAAATCTATCACATTGCAAACTAAGAAAGGGATCCTAAAATATCTCTATCTCAAAAGGTACAATAGGATAACAAAGATAAAACATACTCAATCAGAGGCAACCAACACATGTAGGAAACATAAGATGCATATGGGCAAGTGTCATTACATGAGTCAACTCTAGAGTTATCATGGCAGTCTCTCAGGACCTCGATGCCCTAGTGACTCTATGTGGTATCAATAATCCTCTCATACATACAAGGTACCAACAATGCTATATCCAAATCCATGCAGGTTGCAAGCATCATCTCACAAACCATCCTAGCATGTACTAGCGCTCAAGGCATGGGTGAGGAACACATACATCTTATTAATGTTTCTATCCTAATAGATTTTATTACATTATCACTTTATTTAGTCACTTGCAATAAGTTGTCCTGGCAGCCACTTAAGGGCCCTGACACCTATTGCAAGCCACTCCCCACCTATACACTTAATTAACCTACCTAGACATATAAAACCAAAATAATATCACAAGATGTAACTAATACTCATGCAGTTCTAAAAATTACCAAGGGACATAAACTGGATTTTTAAACCATCACATCATCAATATAATCTTAAAAGTATTCACAACAACCTATGTACTTCAAAACCTAAACAAGGTCGGACAAAAGAAAGATCAAGATAATAATGACTCATATGATACACGCAAGAAATCACCTATGCAACAAAAATAATAACTTCGAGCCTCTGGAATACAAATCTAATAGCCAACCTATTTCCTTAATCCAATGAAATCACCAATTACATTCAATCCACAACAATTCATAGAACTCCCAAATAATTGGTTTGATCTACTCAATCAATAGACTAATTAAAATATCCCTTAAAGGCATTGGCCTGCAATGCAACGGTTGTTGCTTCTCTTTGTAATGGCAAGATCTTGTGTTTGATTCCCGAAATGGGAGATTAAATAAACTTAATATAAAAAAAAATCCCTTACAATTTGATCAATCAAAATCTCAAGTTTATTTTACAAAATAATTCCTTTTTAAATAAAATATCAAACCAACTTAGTAACTTATATATATATATATATATATATATATATATATATATATATATATATATATATATATATATATATATATATATATATATATATATATATATATATATATATATATATATATATATATATATATATATATATTCCATTTAATAAATTAACATTACTAATATCTAATAATATCAATTAATAATATTATCTAATGAATATTAATATTTAAATTAACTATTTACGCATAGCAATTATTAAAAATAACTATTAATAAATTTAAATTTTTAAAAAATTAAAATTAAAATTATAAATATAAAAATTATATTTATTTATAAAATAATAATAAAAAACTTTTAACAAAACATTGTGGGGGGGGCCACCCCTCCCCACATGTAGTCCCACTGTAAACCTTGTGACAAGCTGCAAGCCTTGCGGGCCGCAAGGGTGGTAGGGGGTAGTGGCCCCACCACACTTCATAAATTATATATATTTTTTTTTAATTATTTTTTAAAATTTAATTTTGTCAGAGAATTTCTCTGACGCGAACCAGATAACATCCTTTTTTAAATTATTTTTTATAAATTTAATTTCTTACAACATAGAAATTCATTTTTTAATTGTAAACAAATGACCAAATTGATTTAAATTTTTTAAATTTAATTTCAAGGTTTTTTGTGAAGATTTCAAATCAACCCTAATTGATTAAATCTACTAATTTTCTTATTGTTTTTCAACCAAAATTCCTAGGGTTTGCACAACATCTCTCATGGATAAATGTACATAAATTTTTCTTTTCTTTTCAAAATCAAAATTAAATTAAGAATAAATATAATTCATTTTTTAAAACCAAAGCATGTAGATTTTTTGCAAAGAAAAACCTAGGGTTTCATCAGGCATAATTTCTTAAAGTTTAAATCAGAAAACATTCTAGATCCAGGTTTATCAAGAATTTTTCACATGAAGCTTTAATAACCGAATCAAACCAAAATAATGGGAGGTCAAGCAATAAGAGAATCAGAAATTCATCAAACATTCCAAACACAACATAGACAATATTTTTGAAAGAAAATTAACAAGGGTTTTTCAAACCCTACCTGAAAATTCACGAGAAGATCTAAAACAACAATGGTCAAATTGATCTACTCATGTCCCTTCAATTGTTGTTCCTCTGATGGTGGGCACGGTCTTATCTAATAAGGAGGCTATTGGCCACGTTATTGATAAGATGAGAGTTTCCCCTCTTGTTGTTTCTAACCATGTGTTGGCTCCAGATTCTGCTTGCTCTGGTGGGCCTGTCTCTGAAATCTCTTTGATGGAAGACGCTTGTCTTCCTGTTGATACGTCTATTGCTATTGTTTCTTCTAGTCCTATTATGTCCCCCTCTTTGGTGGGTGCTGGCTCTAGGAGTGTTATGGTTGTTGGTCTGGTTGAGCCTGTGCAGTGTGCTAGTACCTTTTTGGGTGCTGGGAATTCGGTGTTGGATTCCATAAGCTGGCAGGTTGAGGCCTCTAAAGTGGAAGAAGGTTGGATTATGGTTAAAGGTAAATATTTCAAAAGATCCTTGCCTTCCTTTGATATGAATCTTTGGTCGCATAAGAAAGGGACCAAGGGATAATCATGTTATTGGGTTTTTCCCTGGATTGCTACTTTCCAATGGTTAGTCTTTGGCAGTGATCTTTGCACTTTTCTCGGAGGTACTAGATTTTTCTTTGGTTCAGGCCTTTGTCCCTATTCAGTGGTCCTTTTTTGTTGTTCTTCTCTATTGTTGGTCCTCTGGCTGTCCTTTTTGTGTTTCAACTAGTAGCTGGATTTGGTGCTTAATGTTCATTCTTTCTAGTTTCTTGTAAAAGGTTCATGACCCTTCAAATCATGTTTTCCTCCTAATCAGAACAATGGTCAAATTGAAGACTCAAAGATTCCAAATTACTCCTAAGATTTGAAAGCAATTCCTCAAACAATCCAAGCAATTTTCTCCCAAAACCCCTCTCCTCCAAACCCGTGTTGTGAATAATGACTAAAAGAATTCCTAATAATGAGAACCCCCAAATAGAACTCAACATGAAACTCCTAATCAAAAATTAGAACTCAGCATGCAACTCCCAATCATGATTTAGAACTCAACTCCCTAACCTTATTTTTATCAAATTTTGGTGCATGAATAATTACAATTTTAATAATAAAATGTGCATTTTTTGATTATCGACTCTTAACTCAACTTTAAACTTAAATTCCTAATTCAATTTCATTAAACTGAATGTGCAACTTAAATTGCATATTACTCAACAAAAAATAACAATTATGGAGCAGGAGTGGGAGGGAGGAGGAGGAGAAAGAGTGGGAGAAAATAATTTGAATTCCAGGAAAGACGGGAAGCTAGATGCCCCTAGAAAAGTTGTGGAATCTATTCCTGAACCTGGTAATTCTATGGAATCTAGGCATATATACGCAAGTATTACTAAAAGGCCTTTGTCAAATGAGGGGGCTAGTGTTGGTGTGTCAAGCCTGGCCCAGCCTAGCAAGGATAGTAGTCCTATCTTGGGACCAGAGGTGGAAAAGGCTGATACCTATGAGAAAGGTGAAGGGACAACAAAACAACATGAAGATTCCTCACATGGCGGGATCTCAAACCGAGGTAAGCGGAAATGGTCGAGCCTTTTCGAGGTCAAACCAATTGGAAAATCTTCTTTCCCTAAGGTTGATATTGTTTCAGATCCGTTAAAGGGAGGGATAGGTAGTAACATTCCTAACCAAATCATGGACCATATTGTTTCCATTATGGCCTCAACTCTAATAGGAAATTTTATGGTCCCTAGACCGAATATAGATCTAGTGAGAACTTTCACTCTCTAGAAATGGAAATGAAAAGGACAGGTGGATTTTGCAGCTATGCCAAAAGGATTTTTTTCCTTTGTATTCTCGAATGGAGAAAACCTTTCTAAAGTGATGTGTGATGGCCCTTGGATGATGGGGAAATCCTCATTATCATTGCATAAATGGTCAACGAATATGGATTATAATGAAAGCTACTTTATCTCTGCACCTATTTGGGTTCATGTGTCTAGCTTACCCTTGGAATACTAGCATGAGGATATTTTGTTTTCTTTAGCCGGTTCCTTTGGTGAACTCCTAACAATAGATCTGATGACAGCAGCCCGAACTAGATAAGTGTTTGCTAGGATTTGTGTTAATATCCAACAAGACACAGAACTTCCCCAAATTATAACACTTAACTCAAAAATTAGCAAGTGGGGAGGAGAAGTAGAATATGAGCCAATGACATTTCCTTGTTTCACTTGTAAGAAGTCTACCCACTAGGCTTAGAATTGTCCCCTCAAGCCTCCTACAGATAAGAAAGATCAGGAGATAAAGAAAGCAAAGAAATGGGAGTGGAGGAAAAAAAAAAGAGGAGTCTCACACACCCCCTAAAGACTAGAACCCCTGTTCTAACTCTGAGGAGAATCATATTTCCCCTCAACCGGAGATGGAAGTAATAGGAGAACAAAAGGAGGGAGCACCCCAAAAAGAGAAGAACAAAACTTAGGAAATTTATTGTTCGAATAATTTGTTTGAGGAGACCCTTGATCTTTCAGCTGGATTAGATCCTAAGTTGATCTCCAGGGTGGAAGATAGTATGGACTCTACCAAGGGGAGTGATTCCCAGTTAGGACAAAAGGGGACTGATGATGACCTAAAAGCTTTTGCCCATGTTGATCAAATCAGTAGCAAAGCCTCAAATGCTATTCTCTTAGATTCTGAATCAAGGTAGGATCAACTTAAAGGATAGAATGATGATTATGAATCTACAAAAGTAGAGCAAAACAAAAACCCCTGGATACTAGTTAAGAAAAAATCACCATGTGGGAAAGGATTTGGTCCCTAGTCTAAAAAGGAACATGATAAAGACTAGACTGATGTATCAGGAAAAAATAGTTCAAGGGATTCACTTGGATGTTCGGCTTCTAAATCAAGCAAAAAGGGTGGAAAAATCAAACAAGGAGGTGTCCAGACAAGAGGTCAACAATAAAAGGCAGATATGAGCACTCCAAAAAGAGAAAGAGGAAGAACATCTAAAAAAGAACAGAGGGAGTTGGAAGCTAAATAGAACATAGCGGATGGAGGATAGCTCACCATCAACCAAGTCTGTTCCCCAATCCTTAAATGAAGATCCTATCTTGGAACATTAGAGGGCTTAATGGTCCTCATAAGAAAGATGTAGTTAGGAACTTCGTTAGAGATTCTAATCTGGACATTCTTTTGATTCAAGAAACTAAGATGGTTAAAGATAAGATAGCTAAAATTAATTTTCTTAAGCATGGAGGGAATTTTGGTAGTGACTCAGAGGGAGCTTCTGGTGGTCTGGCCATTTACTGGAATTCCAAGTGCTTTACCTACAACCTACTAAGAGAGGATAAGAACTTCTTGGCAGTCAAGGTAAGTAGCATTAAGAATAACTTCTCGTGGACTCTGATCAACGTGTATGCCCCAAATACCAAATTAGGAAGACTCAAACTTTGGAAAAGAATACATGATTTTAGGATAAATTACCCTGATGAGAATTGGATGTTGATGGGAGATTTCAACACTCCCCTAAAAGAAGTGGAAAAAAGAGGAGGCAATATTACACAAGTGGATAGCAGGGTTGATCTGATGGAATTCATAAGTAATGAAGGCTTGTTGGATGTTGATCTTGAAGGTATTGATTACACCTGGACTAATAGGAGAGTGGGAGCTGATCTTATTTAGGTTAAGCTTAATAGGGTCCTTCTTTCTCATGACTGGTATGCTAATTTTTCTTGCACTCTCTCATCTCTCAACCGTATTGGATCAGATCAATACCCCATCTCCTTTCTTGCAAACCCCCTTAGCAGTAAAGGAAATTCCCCTTTCAGATTTGAAAAAATATGGCTGACTCACCTAGACATTGAAAATAGAATAAGGGATTGGTGGAAAATTAAAGTGGAAGGAAAAGCAATGTATCAAGTGGAAAAAAAGATGGCAAATGTTAAAGCTAAAGTAAGACAATGGAACAAGGATATCTTTGGTTACATTTTCCAAATCAAGAACAAGGTTCAAATAGATTTAAAAGAAATTCAAGATAAGATTCAAAGCACTGGATTGACCGAGGAAATGAGAAAAGAGGAAAACCAAATCCTAGTAGACTATCATAATGTCATTATGAAAGAAGAGACCCACTGGAGACAAAGATCTAGGTCCCTTTGGCTGAAAGTGGGAGACAAAAACACAAGATTTTTTCATCTTACAACATTGAAGCATAAAGCTATGAACATAATCAATTCTCTTGTTACAACCAGGGGAACTCTTGCTAGAGAGGAGGATATTAGGGAAGAAATGATGGGCTACTTTTCTTCTCTCCTTTCTAAAGAGCTAGCTCTTAACCAAGAGAACCAAAATACCTTGCTGAGATCCATTCCCTCATTGCTAGTTTTTGAGGATAATGATTTCCTCAAATCTATTCCTAAGGATGAAGAAATAAAAAAGGTTGTCTTCTCTTTTGAAGGAGAAAAATCTCCTAGTCCGGATGGGTTCCAAATGTTCTTTTTTCAGTCTTTCTGGAGTATAATTTGGAAATATGTGTGTGGTGTTGTGAAAGAGTTCTTTGGATCTAAATCCATCCTTAAAGAACTAAATTCTACTTGTATAGCCCTTATACCAAAAAGACCGGGAGCTAATGTTGCTGACTGTTTCAGGCCTATCAGTCTTTATAACTCCCTGTATAAGGTCATGTCTAAGGTCCTCACTTCCAACCTCTTAAAGCTACTCCCCCACCTAATATCTCCTCAACAAAATGGCTTTGTCCCAGGGAGACAAATTATGGATTCCATTATGGTGGTGCATGAGAATATCCATTCTTTGGAGAAATTAGGGAAACAAGGCTTCTTGATGAAACTGGATCTGTCCAAAGCCTATGATAGAGTGGACTGGGAGCTGCTTTCTAAAATTCTTCAAGCTTTTGGCTTTGATCAGGGAGTGGTTAAACTTATAATGCAACTGGTTACTACAGTTTCCTCTTTTGTGATTGTGAATGGGGGCTCCTCTCCTTTTTTGAGACCATCTAGGGGCTTGAGACAAGGAGACCCCATTTCTCCTATCATCTTTTCCATTATGGCTAAAAGTCTTGGGAGATTCATTAACAACTTAGTTATTTAGGGCCAGATTTCTGGCCTTTAACCTTCCTCTACTGGGCTTAAGTGTTCTCACGAATAATTTTTTGATGATACGATTCTTATGGGTGAATCTTTTGTTAAAGAGGCGAGGAATTTGAAAAAGGCCCTCAATGTTTATTCAAATGCTACAGGTCAACCTATAAACTGGGAGAAAATTTTCCTGTATTTATTTAACACTCCAGAAGATAGAATGAATAAAATCTCTGCCATTCTTGGTTGCAAGATAGGGAAGCTTCCTACTCCTTATTTAGGTCTGTTGCTATGCTTAAAACTGGAAGGCAATTTCTGGAATGAAATCCTAGACTGATTTCATAATAAGTTGGCTGGATGGAAAGGGGCAATTCTTAACCAAGCTGGAAAAGTTTAATTGCTAAAGGCTACTCTTCAAAATCTCCCAGTCTATGCTCTAAGCCTGTTCAAAATTCCTTTGAAGTATGTTGACCTTATTGAAAAAATTCAAAAAAGGTTCCTTTGGTCTAGAGTTGAAGACAAAAAGAGACTCAGCCTGGTGGCCTAGGGGAAGGTATGTAAACCTAAGAAGCTTGGGGGGTTGGGTATTAGAAATATAATCAACACTAATAAAGCTTTATT
Source organism: Chamaecyparis obtusa (assembly GCA_027943335.1). Lineage (NCBI taxonomy): Eukaryota > Viridiplantae > Streptophyta > Pinopsida > Cupressales > Cupressaceae > Chamaecyparis > Chamaecyparis obtusa. The sequence goes on along the minus strand of BSBK01003961.1, from coordinate 181,548 downwards.
AGCCAAACAATGCTAGAGGATCTTTGAAGATGAAAAATAATGGAATTCAATAATAAAAAGTAAATATCATCTCACTTCTCTTGAAGATATCATACAAAACCAAAATGAAACTCAGGGCTCATTTGTCTGGAACAACATCAGAAAGGGTAAGATTTTGATCAGTAAAGGAGCTAGATGGAAGCTGGGAAATGGAAGGAAGATTTAGTTTTGGAATGATAAATGGATATTGGAAAAACCTCTTATTGAGAATGAGGAATGACATAATGCGATCTAGAATTATAAAGAGACCATAGGAGAAAAGGTGAGTGACTACTAGATTAATGAAGAATGGATAGATCTAGGATTGAGGGATATTAGATTCAAAGAGGTGAATAAACAACTTAACAACTTGTTTAGCAGAGAAAATGTGCCTGATGAACTGATATGGGGCCCTGCTAACACTGGAAAGTTCTCAGTTGCCTCTACCTCAACTCTTCTCATCCCTCTTGATGATCAACCTTTTTGATCTCAGGTATGGATTAAAGATCTTATCCCTAAAATTAACATGTTCTTTTGGTTGCTTGTTCAGAACAAAATCCTCACTTTGGATAACCTCATTAGAAGAGGGTTCCAAATGCCGAATAGATGCATCTTGTGTTGTAAAGAGGCTGAAACCTATAACCATTTAATAATCCATTGCTCCTTTGCTAGTGAGGTTTGGGACTCAATCCTAATGTCTTTGAACCTGAATTGGGTTAAACCTCTTAACATCGAAGACTTTGTTCAGCAATGGCAGTGCTCTTTTTTTGATAAAAATGCTAAGGAACTTTGGAAAATTGTTCTCCCTCACTTAATTACTTGGTAGATATGGAAGGAGAGGAACAACAAAAATTTTAGAGATAAAATTATGCCTTCCCATATGGTTGCTAACTCTGTGTGCATAAGTCTTATGGAGAACTACATAAGTACTGGCAAGAAGGATGCTAACTCTTGGAATCCCTATTCTAAGAAGGACTGTACCATTTCCTGGGAGAACCTGAAGAGCAGAACTGATCCAAATCCTAGAGACAACATTATGTGGTCTACTCCTCCTTCGGGATGGTCAAAAGGGAAATTTGATGGTTCTATTAGAGGAAACCCTGGAAGGGCTAGAGGGGGAGGCCTCATAAGAGACTGTGCTGGTAATTGACTAGGAGCTATTGCAGTTCTACTGGGGATTCAAACTAACCATGTAGCAGAAGTTGAGGTGGCATTCTATGTGGTGAATCTAGCTAAAGAAATGGGATGTTCAAAGTTATGGTTGGAAGGTGACTCCCTCAACATAATAAACTATATCAAAGGGAAAACTGTGAGCTCTTGGATGATTGTTCATATTATAGATAGAATCAAGATGATAATCCACTCTTTTGAGGAAATTTACGTCACCCATATTTACCATAAAGGTTATAAGCCAATGGACAAGCTAGCAAATGAAGGGACCCATAGTGACATCACTAAAACATGGAGAGGGGAAGAAAATCTTAACTAAGATTTTAAGTCTTATTAATTATGATAAGATTAATCACAAGGAAGGAAAAACCACTTAAAGTAATGATGAAAAGGATAAAATAATTTTTGAGGAGAGCTGCATGTAAGGTGAAGTGTGGGATCATAATTTTTGTTTTAATGAAACACGAGTTCTAGGTTATATCTAGTGATCTGAATAGTAAAAGAAAGAAAAGTTGTGAGACATGGATAATTGGTAACAATTCGAGCCAAAATAGAAATAGAAAGCAGAAAATGGGAGGAGGTATGAGGAGAGAGGAGCCCTTCGACTGTGAGAAATGAAGATAAGAGAAGAAAGTATGGAAGAAGCTAAGGAAAGGATGGGTCACTCAGTATATGGAAAAGCTTCATGGCTATGACAAACAGGTAACTACCTTGTTTGTTGATGGTTGGGTAAATGGTAAAGTCAATTTATGGGGTAAATCTTTCCCCCTCACTCTTACCCTTATTTCCAAAATCACTGGTTTGTCCATGGAAGGAAAACATTTCTATAGAGACAACAAGCGTTTAGGTACTGAAGCTTTTAAGCTTTTCCCTAAAACTGTTGATGAAGAAGCCTTGATGACAAAAAGTAAAGGGGATTATGTGGATATAACAAAAATTAAGGATTTCTAGGAAAAAATGTTGAAGGTGTTGATTAAGTATTTCACCCTCGATGAGCGCTACTCCAAAATCTATAATATGCACTTTTTTCTGGCAAATCACTTTAGGCACAACAAGAAAATCTCTTTTCCTTATTTTCTGTTGAGCTCACTAAGTAATAGCATAACAGAGAACATGAAGAAAGTGAGTAACCCAGTGCTACATGAGGGTTTGATTCTCCTCATCATAGACTATGCTAGGGACATCATCTCGAACCCAATCCTGAAAAGGATCAGTGGAAAAAGAAAGGAGAATAGAGAGATTGAGGTCAAGGGAAAGGATAAAACATCCAAGAAGAGGAAGAGAAACAAGAAAAAAGTTGCAGCCAGTAGTGATGAAGCTAGTACTAAAAGTGACAAGGAGACAACCAAGGATAGCGGAGATGATGTAGATGACAAAAGCCCTCTGTCTTAGGGTAAGGGAAGTGCCAATGATGGAAATGTTGAAGGGGGCTCTTCTAATGAGGAGGAAGTCTAGGAAAAAGAGGACCTGAGTGTTGAAGAAAAAGAACAGGAAGAGGAGATGAAGGAAAAAGACATAATGGAAGAAGATGAGGAGGAGGAGGAAGAAGGGGGTAAAGAAGAGGAAATGGAAGAGGAAGAAAAAGAAGGAGTTGAAGAGGAGGAGGAACCTGCTCAGGACTTTCCTTCTCTAGGTGAAAAAGAAGAAGATCAAATTGATATAGAGGATGGTAAGATCCAGGCTAGCAGAGAGGAAAAAGATGATGAGCATGCTAAAGAGGGAGAGGAAGCTACTCAAGAGATCCCTACTCCAGGTGAAAAAGAAGAAGAAAAAATTGAAACAGAGGATGGAAAAGGCTAGGCTAACAATGAGGAGGGTAATAGTCATAAGGAGGAGCCCTTAGGCCTCCTGATGGGTGCTACCATGCTGGAAGAGGTCAACAAGGTTGAAGGCCATGGTATTCATTTGGACAAGAGGGTCACGTAGGAGGTGCAGGAAATGAAACTCCATCTGAAAGCAATGGAAGATACAACGAAAACCCTCACTACTAAGCTGGAGAAGCTGGAAAAGAAGTTTTTGGTTAAGGTAAATAACAAAAACCCAAATGAGGATATGGCCGCTGAAATCAAAATGATGGTGGACAACAAGTTAAAAGATGTTACAAAAAAAATTAGTGACAATGGGTACATGATAAAAGAAGTCCTCAAACACAGTAATGAGGGCCTTAGCATTTCTGTTATGAACCTAAAAATGTTGTACAACTATCTGGAAAAGAACCTGCTGGAAAAAACAACCATAACAATTGATGATGATGCTAGGAATGCTGGTTCTGGGAATGTTGGTCTAAGAACGAGAACTAGAGGCTGCACTCAGATGAAGATTCCTAAAACCCCAAAGGAAATGAATGATCTAAAAGGTGCTATCCAGAAGATGGAGGACCTGCAGAAGAAGGTGGAGAAAATGATAAAAAACTAGTCTGTTCTGGGGGGTTGCTGGGTGTTCACTAGTAGTTTTGCTAGTAACTGTTTCTTTTGTTTTTGTTGTCACTACTAGGGTTGTTTTGGGTCCTTCTTTTGTCTTTTTAGCATGTGTCTCTTTTTGTAAAACTAAAATGCTAAATCTCTTTTCTTTTTTGTAAATGGTTTCAGGTTCCATTCAAGACCTTTTTTTACCTTAATCAAAAACTTAAATTGCATATTAATAATTTATTAACAATTATTAATTTTCAACATATCAATAATTATGAAATTGATAATTAAATATCAATTCATTAATTATGGTTTTAAATTTCAATTTAGATTTAATAATTAATTAAATGATTTGTTCACAAAATTAGACTTTTAAAATTAAGTCTTTTTAATTAAATAATATATTTAGTTAATTCTCATTAATTAAATATCCTCATATTAATATTTCTATATTTAATAAGATTTAATTATTTATTCACATAATCAAACCCCATAAATCACTTAACCATAATAACACAAAAATCACACTAACCACCTAACATGACAACATGAAAAAGAACTGACTAAACCAAAAACACCAAATTCATTTTGAGGGAAAGGGTTCACGAATCATGTCACCTTGATGAATTCGGATAGGAAACTCAATCAAAAACTTGTCCCTTAATTCAGGAAAACAAATGGCTTGGGTTCGGATTGGACCTGTATGTTATCTCCCCTCTCTTACCATTTGAGATATTGCGATAGGGCACACTCATCGTGACAATTCAGGGAAGTCAATGATGAGTACTTGAAATCTTGCATAAAAAATGAGCATGTACATACATATATAAATATATAACAAGCAATAGCGGCGATCGGTCGATCGTGTGGATCTTGCAAGCAAGTAACTACAACTTCATCCCTCAACCACATCAGGCACATCAAACAAAAATATAAAACATACATGCCAACCATACACATGCAAATATGGGGTTAGTAAAACTATAAATGTAAATACCATCCTAACATATGGATTACCATCATGAAATAACCATAACATATACATCGCCATAAGCATTTAAATTAACATGAGACTAACCATACTCATCTAACTGTAAATAGATGATATAACAAATTATCCAAAGGTTCATAATAAATCAAATCAATAATCCAAATAGCACTGAAATAATCAACGCACACATAAAAGTGGCCTAAAAGAGTTTGGCAAAAATAAATTGAAAAGCAAACTATGGGTGGGCACTACAAGAAGACTTAATGAGATGAACTACTTGAGTGAAGTCTTGATTTGATTAATATCACATTCTTTTCACCATTTGTATCATGATTTCATTATTGTCAATAATTCTGATTCAACCTCATTATTAAACTAGTTCAGGGTCAATTTATCCATCTAATTAATTTATATTGAGATTGTGATGAATTGAAATAGATTTTGTGACCAATTTTAACCATCTAATTAACTAAATTGAGATCCATTGCAAATTTTATCATGTAATTGCATTAGAATTAGAAAATATTGGCCAAATACATGATTGAAAGCCTCATATATATTGCTAGAACCTACAAACACTACAAATTCACCATTTTATCAAAAAATAAGTTGTCTTCTCATCAGGTTCACCATTTGTAAGAACAATAAATTGGTCCATAACATGCAAAGAGATAGTTAGTTAACCAAAACACTTATTGCTCAATCCAAACAATCTATTCTATCAATGAGGGGATGAAAAAAACTTGAAATTGCATGCAGATCAAATAATGAAATTAATCAAAATCAATTGCAAATCGATTCCTATATTCCTCCATTGTTCTTCTCTTGTGTCGATTTGTTTGGCTCTCAAATTCAACACCAAATTGCAATTATGATAGCATGAAGACTTGAAGACTATGGTTAGTCAAGATTGGAAATGAAGTCTAATTATATAGATTTTAAGACTTTAAAATATGGTTGAGATTAGAATGCACTGATTGATTTTCTATGGATGAGATTCGACAAAGCCTATTATAGTGAGGAAATCAAAGAAGAATCGATTGGTTAAATTGGAAAGACATAGTGAACTGAGATTGACAAAATTGATTTATTAGTTGACCTATTAGTGAGTTAGAGAGATAATTAGAATTAAATAATCAAACAATTATTTAAATGTGCATGAGAGGATATATAAATAAAATAATAATTTTATTTATTTCTAGAGGAAATTGCCTTTTCTAGAAGATGATGACATAATTAAATAAATTAAACAATATATTTAATTACTAATTAAATAATTAAAAATTATTTAATTATAAAAATGAGGGATATGTTAATTTTAAAATTTGAATTAGAAGAATGACATGATTTAATTAAATAATTAAGATTATTTAATTAAGTAAGAAGAAATTTAGTGAAATTGTTGCTTATACACATTAGACAATTTTAGGTGTTTACAAAAATGTCAAAACATCTATACAAAATTAAATATAACCAAATTTTATAAATAATATCATTATAAAAATAAAAGTTTAATATTAAAGTCTTTATTAGATCAAGCTTTCGTAAATATCTTATTCATTTTATATATTGAAGCGCTAATAAATGTCAGAGTCCTTATATAGTCAAAGTCTTTACAAAAATTGAAAGGACTAATTAAATAATTAAAAAATATTTAATTATGAAAAATGAGGGACATGTTAATTTTGAAATTTGAATTAGAAGAATGACACGACTTAATTAAATAATTAAGATTATTTAATTAAGTAAGAAGAAAGTTAGTGAAATTGTTACTTATAGACATTAGACAAATTTAGGTGTCTACAAAAATGTCAAATCTAACCAAATTTTATAAATCATATCATTATAAAAATAAAATTTTAATATTAAAGTCTTTATTAGATCAAGCTTTCATAAATGTCTAATTCATTTTATATATTGAAGCCCTAATAAATGTCATAGTCCTTATATAGTCAAAGCCTTTACAAAAATTGAAAGAACTAATTAAATAATTAAAAAATATTTAATTATGAAAAATGAGGGATATGTTAATTTTGAAATTTGAATTAGAAGAATGACATGACTTAATTAAATAATTAAGATTATTTAATTAAATAAGACGAAAGTTAGTTTCAAAATTGTTGCTTATAGACGTTAGACAATTTTAGGTGTCTACAAAAATGTCAAAACATCTATACAAAATTAAATCTAACTAAATTTTATAAATCATATTATTATAAAAATAAAAGTTTAATATTAAAGTATATATTAGATCAAGCTTTCATAAATGTCTAATTCATTTTATATATTGAAGCCCTAATAAATGTCATAATCCTTATATAGTCAAAGTCTTTACAAAAATTGAAAGAACTAATTAAATAATTAAAAATTATTTAATTATGAAAAATGAGGGACATGTTAATTTTGAAATTTGAATTAGAAGAATGACATGACTTAATTAAATAATTAAGATTATTTAATTAAGTAAGAAGAAAGTTAGTAAAATTGTTGCTTATAAATGTTAGACAATTTAGGTGTCTACAAAAATGTCAAAACATCTATACAAAAATAAATCTAACTTAATTTTATAAATCATATTATTATAAAAATAAAAGTTTAATATTAAAGTCTTTATTAGACCAAGCTTTCATAAATGTCTAATTCATTTTATATATTGAAGCCCTAATAAATGTCATAGTCCTTATATAGTCAAAGTCTTTACAAAATTTGAAAGGCTTAATTTGCAACCAATCAAGGGAAGATTAGTAAGTCACGTCCCTTTGGAACACAAAAGTCATAACAATTTATAAAAGCTTAACTATCAAAATGCCTGTAGAGAGAATCTTGAAATAAAACAAATGATTATTTTAGAAAGTCATAATTCTTGATAGCAAGCAGTTCAACATGAAAAAGAAGGAATGACATGACAAAAAATGGGATTTTTTCTGAAAGAATGGACTAATCATATGCATATTTCCTCTGGAAAATTCCAACAGGGAATTCGCCTTTGCCCCATTCAAAATCGATAAAAACAATTTTTATTTTTTAAAAATGATGACATGTTTAAACTGATCAAGGGTAGTGATACATGTTAAAATTTTAAGCTTTTTTTTGGTTGTATAACTAGCAATCGCACCTTAGTGTGCAATGGGTACGCCGTAAGTTATGGAAAGGTCATTTAAGTATTTGTCCCTTTGTTTTTCACTCACTCTCAACCTCTCTAGATCTCCTTATCTCTTCCTATTTATCTCTCCCTCTCTATTTCTTCCTTTGTATCTCCTTACGTCTCTTTCTATATTTACATGTCGATCTATTACTATCTCTCTATCTATTTTTCACCCTTTCTTCTCACTTTGTATTCATCTCTATCTTTACCTTTCTCTCCCCCTTCCATATCTAGACACATCTCCCTCTGTCTATCCATCCATCTCTCCATCCCCCCTCCCTAAACCTTTAAATCTCCACATCTCCATATTTCTTCTCCTATGTTTAAATAATCATTTGTTTTATTTCAAATAGAGGTAGTGAGGGGGGGATATATAGGGATGGCGAGATAAAAAGATAGAGATAGAGGGAGTCACCTATGTAAAATGAAACATAGTAGGTAAAATCTCCTATGTTACAACAATGATATATGGTCATTAGAAACATTATTTAATTTCCCCTAGCCAGCCTTTATTTAGTTTTTCCAACGTAACTCTTGAGTCTCCCCCAACATGTTGTATTTGCCTTTTTCTTCATGAACGAAAAATACAGCTGCTATAAATATCAGTGCAAATATCAGCCACCAATTGCATCTTACTTTAGTTACGATAAATATTTTTCAAATATAAAAAAATACTGACATCTGATTTGTTAAAAAAGTGTTAATAATAACAAGGTTTAAAGACAGAGCTTTTCCTATAGTTCTATAGCCAACAGCAAGAACTTATATAAATAAACACAAATAAATTCGAAGATGTGACATATACAAATTATTTCTACAATGATAGAACTGATTAGTTGAAACATATTTGTAATGTTTATGCATCATTTGTTGAAGATATTCTTTTGTGATACTCCATGTTGAATTATTAACATTAATTTTAAACTAGAAACCTTTGTAAAGTGCTTTTGCGCTATAAAAACTTTCTAGAACACATGAAAATAGATGTGTTATTTACAATTGAGGACTCCCCCATGTTTGTGTCATTATCGCTCTTCTTCTTCTTCCAAGGTTGCTTCCTCTTGGGTGATGCAATTGGTGTGCCATACATTGTATTTGGTTACATTCATTTTCTTCTAATTTGCAATTATTGAATACTTTGTAAGTCATATTTCGGAGGACAACCTATTTGGTTGCTTCTAATATGCATACCATATTTGGTTGCATCTCACCATTGCAGAGGACAACCACTAGAATACCACTTTCTTCTTCAACCACAATGCCACAAGTACAATAAAATATGTTGCATATTCTTCAATACATACCCAAGGTTCATAGGCTTCCTGCACTAGAAACTTCTCCATAACCAATGGCTTCTTGAGAGAATCTACAATATTATCCTAATTGTCAACCTTCTATAATATGACCTTATCATTGCCTAAGATATCACAAAAAAAAATTTGTATACATTAACATGATTTGTACGAGCATAATACAAGAAATGCTTTTTCAATCAAATAACAATCTAATTGCAACATTCAATTGTAACCACCCTACCATCAAAACCAATATCTAAATAGAGTCTTTGTAACCATATTGCCTATATAAGTGCACCAAGATGTGGGACAGTGAATGACAAAAAATAAAAGAAGAGATTTTGTAAAAATCATGTATGTGTTATGTAAAATGTGTATGGACTCCATCTTACAAAGAATAATGCCTTAAAATTTAAAACTTCAAAAAAATTCTACCCACAATCCTAAAGGTTGGAAGTTGCTTTTGATTCTAAAATTCATGTTTTCAACATAAGATAATAAATTCAAACTTCATCCTTGTCAACCATATGCATTTTACAATAAGATTTTATGAAATGACTACGAAAACATGAGAATTATGAGGAAATAACTTATAAGAAAAAAAAAATTTCAAACTCATGTCACATGTTTTATATGATAACTCGATTAAGTGAATATTTAAAAATATAAATTACTACTAAATATATTGAAACAATGAACACTCCATTTCAAGCATTGAGTACAATACATGTATATGCATAGGCACGCATGGATGACAAATGCAACCAAATTCTAATTACACATAGTTCTAGATTGAAGCATTTTCTGCCGTCTTGTTAGGTCTTTGGAATTTAGGTATTGGGTGATGAATTTGAGATGGGTTTTGCAGTTTCTAATTGCATTATATCCTTTTTAGATGGGATTGGATTGATTTATAGGATGGAAAGGCAAGGATGCTTCAGGTGCTATCTATAGCTTGTATTTCTTTTGCTGCTAAAATAGAGGAAACAAATATTCCACTATTTATTTACCTCCAACAAAGAACCCAACATTTGTTTTTGGGGTAAGAACCCTCAAGAGAATGGAGCTAATGGTGCTTGCTACTATAGAGTGGAGAATTCTCTCAATTACACCTTTTTCCTTCATAGATTACTTTATCCACCATGATGGTAATGATGGTGATTGCAACAACAAAAAAATCCCTAATGGTTTCAAGAGCTGGTGAGCACATTGTATCCACCATCAAAGGTATGATACCATTAAAATGTGGCAAAGGCAGTTCAGTTATATATATTTGTAGTAAACCCAATGTTTATACTAAACTTGGGCTTTGAATGAATTTTCACAACTATGTGACAAACAAGAAAGTTAAGATTTTGGGTTGGGTTCTCTACAACCATTTTAACTATGATTTTTTTAAAATGTGTGGGGACTGTATGCATATTAAACCCAACACTTATGTTGATTTTAAGGAGGATGCCACAATGTGGTGAATTTTCAATAGAATGCATAAATGGGTTTGATGAGAACCTATCTATGCAACTCACTACTTCCGAAGAGTATAGGAGGGTTAGAATTGGCAGTATATCCTTTGACATTAATGACTATGTCATTGTTAAAGCTATGGGGCTCTCCATTAAAGGGCATAAAAGAAAGAATACTAGAAGAGTAGTAAACATTGATAGCCTAAGCCATTTCTTCTATGAGAATGAAAAACTAGTTAAGCTCTATGATGGCTTCAATAAGGAGGATTTATCATCCCTCTAGGACCAGGTGTATATAATGATTATGAAATTATTTACAAGGAAGGGAGCTACAAGGAACACTTTAAGCTCCTTACTAAAGATTGGAACCATGTGTTCACCTATCCATAGGGTGGTTGTTTCTAGCTTTAGATTTTTCTATGCTATTAAGACTTTTAGTAGTTTATAGTTATATGTTGATAAGACATATAATAGTTTATAGTTTTACTTTGCTAAGAATCTAGTACTAGTTTTGATGTTTTGATTACGTAAAATCAAGTTTTGAAAGGACCTGAAACCTTATACAAGAGCATAAAAAGATGGCAATAAAAGACCAACACAACTGTGGTGCCCCACCAAAAAAACCAAAGGAACAAACCAGAGTTCCTACCAAATGGACAAAAGCCCAAACTAGGTACAACAAAGGGTGATCAAGATTTACATTTTTGCCCATCCTTATGTGAACGTAAGTTCATATCAAAAGAGGGAGTAGATGATTTAGATTTCTTTCCCTTCACTGTAGTCCATCCATCCTCCATCTTACCAATAGCCTTCTGTGAAACTTCAGAAGAGCTAGAGAAGCCCACAAAAGGGTAGGTAACATCAGAACCCCAAAAGGGGCAGGAATAGCACCCCGCCCATTCCCCCAAAACCTCATAGGAGAGACATGGGAAAAAGGATGCACAACTCCAACATCCAAGAAAGTAGCAGAATTAGAGACAGCACCAAGAACACCCATGCCAGAGATAGCACCATGGCCAGCAGCACCGGTAGCACCAGAAGACAGCGTAAAATCAGAGCTAGCAGCATCATTCTGGATAGGGACAGTAGCAATATGATCCAAGAACAAATCAGAAGCAATGATGACATCTGAGACATCCACATAATCATCAGCCAAAGCATGATTAGAAAGAGGAGAGCCAGCATCTGAACACCCAATAATAGGGGCTTTATGAATCGTATAATGATGGGCAGCAACCCCCGACCACCAAGTAAGCATTTTCTTTGGTTTAACCTTGTCTGAAACACACCGTGCAGCGAGATGGCTAGTCATGTGGCATTTCCAACATCAGAAAAGAATGCCCTCACAATCAAGATTCTGAATCCAAGAGCCCGATGAAGAAGTCAAAGTGATCTTCTCAGGAAGACCCTTGGAGACGTCAACCTCCACAAGAATATGAGCATAAGTTGTTTTGAAGATGTCAGAGGAGTCAGGATCCACCATTTGGAAATCCCCAATAGCCTCACCCACAGCTTCCAGAACATAATCTAACCAGAGATAAAGAGGAAGATTCGAAAGTCTAACCCATAAGGGAATTTTATTGAAGGATTCGGTAAGAGGATCAAACCCCACATACTAGGGTTTGGCCATCAGGGGGAAACGCTCCTCCCACATGAAATAGTTATTACATAGAATAGTATTCCTATCTTCAGCTTTATCAAACTTAACAATAAAGAAACCCCTTGCCATAGGGTATATCTAAACAACATCAATTAAGATGGGTTCACAATGCTTGGAAATCCAAGCATGCAAGTCAAAAAGAGAGGGCCAATAACCCTTGAAATAAAAAATAGAAGCATTGGAAGAGAAGTCTTCCTTATTTTTCAAAATCTCATCAACAGTCTCTGAGTCAAGAAGGACCCTAATGGGTTTACTCACAGGTATGGGAGGCACAAGGGAAGAGGGAAGGGATCCCCTATGCCTAGAAGAAGTAGGACCAGGACCCTGTATGCCTTCCTCGAATGCAACAACATCAGCATAAGAAATCGCAGAACCCTGAGCAACCGAAGCACCACAACACAAAATCCCAAGCTTGGAAGAAACTCCTGACAATAGAAGAGCAGGGGCGACACCGGAAGAAAGGTTCGATTCACCAATAGCAACTGTCAACCCAGCCACAAGAGCAGACATGCATTCAAATTCTTGAGCGAGAGCATCCATTTGTTGTTAATCAGTTGTTAATGTTGGGTTTATGCTATGGTTGAAATGTCTTTATGTTATTTATTTTAAAGGGAATGCCTTTGTTTTGCTGCTACTAATAATAAGATATTTAACATGTTTTCTAAAATAATATATTTTAATGATAACATTAACAAATTATTTTTAGTAAATAAAAATAAAAATATTTTAGTTGCATTGATATGAAACAGAAATAAAAAATATGAATATTCCATCTTTTCATTTGAAACTATTATGGATAATTAATTTTGTAACATTTATCATAGTGTCATCTATTAAGGGAGATTTTTCATAATGCCATATCATGAAAATGAAACACTAACTATTATTCAATTAACAACCATTTAAATATAAATATATATATATATAAATATCTAATATCTTAATTAAACATTTAAATTTAAATTATGTGCAAAGATAATTTCACTAGAAATAGGTGATTTATTGTAGTAATAATGTTGAATTATGTGTACACAAATTAATATGTTAATGTACTAACTATTATATAAATGAAAATCTAGAAACCATTAACTTGGTAAATCATAATATTGTGTCACATAGAAACACACTTATTTCTTCAATATGACAATAATCTAATATATATAAATATGTAAAAATCAATTCCATATCTTCAATATATAGAATAAGGGGAGAGAAAAACCACAAATAGTTTTCCAAAATAATGTACAACCAAAACATGATTTCATGCAAAAACCCACTCCTAACATAAATAGCATTTTTTGAGTATAATAAATCACAATAATTGACATATTTGACTGATAAGTACCCCATATTAGCACATCCCCTAAGAATGGTGTCCAACTTCTTCTACCAATATTTATTCTTGTACTAATAAATGCAAGAAGCTCCATAACTCCCTTCTAACATATATATAGGATTGAAAATCATCATAAATAACCTAAAATGGGTTTATAGTTATAGCTAGTATTCAATGTCAACAAGGATAGTTAATTTAATAAAAGAATAGTATCTCTCAACAACATGGGTATCAAAGTAACCATTCTAGGATTGTTCCGATTACTGGAAAAAATAGGTTTTGAAGGGACCCGAAACCCTTTACAACTTAAGGATCAAAAGATTGGAAGAAGAAAATAAAAAACCAAAAAAGAGGTATACAACATCGAACTGCCCATATAAGGGGCTACAAAGATAGCGTTAAAAAGGATAGAAACCCAGACAAAAAGACAACAAGGAACACAATAAACCAGCAGGGCAACCAAACTAAGCATCCACATACAGAACCCCAGCTTTCTCATCCAGCGTCTTCTCCATCTTGGCCTGAATGTTTTCCATCCACCCAATAACACTTTTAAGCTCATCTAGGTTCTTCTTCATTAGAGGGGATTTTTTCTTATTGCTCCCACGGGTCCAAGAGCTAGGACCACCACTATCTAGCAAAGGATCATTCCTAACCTCAGTATCATCCTTCGAAGCATTATCTAGCAAGTTGACCAGAGCCTTGAGGTTGGTGCTGGAAGCCTTCATACTATCCATACTGTGTTGGAGGATATTGATAAGAGTATTATCAACTTTATCCATTCTTGCCTTTATATCAACAACAGGGGAGTTAGAAGATCTCTCTTTGATGAGAGACTCAACTTTCTCATGGAGGATAGTATTGTTAGCTTCAAGCTTCCTACTTTTTAAATGGAGCCTTTTAATTTCATGAAAGCACCATTTTCTGAATCTAAAGGAATAAAGAGCCTCAGCTTTGGCAATCTACAACACACCAGTAGTAACTTCTTCCCTATCATTAAAATCTTCAAAGATAAGCTTAATGGAGGACTCTCTAGCTTTTCGTTCACTGGAATCACCCCTACCCTCCCGAATGTTGTCCTCAGAATCTTGAGAGACAAGCACAACATGCCTCATACCAAAAACATAATCATCCAGTATGGGAACCTCCTCTTTATTAAAATCCCTATCATTCTTCTACTTCTCCGCATACTGAATAGCAGTGTCAACCAAGTTTTCCAGGCTATGGGAATTATGTGCCACAGTACCTTCTGAATTGGCCTCTTCCACAGCTTCAACTTTCTCCTTAGCCATGCTTTCCTGAATATTTTTTTCAGGGTCCTCTGCTTTAGTAGTGTCCTTATCCTTAGTACACATGGGCTCAGTTTCATCCCCCGCATCTGTGAATCATCAGTACCCTACAGGTGAGCCTCATCTTTCAACTGATCCTCCCCCCCAGTCATCTCCTTGTTCTCCTCCTCCAAATCCTTACTGTTAATCTCCTCCTTGTGCTCTTCAGGGGCAAACATAGCATCAGAATCATCAATATCTTCCCTCTCCTTGCTAGGGCTTTGCATCTCCTGGATCTTTTTAGAAACATCCTCATCAGAATCCTCCATCTTAGAACCCTCCGAGTAATCCTCAGTTTCAATCACTTCTAAGCAAATTTTCTTCGAGCTACTGCCCATATTATCCTCCACCTTTCGCTTAACAGAACCAGACTTAGGAGTCATAGGGCTCTATTTACTCTTTCTAGAGGAAGGAGTAGAGCAAGGGTTAGGGATAGTTCTCTTAATATACTCATAAATTAGAAGAATCAAGCCCTCATGCTTAATAGCCATCTTAGGAGAACCCTTATGCTCATTAATGCTTTTAACCAAAGAAGTATGAAGATAATAGGGTATGTTAATGGTATCCTTGTACCTGAAGTGGTTAAGGAACATGAAGTGATGGGAGTGAGCATGAGTAAAGCGACCGTCGAGGGTAAAATACTTCATCACAGCCTACAGAACATAGCACCATATTTCCTTGATTTTGACAGGATCAATGTAGCCATTAATCTTGCCCTCCGCAAAATCAACCTTAATCTAGGATTGTTAGAGATGTAACATTAGTGAATTAGGATACAATTAACTATTATAATTTTCTAACATTATTCTACTTGATATTGTACATTTTAACAACATCCATAAGAAATTTATAATAAATGAATTACATATCCAAGGTTCATAGGCTTCCTACACTAGAAACTTCTCCATAACCAATGGCTTCTTGAGAGAATCTACAACATTATCCTAAGTGTCAACCTTCTATAATATGACCTTATCATTTCCTAAGATATCACAAACAAAATATTCTTATACATTAACATGATTTGTACGAGCATAATACAAGAAATGCTTTTTCAATCAAATAACAATCTAATTGTGACATTCAATTTTAACCACCCTACCATCAAAACCAATATCTAAATAGAGTCTTTGTAACTATATTGTCTCTATAAGTGCACCAAGACGTGGGACAGTGAATGGAAAAAAATAAAAGAAAAGATTTTGTAAAAATCATGTATTTGCTATGTAAAATGTGTATGGACTCCATCTTACAAAGAATAATGCCTTAAAATTTAAAACTTAAAAAAAAATCTACCCACAATCCTAAAGGTTGGAAGTTGCTTTTGGTTCCAAAATTCATGTTTTCAACATAAGATAATAAATTCAAACTTCATCCTTGTCAACCATATGCATTTTACAATAAGATTTTATGAAACGACTGCAAAAATATGAGAATTATGAGGAAATAACTTACAAGAAAAACAAAATTTCAGACTCATATCACATGTTTTATATGATAACTTGATTAAGTGAATATTTAAAAATATAAATTACTACCAAATATAGTGAAACAACAAACACTCCATTTCAAGCATTGAGTACAATATGTGTATATGCATAGGCACACATGGATGACATATGCAACCAAATTCTAATTACACAATCCAGGATTGAAGCATTTTCTATCGTCTTGTTAGGTCTTTGGAATTTAGGTATTGGGCGATGAATTTGAGATGGGTTTTGTGTTGGCAAAATGGTTAGTGCTCCCCTTGGGATTCATGACATGGTTTAACAGCCTCATGTGTCTTCTATAAGTCTAGTGGTTGTATCGGACATTAACAGGTTGATCTTTTGGTGCAACGGCAACTACTACTTGTAACAAGTGGTATCAGAGCTTGGTCACAGGTTTGAATCTCCTTAGGTAACACTGAGGGGGATATTGTTGGAAAAATGGTTAGTGCTCCCCTTGGGATTTGTGACATGGTTTAACAGCCTCCTATGTCTTCTATAAGTCTAGTGGTTGTATCGGGTATTAACAGGTCGATCTTTTGGTGCAACGACAACTACTACTTGCAACATTTTGTAGTTTCTAATTGCATTATATCCTTTTTAGATAGGATTGGATTGATTTATAGGATGGAAAGGAAAGGATGCTTTAGGTGCTATCTATAGCTTGTATTTCTTTGGCTACTAAAATAGAGGAAACAAATATTCCACTATTTCTTTACCTCCAACAGAGAACCCAAAATTTATTTTTGGGGTAAGAACCCTCAAGAGAATGGAGCTAATGGTGCGTGCTACTCTAGAGTGGAGAATTCTCTCTGTTACACCTTTTTCCTTCATAGATTACTTTATTCATCATGATGGTAATGATGGTGATTGCAACAATAACAAAATCCATAATGGTTTCAAGAGCTAGTGAGCGTATTTTATCCACCATCAAAGGTATGATAGCATTAAAATGTGGAAAAGGTAGTTCAGTTATATATATTTGTATTAAACCCAATTTTTATACTAAACTCGGGCTTTGAATGAATGCAAGGATTGATTTTTTGCAACATTGCCCGTATACAATGGTCGTTGCAGCTATCTTATGTGCAGTAGAATTACACATCAATTGGATCAATTTTTTAAGCAAATTGCTTGTAGAACCTAATTTTAAATGCATATTCTTGCATTTAGGCAAAATTAGTCTCTTGAACCTGCTATATGAATACTATTTTAAGATCATTGTTGTAGCCTTCAAACAAATTTGTAAAGAAGACTGATTTTCCTTAGTGGTTTATACAATTTTTGGAAGCATTCTCTCTTAAGGTAATATACATGTAGAACTTGCCTCATCTTCTCTGGATAGGTTATCTGTACTGCTCTTTTGTTTCTAGCTAAGTTTGAATGCTCTGCATCTATTGGATTGTGCTTTGTTTCCTCCCCTGTTTAGACAGAACAATGAAGTTCATTTATGTATGGTGACTCCTCACTCGTTGCATTCAACTTCTAGCCTGCCAGATTTGTTTGTGATTTTGACATCAATGTCTATATGGACATCCACTTTGTTAACACTCCCACGCCTTGACAGTGGTGGAAAAAGCCTAATTATCTCCATTTTACCATTGCAGACCCATTTTGGGATGCACCTCTGTGCTTCTCTATTAAACCCAGCCTGTTATCCCTCTTCGATATCCCCTGCCCTGCTTTGGCATAGTAAAAAATAACAAGAGTCAACACAAATAAATAAATGATGCTTCCCAATGGCCTCTTAATCTATCAAAAATAGAATCATTGAAAAGAAATAATAACAATAATTTAAAGGGAAACAGAGATACAAGGAATCAAACCAATAGCGCCATCTCCCTACTATTGATGCTCCTCTATTTGTAGAAAAAGAGTAAAACAAATAATATAAAACAAAGGAGCAGATGTCATCACTAGCCAGGAAATGGAAATCTTTGAAAGCCTCGTTAATCTTCGGCTATTGTTCCAAACATATTTTTGATTTCGCCACACACCAGTCCAAAAGTGTGTCCTGCAAGTCTATTCGATTTAGCAAAATCTATTTCTTAACATAAAATTTAAGACAATCACTTAAAACAATGCTTTGGAATTTGGTTTTTGAAACATAACGTAGCGATACCTCGATCTCTTTTGCGGCAACAAGCAATTTGTCATCCGCACAAAACAAAAACTTGGATTGTCCCTCCTCGAGCTT
The DNA here is from genome assembly GCA_027943335.1 of Chamaecyparis obtusa. Lineage (NCBI taxonomy): Eukaryota > Viridiplantae > Streptophyta > Pinopsida > Cupressales > Cupressaceae > Chamaecyparis > Chamaecyparis obtusa. Next base: position 163,047 of record BSBK01003961.1, on the reverse strand, counting down.
TCTTTTCACTGAATAAATAGTTTCTGACTGACAATATACACTCTGTAGTCTGTTCCTAACCCTCTTCTCTCGAATATTATACTCTAAAAATGTCAAATTGGTGATCTCACGAGTGAAACTTCCTTCGTTGCCTAAGAATTTCTAAAATTACTCCTAACCCTCTGCTTGTAGAGTACCCAAATTGTAGACAAATTGGTTGGGATTGATTGCCACAGTAATCTTCTTCCTCACTGCCATGTAGGTCATTTTCTTATTCTACAACTGCGTGCCCAAAAATTAAACCCTACCGGGCGATACGATAAATGCAAAACATTGATCGATGGCAAGGATTGTCTCTATGGGAGTCACTGCCTATTGAGCCAGCTGAAATCGTCAGATGTAGTAAAGAGGTCAGGGCTTTCCAAAATGGAAATGCCTACGGTGTAATAATAATCAGAATTTAAAATTGACCTTTTTATCCTTTCTTAGCTATCACACTAATCGAGCCTTGCCACTTTGCTTTTTTTATATTCATTGTAATTAATAATTACTTTAGATGTTATTATGTATTGTGCATGTTTAAATATGAAAAGAAGCAAGGTTGTCAAAGGGTCTTTGGTTTGTTGGTAAAGTTGATTGATTCTAAATGAGCCCACCATGAATCAAGTCTTGCTAGGTGTAAAGGCTCCAACATCATAAGGGATGAGGTTGGGATTGTGCCTCGGGCAGATCTTGGTAGAATGGATACCCCTCAATCCTTGGATCTTAGCCGAAGAGGTTTTGAACCTCCAGAAAAAAAAATTATGTCAAGGTCAAAGATTTTATTGGCACATGGAAATAATTTGTGGAAGTTTCATAAATTATCATATTTATATCAAGTTTCATAAATTATCTTATTTATATCACTTTTCACGATTTTATTTAGTCATGTCTCCTGAAGTAATAATTATATTGCCATAAAAAAATTCTTATGATTTTTTTTAAAATAAATTCATTTGACAAAAGAACTTTTTCTACTATTGAATTGTGAAGGCTACAATGATCAAAAGTGGCATTATATTTGAGACCAATTGAGTGAAAAGAAGACATTGCATGCATTCTCAATCTATAGAATTGAGTATGAAGATGTTACCATGGAACACCTTTCATTGCATTTTTTCATTTGTGAAAAACCCTTGGCTTCCATGCTATCTTGTTAGGATAATGAAAAGAGACATAAAAGTGACAAAACCCTAATGATACTATTTTATTCAATTGCAACTCAAACTCAATATTAAAAAAACTTCCTTACAAAGCTCCTGGCATATACATTTAACTAGGAAATAAAATCCCTTTTGACTATAACAACAAGATTAAGGTGTTTTCAACAACAACCAAGTATTTGAAACATTAACAACTTTTAAACCATCCCTTAAAAGGTAAATAAGTCATATATATAGCGAAACCTATAATATGGAAATATGAATAACATGTTTATAATCTAGCTATTGCGAAAAGGCATAAATATGCTAACAATTACATACATATGGACTCAACATCCTCATGTAATTGGGATGTGGAGGAATACTAGATTGAAGTTAAATAGTCTAGTAATTTAGTTAATCTTACATTAGAAAATGAAATATAATAAATTGAATTTGACCTTCTTTTTTTTTTTGGCATAACTTTATATTTGTATTAATATTAAACAACTGGTTCAAAAGGGCTCCTGGAGAAAGAATAATTGAATTTGACCTTGTTGAAATTTTTACCTAATTGTTAATGCAACATGTTAAATCAAATAGCTCATTTGTCAAGAACATTTTCCATAATACACATGCATCCTCATGTTGGCATGGTGCATCTTAATCATCCTTAGACCCACAAACATGAAGAAACCCACACTTTTGACATAAATGTGATTACCATTGAGGTCTAGGAGACTCAAACATAGCACTTTGTGCCAGAGACCTAGCATGCTTTGAGCAAGTTAATGGACCATGGGGTATCAATATGTGTGGAGTCATTACCTCTACCCTAGAACTTTTGTATGTTAAAGGAATTTGAGAACTCATTGATGACTTGCAATAGATTCCTCAAAATGTATTGCAAGCCCTTATTGTTATTAAATAGAGGATGATAAAAAACCATCTGCCACCTATCCCAAATTTATTCCTTATCCCTTAAAGGTGACACAATGGATAGGGAACATCATGCAATCATTGTGTATGGATGCATTGGTTTTTGGGTCAGTGAAAAATGCACACAAGTTGTATTTTATTTTATTTGGTCATAAAATAATTTTTCTGTATAAACTTGTCTTTGTTCTTCCCTATTTTTTAACCAAGTTTTGATTTGGTCACTTACATAGACTATGTGAGAGGTGGTTGATTCTAGTGAGGTGGTGAGGCTAGCCATATGGGTGTTTTTCATTGTTGGATCTCTCAACCTTCTAACTAATGTCTTAAGTCCTCTCTTTTTATTTTTTATTTGATCTACTATATTTAATTACATCTTAGGAGGATGATGAGACCTTGTTGGAGGGTTTGTTGTGATTACTCTTTGGCAAAAATTTTATGAATAGGTGAATGAGAATTTTGATCAACTAGTGGTGCATTATCAATTCCTAGAACTTAAACAAAATCTACTTAAAAACTAATTAGATCCATATATTCAATTTAATCTTTCCGCTAAATTTGTAAAAAAATACCTTTTTGACCTCACCACATTGTGACTGTAATCACCCAAAAATGGTCATCTAGACTATTAGCCCCTTTTGCTAAATTATCAATTGCTTATTCTTGATCAAATCCTAGTTCTGTCATTTATTCTATTATTTTCTATGGGCTAACCATCTTATTCTAAGTCTTTATTTAATTAAAAGGAGTTTCCTCCTCTTTTAATTAAATAAAAAGCCCCCCACTTTTTCTCTTATCCTAAGTTGCACAAATAAAGCATTATTCCTATTTTATAAAAAGGGAAAAAGCACTTTTTGTCTCATATGGACACAAAAGTCAACTCTTATTTTCTCATTGGAGGATACTTGTGCACATGGATTGCTCCTCTTTCAAACTCCACTGTTGATTAAATCTTTTGCCTCTTAATCTCCATGGTCCATTCTTTCTCATTTCTTATAAAAGGAGAGCTCTCTTTTCATTTGCAGATCCATCTTTTGAATACTAACCTTATGCTGGAGGATTGCTTGGAGACTTTGGAGCTTTTTGAAGACATTCTTGCATCCATCTTTCATTTCTTGCATCATAGCTTCATATTTATGCTTTCCTAGATTAGCTTCATTTCTATGCTCTAGATTAGCTCACATAGATTAACTGGCTTGGATTGTAACACTTTCATCTTTCTTTTCATAGCTTAGCTTGCATTCTCATTTCCAGTATAGTTGCATTTCATTCTCATATAGATTCTTGAGGATATTGGCATTCTTTCCCTTGTCTCCATTGAATCTTCCATTGCATGGTTTACTAGCAAGGTCATGGGCTTAAATAGCTCTAGTTGAGAGCACACTTAATATCCTTGCACTCCATGCCTAGGGAGCTCTAGGTCATTTTTCAAGGTTTACCATTCATGGATTCCCTTGCAAGCAAAGACTTAGAGAAGTGCACATTCTAGTGTGTACATTTTTTGCGCCCACCGTGGAGCAGAACAACTTCGTTTTGTCCTTCTTTTTATGCATTTTCGCATTTCATTTTCATCATTTTTAGCTTTCCATTTTCGGCTCTCTATTTTTTCACATATTATCATACAACAGTCTACCAGTATTGTACGATACTTTATTCTATAGTGGTGCAATATTTTTCCAGTAAAAATATCACGCGGCTTTACAGGTTCTATCACCCAGGCATACATTCTTCTGTCGCCTGAGTATCATAAGAAGTTGTAATACCCCAAAAATGGGCTATAAGTCCATTAACCTCCTACATCGACAATTCGAATGAAATCAACATCGAAGTCCTAACCTAAGGCACATCGGCACATTATCGAATCTTAATTGATTATCCTAAATTATGCATCAGAGAATATTCCTTATTCCTATTTATCCTAATTATCTTTAATTTAATAATTATTTTGCGATAAATCCTATTTATCCTAAAGTTTGATTAATTGAATATTCTAAATATTTAATTAATTAGATTTAATTCTGCCACTTAATTATTTAATTGGATTTAATTATATTTAATCCTAAATTGTATTATTTCATTTTGACAATAAATCAAATATCCTATGACTAATTGATTAAATTCTTATTTAATTAATTAATGTCAATTGTCAAATTTAATAATATAGTTTTTGAATAAAAGTTTGATTTAATAATTGATTAACCCATAAATCAATTATTTTATTTTTCAAAATTAGTTAAGTTGAGGATAAATCACTTTATTTATTTAATTAATTCATATTAATTATGCACATTCAAAAAAATAGTTAAACTTTAAATTAGAAAATCAATTCAAGTTGTTTTAAAAATAAACTCAACTCTCTTTTAAGTTGAAAGCTGATCTCAACTTTTGATTTAAATCAAAAAGTTGATTTGCATGATTTTTGTGAGTTAATTTATCTCTTAGTTCTTGATAACTCAAAAATCAACTTGAGTTTATCGAGAGTGATTTATGGCTTTTTCCATGCACCTCCAAAGTCCTGGATTTCTATAAATTAAGGCCTCAGCTCTTCATATCGATCCATCCACGAATTGCATCCTCACATTGGCGAATTGGTGATCGAAGAATCAATCTTTGTGAATCCAAGCCGTTGTGAGATTTTCATTATTTTTAGCATTCATATCATTTAGCATATCATTGTTAGATTAATTGCATGTTATATCAGTTTTTCATATAGAGTATATTCATATCAATTTGTTTCATCTTATTGCATAGAAAATCCAAAAAAATAGATTAATTTGCATTCATCTCATATCTAGATTCTGCATTCAAATCCTTCATTTAGGTGTCATCAAGGTCACTAATCTCGGTCCAATCTGAGAATACATACTCACATCTACTAGAAGGCAGTAAATCGCCTGGTTAGATTAGTTTCCATTTCACTGCACGATTTTGATTTCTACTAACCTCTAATGTTTTACTGAAGTGTTATGTCTACAGCTAGGTACAAAATTCACACACACATTTTTGGCACCCATCGTGGGGCCCTGAAACAGGTTTCCATTCAATTTCTATCAATTTCTATCATCTTCTTGTCATTTTCTGTTCCAAGCTGTGATTTTTAATTTTTGTCCATACGATTTTCGTACGAGTTTTGTTAGAAACTCGTATCAGGAGGTACCCACTATCATATGATAGTTTATTTGATCGAGGATCGTACCATTAGAAACAAAGTGTCATTTGGAAGCTCTTTTGTCGTATGATCTGATACCCATTATCGTACGAGTTTCTAGATTATCGTCTGGTAGGTGACCCACTATCGTACGAGTTTCAGTGTCAGGTTTCAATTGTCATTTCACTTTTCCAGGCAATTTTCCAAAAAAAAATTTCTAATTTGGATTGATAGCTAACATTAACAATTGAAATTTGTTGTTTCTGATTGATTTATGCTGATTTTGATTGGGAAAAAGTATGAGAATTACTAAAAATAGGTAAGAATCTACTAAGCGCGTTGCGAGGAATTTAGGTAATCTTCTTAGCTGATAACATTTTGATTTGGATTAAAATGAACTCTTGCGTGTCAAGCTTGTGTGACCTTTATTGCTTTCATATCACATATTTTATTTTGGGCTATAAAAACAAACATAGATTTTCTTTTCAACATCTTTGTTACACATAGTAAATAGGCCCTATAAACACTATTCATGGTTCTTGAGAGAGTGGGTTTCCAACGAAACTCTTCTCAATGAAGGAACCCTTGTAGGTAGGGAGGTTACTGAGAGCGTCTCACATGATTCTACTAGATTTGTGAGTCTTCAACTTTTGATTGATACATTATCTCTCCGGAGGGGTTGATAAATCATAAGTGGTTGACATCATAGATCTTTGTGAGATAATATTGGTCTTAGCATGTCAAATTAATCTGTCTTCTTTGTTTGTGTTAAAAGTGAAAAGGCTAGAGGACTATGCTCTACTCCCTTTTTGGGTAGTACCAGAAACTCAAATCCTTGAATCTGGAACTAGTCTCCATGTGGTATCTTTTGTGAGTCACCTTTATAGAGGGTTAACCATAGTGGACATTCCCTTAATTGGGTCAACCACGTTGATGGAACCTCAAGCGGTAATAGCCATTTTCATCATGGTAGTAGTAGCTACTATATAAATGTCCTTGTGGAGGAAATCTTCACAGGTGTGGTCTCTTGTTGGGCTATCAAATCTCCCTAGCAGCTCCTGATTGATTAATTTCTCAGACTATGTCAAAACCTTGGTGCACCTGGATTGGAGTTCACCCTCTTGAGATCACAAAAGTTGCAGAGTCAGACCATTACTAAAAACCCTAGTGAGGCCAAATTTTCATTTTCTAGGAACATGTGTGTTATTGCAAAACTTTTTGGAACATACACTATTAGCACTCCTAGGGATTAGCACATTCAATCACTTGCTTGTTCATGGGCAGGGTTTCTTTGTCCCCTATTCATTGTTTTTAGACGTGCTTGAAATCACTTGCTTGTTGTTTTGCATGCCTATTTATCTATCTAGTTACTAAGAATGAATCAATTTGATACTTTCTTCAAATCTGGACCGAAAATTTTGTGAACAATCTGAAATTGAAAATTTTAAAAATTGCAAAATCTGATGTAAAACACCTTTTTGGAGTCAAAATTCATCTTGTAAAGTTAGAAAGTTGTACGACTTTTGGAAAGTGTCATTTCATTACCCCCAAATTGTTGTATGGTATCTGGTATATTGTTGTACGAGTTTTGCTACCAGTCAATTCAAAAAATTCAAAAACCTTGCTATCAACTGTCATGCGAGTTTTACAACTATCGTACAAGTTTGTCAATTGTCGTTTCATAGCCTACCCACTATCGTACAAGCCTGCAGAAAGTCGTTTGAGAAATTTTGAAAAATTGCCAGAAAGTTGTCAGAACTGTTTGAGACCCAATTTTTCCAGCCTATTTCCAAAATCTGTCAAGAAAATCACTGTGTCAAGAATAGAGCAACAACTACTGAGAATCCAATCATTTTCCTAAAGTGGCCTTTATGAATCTGATTTAGCCTTTTGTTTAATCAATTTGAGTCCTTTTTATCTTGTGTCAAAACCTTGTCATAACTATCAATCTTCAATCCATCTTCAAAATGGCTAAGTGTTGTGAACTTGTGTCCGCTATCTTTTGGGAATCTACCCATACATCCAAGGCATAGTCTCCCTCATTTACATCTAATCTAAGCTTCAATCAATCAAACCTTGACAAGGTTGCGTCATTTGATCTTCTTGAATCAGATCTTTCTTCAGTTATCTTCATCATATTCTTTTGTTTCACCCAAGGTTAATGGTGGAAACTAGAGCTTCCTCTCACAAGAAATATAGAGAAATATCCCATACCATACCTTTGAATACTCTCCAGGCTCTAACTCTTGAGCAACTCTACAATTTTGGTCTTTAGAAGATGATGGTCTTGGCAATTTTTGATTGAAAACTGGTTACATTCCCCCTCCATCAACTCACAAAGGTAATCAAAAAACTCCTCCTCGATCTATCCCAGGGAGTCTTAAAAATCCTACCATGTCTCAAGCGGGGAAAAAATTTGGCTCTCAAAGAGCTCAATCTCAACATGGTGCAAATTAGGAACCCACACCTGAAGGAATTGCTCAGTATCAAAATGATGATGACTTCAAAAGAATGATGAAGCATTTCTTGAAAGAAGATAGAGAAGCATACTTTTTACAATTAGCTCATCAAAGATCTAAACTTCCTCCCAACTTTAATGTTGAAGATATCATTACACATGAGGAAGAAACTCCTATTTCAGCTATGATGAAACAAATGCATGCCATGCAAGTCAAACTTAATAAAATTGAGAAAGAAAAGGAACCCAAAGAGTTCTCCATGGAGGCCCTATGTCCTTTTCCATTTGACAAAGACTTGTACATGCCACCATTCCCAAAAAGAGTGGAGATGCTGAAATATGATAAGTATGATGGAAACTCTGATCCTCAAGATCATGTTAGAGAATTCTGTACTCAATCTATGGACTTCATGCACGAACCAACCTATCTAATGTGCCTTTTCCCTCGATCTCTAGGAGGAGCGGCCATTCATTGGTTCTCTAGACTGCCTTCTACTATAAAATATTTTGAGGAGTTGATCAAATTGTTTTATTAGCAATACTCCTACAAAATTCAACATCCAGTCACCATGATTGATATTTGCAATCTCAAACAATATCTAGGAGAACCATTCCTGACATTTCTCAAGAGATGGAGGAAGAAATTCTCTCTATATGCTAGGCCTATTCCAAAAACTGAGAAGCTAGAAATCTTCATCAATAATCTTGTCCTAGAGATCAACTACCCTTTGCAAATGCAAGATCATACATCTTTTGATAAGATGGTAGACAATGTGATCAAAATTGAAAAGGTACTTGTGAAAAAAGGAGACATCACACTTCAAAAAGACAAGTATGAATCTAGTTCTAAGGACAAGAACAAAAATTGGAACAAGAATAAGGGAATCATCACAGATGGTGTTGTTGATAATCTTCATGCCCCATCTAAGGCACCTACTTTAAATCTAACCATTGGTACTCAAGCCATCAAAGCTTCAAAACAAAAGGTGTTTGAATCATCTCAAAAGAAGCCAAAATACAAATCTTGGTCTGTTGATAATAAATGAAAGTTCACTCCTCTTGGAGAATCTTTGGAATTAGCTATGAGAACTCTGTTAGCTAATAACATCATCTCTTTTTCCAAGATCTGAAAATATGATCCTAATCCTAAGCCGAAATGGTGGAGAGAGAATGAATTCTATGATTTCCATCGAGGTAAAGGTCATAAAACTAATAACTACTTGCGCTTGAAGCATACCATTCAAGACAAGATTGATAGTGGAGAAATCACAATTGATAATCCTAAAAGAAATAATGATCACACAACATTCACCGAACCTTTTCCAAAGCATGGCCAAGGAGATTTGTCTTCTTAGCCTAATGTGGGTGCTAAGGTCAATTATGCCTATCCTAGAAATAATACTGTTATCAATATGGTTGAACCAAGCCTATCTGAGCATTGCAATGTCATCACAATTGTACGAAGAGATAGAGAAAATCAATCAGCTAATGCAATTACTCGATAACAAGCTCAGGCACACCTACAAGGATAAATCCCAAATCAATCAAATGTCCCTAAGGTGCCTTTCAATCTATCTTCTACTTCTAAATAGAGGGAAACATCTAAATCTTCAAATCCTAAGGACACGAGGCCTACTTCGTATAGTATCATTCAACAACTCCAACATACTAATGCTAAAATCTCCATGTTTGAGTTGATTTGGATATCTCTAGCTCATAGAGGCATTCTAGACAAAGCTCTTCTCGGATCCAATGTTCCTGATAACCTTGATTTAGATAGATTCTAGGCTATGGTTGGTCATCTTACATCTCCATAGTATATCTCCTTTTCAGAGGACGATGATAACTCTTTGAGCCATCCGCATAACCAGCCTTCACATATTGAAGTCTTGATCCAAAACCATCGTGTCAAACGTGTGTCAATAGATGGAGGCACTGGTCTGAATATTTGTTCTTATAGCTTGATCACACAATTGGGATTTTCAAAAACAACCATTGATCCTAGAAAGAAAATAACTATGAAAGCATATGATGAAGAGGAAAGATCCTCCAAGTGAACAATTGTCTTGCCTATCAAAATAGGTCCTGTCATCAGAGATACTATATGTCAAGTTTTTGATATACCTTTGGCTTACAACATCCTTCTAGGGAGACCCTGGATACATGAGATGAGAGCTATTCCTTCTACATACCATCAGTGCTTGAAATTTCCTTGTGATGGAGTAGAGGTAACCATTCCAGCTGACATGTCAACAACTTGCAATGCATTGAAGGCAAATGCAGATAAACTTGTTCCTAATAACAGAGAATCTTCCACTAAGAAAATAGATGTAGCATCCACCTCTAAGATGGAAGACATTGCAAAAGAGGTCAATATCAAAGAAAATGGTATGGGAGAATATACTATAGAGCCAGTCTTGTCTTTGACATCTCTCCCTATCTCACCTAAGTCTTATGGGCAAGCTCAAAAATAGTTCAAACTAGAATCTAAGGAACCTCTTGAGGCATATAAAGGAAAATTTGTTGCAGAGAAAGTACCTAAGAAAGAATTTGAAGAAAATGAAGCTGTGCTTGCATGGCTTTATAAAGATGAACCTGAATCCCAAGTTGTTCCACATAGTGACTCTAAAGTATCAAAGGTTCCTTCTAAGTCATATGGCCCAGGGGATAAACTGATGGCTAAGATGGGATATAAAGGAAAAGGACCTCTAGGACTATAGGGTAAAGGTCTTCTGTCACCTCTTGAACATCGTGGTTGAACCAACAAGAATACATGTGTAGGATACACAAAGAAGCCTTTTTGTCTTAGCAAGAACTCCCCACATGTTCTAGAAAAAATTGAGCCTTCTGTAGCAAATCAATTAAAGAAGGAAATAACTAAACAATCTGATAGTGATGATTCCAACACCACTGATGAGCTCATTCCTTATGAGAATTTTCCTAAAGAAATCAAAGACCTTGATGCTGAAGATGATCTAGTAAAAAGAATTAATGTAGTAGAAACACAAGAACCTACTATAAAACAAGAGGTAGTTGCAACACAAGAACCAGCTAATCTCAAAGACAATCAAATAGACAAAAAGGAAGGTGGTATTTATTCTAAGAAAAATTCTCATGAGTATGAATTCAAATCAAAATCTGAGGGTAACCCTTCTTGGGGTATTCATCCTAACTTTACTCATGTTCTTAGATTTCCTAGAGGCGTAGATGAAGAATCTAATGACTATAAATGGGGAGCCATTCTAGAAGAAGATAAGCTTATTATAGAGAAACATGTTGATGTTATTCAACAATATACACCTAAACCCAACATCAGTCTAGAGTGAAATGATGAACTTATCAAGTCTGATCCACCGATGGCTGAAGTGGACTATCACAATGACATTGAGCCTATTCACGAATTGAATGTCTTAAGTTGTAATATTAGCTTTGAACTCAAGTGTTAGGTTAGGACCAATGATGATAGATCCATATTCATAAACACTCTTTCCCAATCTTTCACCACTTTGACTATCCAACATCTTGAACTTCTTGATCAAACCTCCACAAATCTGAGCCGTGGTATTTATACCTTCCTGAATGACTATGCCCTTGCTTGCTACCTCAATGCAATTGAGCCTATGAGGACTTCCATTAGTGAACCAAGCGTTAGCATGATGGAGTCAGACATCAAGTATCTTAGTCAGAAAAATAAGAATAAAAATAAAATGAAAAGGAGTTCTGAGGGTGAAAACCACTTTGTGGCAGTCTCAGAACCTACAAGAGTAAAAATAAAAGACGTATCCGAAGGTGAAAACCTCTCTGAGGTGCCTAAGGATGAGATATTTGATGTCCTTCCAAGTCATTTATAGGATAGATCTCTAGTTCTAATTGAGCCCACTCAATCTATCAATTTGGAAATAGCAGATGAACCATAGTTGATCCATGTAGCACAATCTTTATCAGAAGAAGAAAAGCAAAAATTTACAACATTCCTAATAGAGAAGAAGATCAACTTTGCATGGAAATATTCAGATATGCTAGGGTTAGATCCTGATCTTATAATGCACCATTTATCTATAGCTTCGGGAGTAAAACCAGTTAAAAAAAAATTAAGAAAGATGCATCCTCATGTTGCACTCTTGGTAAAAGATGAATTAGAGAAGCTCCTAAAAGCTGGATTCATCTGAGTTATTGACTATGCAGAATGGATCTCTAATATTGTACCTATTTCAAAACCAGATAAATCAATCAGAGTGTGCACAAACCTTAGAGATGTAAATAGGGCATGCCCTAAGGATGATTTTCCACTACCTAACATTGATATGATAGTGGACATGATTGTGGGCTTTGAGATGTATTCTTTAACAGATGGTTTTTCTAGATATAATCAAATAAAAATTGCTCCAAAGGATCAAGAGAAAACTGCTTTCACATGTGCATGGGGCACCTTTTGTTGGAATGTCATACCATTTGGGCTTAAGAATGTTGGTGCTACATATCAAAGAGCCATGACATCTATTTTCCATGACATGATGCATAGGACTATGGAGGATTATGTTGATGATACTTTATCAAAATCTATGATTAGAACTAAACATCTAAATGACTTGAGCAAGATACTAGACAAAATGGAAAAATTTTGGTCTCAGACTAAATCCTAAGAAGTGTGCTTTTGGTGTCACTTCTAGAAATCTCTTAGGATACATAGTTTCAAAGAAGGGCATTGAAGTTGATCCAGCTAAAGTAAAGGCTATCATGGAGATGCAACCTCCCAAAAACATTATTCAAATGAGAACATTGCAAGGAAGAGTTCAATCTATCAAATGCTTCATCTCTTAGCTACTAGACATATCACAGCCTTTTACAAAAACATTACACAAAGGTGTGACATTTGCATGGAATGAAGAATGTGAGAACTATTTTAACCATATCAAGAAGTATCTATCAAATCCTCCTATCTTGATGCCTCCCATTCTAGGGAAGCCTTTGATCTTATATGTCTCTGCTACAGATATGTCACTAGGGGCACTACTTGCACAACATGATGAGAACAAAAAGGAAAGAGCTATATACTATATTAGTAGGACATTGGTGGCATAAAAAAATAATTATTCTATGATTGAGAAGGCTTGTCTAGATGTGATCTTTGCATCACAAAAAATGAGACACTACATGTTGGCACATACCACCCATTTGGTAGCTAAGATTGATCCACTAAAGTACCTACTAAGCAAAGCTGCCCTCACGGGTAGATTAGCTAAATGGGTCATGCTCTTAAGTGAATTTGACATTGAATATGTTGAAAGAAAAACTATCAAAGGATAGGTTATTTCTGATCAATTAGTAGATGCACCTATGGTTGATAATACACCAATGCAAATGGAATTTCTAGATTCGTCTATCATGACTATTTGTTCTAGAGAATGGAAGTTGTTCTTTGATGGCTCCTATACACAGAATGGATCAGGAGTAGGCATATTATTTATAACTCCTCAAGGATACTCCATACCTAAAGCATTCAGATTAAAGTTCCCTTGCACAAACAATATTGTAGAATATGAAGCCCTTCTTAATGGCATGAAACTAGAAATTGAGTGGAGAGTAATAGAATTATGTATTCATGGAGACTCTCAACTTGTAATCCATCAAGTCAATGATGTGTACCAGACTAAAGATGAAAATCTCATCCCATACAAAAGAATGGTAGATGATCTAAAGAAGTATTTCATATCTATCAAGAAAATACCTAGAACAAAGAATAAGGTTGTTGATGCAATGGCAACACTATCTACTTTATTACAGCAGCCTGAACATGAGCTACGCTATGAGTTCTTGGTGGAAGCATTATCTTATCCTGCATATGATTCCCCTGAAACCCACATGATCTGTACTGTTGTTGGTTATGACTCATCTAGATACAAAAACCTATTTTCCTATCTCCAAGACCAAACCATTCCCGATACCTTCAACCGCCATGAAAAGAGATACCTTATCCGTAATGCCTCCCGATATGTCATCATTGGTCATGATCTGTACAAATGAGGTCTAGATGGTATGCTACTTAGATGTTTACAATGGGAAGAGTTTCAACGTGTGTTAGAGGAAGTCCATGATGGTATTTTTGGGTCACACTCGAATGGTTTAACACTAGCTCAAAAACTTATTAGGGATGGGTACTATTGGCCTGAAATGGAGAAAGAGTCTATCAAATTTTCTAAGAACTGTCAAAAGTGCCAAGTGCATGGCAACTTAATTCATGCTCCAGGGAGAGATCTAATTCCCTTTGCTACACAATGGCCTTTTCATCAATGGGCCTTTGATCTTATAGGAGCTATACATCCTCATTCTTCTAATGGACATACCCATATAATCACAGCTACAGATTATTTTACAAAATGGGTAGAAGTAGTCCCTTTGACACAAGCAACTGGAAAAAAAATATCTATGTTCATATTGAACTATATCATATGCAGATATGGGATACCTCATTCAATAATCACAGATAATGGTGGATAATTCAAGGACAAAGATCTAGATGATTTATGTGCTAAATTCAAGATTACACAACATTGGTCATCTATCTACTAGCCTCAAGGGAATGGACAGGAAGAGGCTTCTAACAAGAATCTATTGAAAATCTTGCACCGTACAGTTAATAAAATAGGAAGAGACTGGCATATCATGATCAATCCAGCTCTCTGGGCCTACAGAACAAGTATCAGAATACCTACTGGGGATACACCTTTTGCTTTAGTTTATGGGTCTGAAGCAGTACTGCCTATTGAGGTTGAAATCCCATCACTAAGAATCAAAATGCATGGTCTAGTAACTGATGATGACTATAGAGTGTCTAGGTTGCAAGAACTTGAACTACTAGATGAGCATAGACAAGCAGCATATGATCATCTCAGATTATATCAGAAGAGAATGTCTAGAGGTTACAACAAGAAAGTCAGACACAGAGAATTTTAGGTTGGTGATCTAGTCTTGAGAGAAAATCTTAAAAATTAATCACATTGAGAACGCAAGGGGAAGTTTGAACCTAACTGGCTAGGTCCCTTTGTTATCACTGCTACTTTTGGCTCTAGTGCCTATCAACTCTCAATGATAGTTGAGAGTTGATAGGCACAAGAGCCAAAAGTAGCTGGAGCTAGAGATTTCTTGGTGAAAACCTAGCAATAGGCACCTTGATGATTCACAAAAAAAGTTTAAAAATATCAAAAATATCAAAAAAATTTAAAAAATGAAAAATACAAAAAAATGAGAAAAAGAAAAAGTGCCTTGGTGAAAACCTGGAAACATGCGCCTTGGTAGCAAAAATAGAATCTCTACCAAGATGGTGAAAACCCAGCAAATGGGTGCCACTTGTTTCAAAACACTCCATCTATCAGCGCAATCTTGGTCTTTCCTAGCTTTCAGTCTTGCTTTAGTTTGTACATATCTCCCAGTTTGATTACGCTTTCCTATTTTCAATAAGTCGGTCTGTACACCAACCAGCTCAAGCGTTTGTATCCTATCAATGTTCAAACTTGGGGGCAATCAATGTCATATCCTATGGCCTCCAATATATCTTAGACGTATCATGTCTAGTCAAAGTCCTTTGAAGCTTCATTTGAGTTAATCAGTCAGTATCGTCTCTAGAAAGGATTTTGCATCTACAACAATGCAATCAAACATCAATCTGAAAATAATCTATGCTTTTATATGCTTTTATCTCCTTGTATGCTTACTAATGCACATTGATATTTTTGCATATTATGTTCCTTCGAGCTCTTCGATGATGTCCTTTATGGGATTTAGAGAGTGATGACTGGGGGCATAATCTTTTCTTTGTTTTCTTTTTGTATGTGAAAATCTAACAACTTTAGAAATTCTAGATTGAAATGGTGTCTGACTGTAAGAGCCTCTATCTCAAATTGGATGGCCATGCGTACCTTGACCATTGATACCCAAAAAATTCAAGGAAGTTTGATCTAACTATTGTCTTTTTGAGTGAGTTATTTCTCCTACTATGAAATGCGATCTTACCTAAGGATGTGAATGATAAAGGGTCACTACGGGTAATTCACATTAGATTTAGAATGATCTCTTGACTGTTTGATGTGTTTGTAATGCAAGGCATATTCAGGTCATCATGACATTTATGTTTTGATGCTTATACAAATTGCTATATCAAAATGGACATGATATTCAGGTCATCCTGGCGCTTATGCCTTGGTGCTTATATCTAATCTGACATTCTGAAAACAATATCAATATTCATATATCCATGGTTTCCTAATCAGTGGGTGTTGTATTGATTCCTGTGCATACAAATTGATATTCATATGTCTATGGTTTCATAACTAGTGGGAATTGTATCGATTTATCCGATTACCTAAAAATTCAATGATGAAATTGACCGACACATGATCAATGACTAGGTCCTAGGTCTTAGGTTGCATTATATTTTACATGTTTCTTTACATTTTGCATGTTTGCATGATCTCACAAATGGCTACAACAAACTTCAACACTTAAATGATTCTTCAATCACATCTTCAAATCTAACAAGAGCTGAAACCTAACATGAAGGTACCTCCAACGAAACAGTAAGTAAAATCCTTTTTCGAGATCAAAATCAAAATCTGAGGTCATTTATATTGTCAACTACTTGCATAATTGACCTTTGATCTTCATAGAAATCTAGTATTCAACTTAATTGATTATCTTACATCAAACTATCAAAATTTCAACTTGGTCAACCCTGGTCAACTCATGGTCCACCCTAGTCAAACTTGGTCTTTTGGACCTCCAAACGATGCAGAATGCATTCTCGAACGTGTACAACCACTTCTTAAATCAATTAACATGCTTCTAAACTATAACATTGACTTTTCTTGTCAGATTTCAATTTTAATCCCAAAGGGGGCATGGTATTACACATCATTCAAAGTCTGTAATCTAAATTTGAAATCATATCTTTCCTCAGTAATCAAGACAACAACCATGCCTAGTTGTTGATTCATCAAAAAGACCTAATCACTTGGGGCAAATAAATCATCACTCGGGGCATATTAGATTCATCAAGATCCATATCAATCTGGTATTCTCCTAATCTTGTAAACTATATCAATTTTTTGTAACCATCGGTTCATTAATGTTATTTCCTTGGCTCTTCATAACTGAAGGGTTCAGATGTGATACCAATGTGATTCTCATTGGCAATCGGGTCTAAAATTGGTCACTCACTTCTTCGCAATCATAAGGTTCAGAATCAGGAGTTTTGACATTTTTTCACAATCATCGGTTCATTTGTTGTTATAGTTAACATTATCTTTGTTAATTCAGGACCTAATATCTTCGAATCTTTCAATTAGTTTCTGTCTCATATCATAATTTATGTTTCATATCAATTTCAATTTCAAACATCAGTTTCAACATCATACACAAACTGTCTTTGAACCACTACACTTCGCACAGCAATTCAAAGAGGGGCAAAATGTAATACCCCAAAAATGGGTTATAAGTCCATTAACCTCCTACGTCGATAATTCGAATGAAATTGACATCGAAGTCCTAACTTAAGGCACATCGACACATTATCGAATCTTAATTGATTATCCTAAATTCTGCATCAAGGAATATTCCTTATTCCTATTTATCCTAATTATCTTTAATTTAATAATTATTTTGCGATAAATCCTATTTATCCTAAAGTTTGATTAATTGAATATTCTAAATATTTAATTAATTAGATTTAACTCTGCCACTTAATTATTTAATTGGATTTAATTATATTTATTCCTAAATTGTATTATTTCATTTTGACAATAAATCAAATATCATATGACTAATTGATTAAATTCTTATTTAATTAATTAATGTCAATTGTCAAATTTAATAATATAGTTTTTGAATAAAAGTTTGATTTAATAATTGATTAACCCATAAATCAATTATTTTATTTTTCAAAATTAGTTAAGTTGAGGATAAATCACTTTATTTATTTAATTAATTCATATTAATTATGCACATTCAAAAAAATAGTTAAACTTTAAATCAGAAAATCAATTCAAGTTGTTTTAAAAATAAACTTAACTCTCTTTTAAGTTGAAAGTTGATCTCAACTTCTGATTTAAATCAAAAAGCTGATTTGCATGATTTTTGTGACTTAATTTATCTCTTAGTTCTTGATAACTCAAAAATCAACTTAAGTTTATTGAGAGTGATTTATGGATTTTTCCATGCACCTCCAAAGTCCTGGATTTCTATAAATTAAGGCCTTAGCTCTTCATATCGATCCATCCATGAATTGCATCCTCACATTGGCAAATTGATGATCGAAGAATCAATCTTTGTGAATCCAAGCTGTTGTGAGATTTTCATTATTTTTAGCATTCATATCATTTAGCATATCATTGTTAGATTAATTGCATGTTATATCAATTTTTCATATAGAGTAGATTCATATCAATTTGTTTCATCTTATTGCATAGAAAATCTAAAAAAATAGATTAATTTGCATTCATCTAATATCTAGATTCTACATTCAAATCCTTTATTTAGGTGTCGTCAAGGTCACTAATCTTAGTCCAATCTGAGAATACATACTCGCATCTACTAGAAGGTAGTAAATCGCCTGGTTAGATTAGTTTCCATTTCACTGCACGATTTTGATTTCTACTAACCTCTAATGTTTTACTGAAGTGTTGTGTCTACAGCTAGGTACAAAATTCACACACATAGAAGTGTCACCCAGAAAAGAAATATCACACCAGTAGCCCAGAAAATATCGTATGATTTTTCTGGTGATTGTACTATCACCTAGGTCTGGTAGTGACTGGTTTTGATCATTTATTTGCAAATTTTGGCTTGATTATTTCAATTTTCTGACTTGCTGTAGTTAGACAGTGGTTTATTTGCAAATTTTACTTGCTTTTATTGTGCTAACTCTTTATGGGGCTAACAAGTTGTGCTTGTAGGTACCTTCATTGCTTGAAAAATTTGCTAAAAAGATCACATGTCAAAGCTTCAAAGGAAAAAGGGCTACTAATTGTGTCTTGCAGGGTTGCCCAACGCCTAAAAAAAATGAGTTGCTTATTTATTACTTTTCTTTTAAGTGCGACATATACTAGTTGTCTCATTTCTTAGGCACTTAAGATCTTGTTGTAGGAGTCTTTTGGTGGTAGGAAATTATGCTCTTCACCCTTGTGGTGAACCAAAAATCCTGACCCACTTTTAGATTTTGAAAACAAGAGGGTAATTGAACTCTTTGTTTGGTGTGTTTGGGAGAGATTCTTGAGCTAGGAGATTATGCTCTTCACCCTTGAGGTGAACCAGAAATCTTGACACTCAAAATTCAATCCAATTTTTGTTTAGCATTAGGATCCTTTAGCGAGCCTTCTCTTGAGCAATCAAGAGGAACGACCCAAGTGGGGACAAGCCTTTTGTCAACTATTCCGACCCACTATAAACTCAAGGCTATCAAAGACACAAAACCTTGGTAGACGTAGTGCTTGTCTTCGCTTGATGTGAGTACTTGTGGGATTGTGACCATGAGAAAAATGTTGAGCAAGAATGCTTAAGGTACTCTTGTGGTCGTGAGGTCTGTTACTTGTCGCAAGGTAAGGAGTCCCTTCGGGGAGCAAGGGGGGTACTACGAATGAAAGCCCTTACTAAGAACCATAGGTAGAGGCCACCCTATTTTTCTGCTTAGCTTCTTGGTGCAATGATTAATCCAAGTGGAATAACTCGGATCACCCCAAGATTACTCACCATTTGTGTTCCTTCGGTTGTGTCATTGACACCTCCACAATAAATCCAACATCTATTGTGGGCAACCACTTTGTGTGAGGCAATGGAACATCAAGTGTGGGCCAAGTTGATAAGTATTGAGCCTTTGTCCTTCTAGTATAGTGAGTGCTTGAAGTGTTCTCACTATGATCTACCCGTGCAAACATTCTCAAACATACAAACATCGCAGTAGTGCTCATAGAATTTTTCATTTTGATATCCCAATTGTTTGTCTTGGCAAGATTGCTTTTGCTCTTGCACAAGTGTTTGATGACATGTTCCATCCCCTACTATTTGCAAACCTGCCTAAATATTATTGTCATTGTGTTTGAAATCAACAAATTACCCATCAGATTGCAAAATTAACAAAATTACCTTAAAAATTTGAGACTTTTTACGCTCACTGGTCAAGAGTCGTACGACATTGAAATCATATCGCACACTGTTTCAAAATTTATCGTACGATATTTCATTCCTAGTTTTTTATCACCCTTCTTGCCTGGATTCTATCACACAAGCTACCTAGAAAGTATCACTCGGTATCTGTCAGAAATATTGCCTAGTCAGATTTTGTCGCCCTGTTTACCTGGAAACTATCACCCAAAATCTTTTTGCTATCTCACTGCTGCTGAATTTGAAATTTCATTTGTTGAGTATCTTTTCCTGTTGTTACTCAACCCTGGTCTATTATCTACATGTTTAAGTTTGTTCTAGACTAAGAAAATGAGTTAAAACTATTGGATTTGAGTTTCCCAAATGCTACTTTTGATCACTTGTCACATTATGGTTACCTCTCTAGCTACTTGCTAATTAAGCTTCTTGCTCATATCTCTACTCGAGTCAATTGATTGTTGTAAGTCCTTGAGCACTTTTGACTGGCCATCTTTATTGTTCTATCTTGACAAGTGATCTTCTTTGGCTTTGTTTATCTCAATATCTAAAAAACTTTGTCTCATTTTATTAGTCAACCAACATTCCTCTTTCATGCCGATTTCAACTCAGTCTCAATTTGAACAAGGGAGTCACCCTCCATTCAGCTATACATAGTTACCTTCACCCACAAGATGCTCACAAGCACCAATTAGCAATGACAATTCTAGTCCTAACTAATCCAAGGATTCAAAAGTCACCACGTGGTACAAAGGGGGCTTCCTCTTTTCCTCATTCAAGACCTCCAAAAGCACAGATAGTGTCTCACTCACTCTGACCGAACAAGAAAAGTTCCACCATTTGCAAGAAAATTTTGAGCATAAGGACAACCAAGCACCTTTAGACAAAATGGATGCTACTAGGCATGTGGCTATGAAGGGGATGTCTCAACAACAACCTGAGATTAGTGGCTACGAATATAAACCCCCTCCTTTTGGTACTTTGGGTAACTATGGCAACAACACGCCACCAAGATCTCCTCCAAGATGAACTTTTGTTGCTCCCTCTTCACCTCCTAGACCTCCTCCCTCTCAGCATGAGGAAGAAGCTAACGATGAGGTTTCTAGTGAAGAGCTTATGAGATTTGAACAAGATGAAGCATCCCAATGTATGATGCTTAAACTTTTAGAGTGAAATGGAGATCAATACTTTCAATACATGACTTCTAGGGGATACAAGCTTCCCCTCGACTATGATGTACGCTAGATTGTTCAAGAAAGAGTACCAAAAAAATTGGAAATCCTTAGGGATGAATTGCAATGAACCAATCAACGTCTTTCTCAACTTGCAATAGAAAAAGAACTTCCAAAGGTTTCTTTTGTAGAATCTATTTGTGCTCTTCCTTTTGACAGGAGTCTATACATGGTCCCATTTCCTAGGGATATTGAGGTTCCCAAATATGACAAGTATGATGGAAACAGTGACCCCCATGACCATGTGCCTCACTTTTATGCTCTTAGCATGGAATTCCTTCATGAAGACACATTTCTTCTACGATTGTTCCCTAGAAGTTTAAGAGGAAAAGCTCTAGAATGGTTTGCAAAGTTGACACCGCCTCTTCAAAATTTTGATGAGTTGGTTAGGTGTTTCACCCAGCATTATTCATACAACATCCAATAGCCTATCACCATGATAGATCTCAGTGCTCTAAAGCAAAATCAAGGCAAGCCATTTTCCACTTGCTTAAAATGTTGGAGGTCATTATATTCTCGATATCCTCGACAGCTAGATGAAAGAGAAAAGATTGACATTTTCATCAACACTCTTGTGCCAGAACTGTATTATGATCTAAGGAAACAACTGTTCTCCTCTTTCAATGACATGGTTGAAAGTGCATATTGGATTGAAGATGTGGCCATAAGAAAGGGGGATATTGTTATTAATAAAGATACCAGGGGTAATGGCAAGAACAAAAGCAAACCTTGGAATAAAAACAAGTATGTTGTTAATGATGGTGTTGTGGATGTCCCAAAAGCCAAAGAACTTGCTTTTAACCTCTCTAATGCTATATACATAGTGAAACAACAAGAGGCTACCAACGCTCATAGTGCTCCTAAGCCTCAACATGCAGACAAGCCAAAAAAGACATATCAACGGCGAGTCTACACTAAGTTGGCTGAACCATATGATGTGATTCTTAAGACTCTAGTTACCAACAAGTATCTTATGCTTCCTAACAATTCTAGTCCCTATGATCCACCAGTTAAGCCTGATCGGTGGAGAGAAGATCATTTCTACCATTATCACAAGAATAAGGGACATAAGACAGATAATTGTTTTAAGCTTAAAGATGCCATTCAAGATCTTATTGATGGAGGCACAGTGCTCACAGATGGCTTAGTTAAAAATTTTGATCACAAAGCTTTCAAGACTCCTCTACCTGAGTATGAGAAAGCAGAATCCTCTCAAGAAAATAAGAAGAATCATGATGCAAAGATCAACTATACATATACTCCTGATTCACTTGTGATCAATATGATAGAGCCTATTGAGAATGTTCTTATGGTGAGATCTCAAGATGATAATAACACCAATCACGGTATGCCAAAGTTGGTCTTGCAAACACTGAGTGGTTCATCTTCCCAAAGTGAGACATTAAATGTTGTCACTAGGAGGCAAGCCAAAATTCTCCTTAAAACCACACATGATCCCAAGCAAGCTTCTTCTTCCAAACATGCAGTTCCTTTAGTTTTGTCTAGCTATGACCTTGTGCACCAATTACAATGGACACCTGCCCAGATATCCATTTTTGATTTGCTTGAGCTATCCCCTTTGCACAAAGAGATTCTTGAGAAGGCTCTTCGTACAGTAAATGTTCCCAATGATATTCATCTAGATTGATTCCAGGCTATGGTCAACCACATTGCATCTCCCCACTACCTATCCTTTTCTGTAGAAGATGACACATCTCTTAGTCACCCTCATAATCTGGCTTTACATATTGAAGTTCTCATCTACCCTACTCGAGTCCACCGAGTCCTGATAGACAATGGTGCTAGGTTAAATATTGTTTCTTTCCATGTGGTGCAACAGTTGGGATTGTCTGAATTGGTCGTGGATCCTAGGTGAAATATTACCATAAAATCATATGATGAAGTGGAAAGATCTTCCCAAGGTCTTGTTGTGTTGCCTGTCTAAGTGGGCCCTACCATGAAAGATATTGTTTTCCAAGTGTTGGACATCCCACTCGCATATAACATTCTTCTAGGTCAACCTTGGATCCATGAAATGCAAGCTATCCCTTCCACTTATCATTAGTGTGTCAAGTTTCCACACAATGGAGCTGAGATTGTGATTCCTGGGGACAATGCTATCTCTATCAATACTCTAATTGCTACTGAGATGTTTGTTCCTCACAAAAAACCCTCTCATGATCATAATGCATCCCTTATCGTTGTTGACCAAAAATTAAAGATGATGAGTATTAGTATGGGGGAATATACATTGGACTCTATTGCTTCTATGCCTACTTCCCCTAAATCCTATGGTAGACCTTTAGATAAGAAAAAGCCTTCCACTTCTACCATGATAGTTTTTGGTACATTTGTTCAATCCTCTGTACCCTTAGAGGCTGAAAAAGAAGAACAAGCTGTTAGGGAGTGGGTTTATAGAGAAGAAGAAGATAGTATGACAGTTGCTACTCCCATTTCTCCTAAATGCTATGGTAAAGGCTATGAATTTCTGCAGCAAATGGGCTATCAAGGTCACAGACCTTTAAATAAAAATGGGCATGCTCTAATTGAACCTTTGAGCCATACTAATGGCTGGTCTTCTAAAGATACTATAGGTCTAGGATATGGTGTTGCCAATGACATCCTTGAATATTCTAGAAATACTCTTGTGCTTAGTGACTCAGATATAGATGTCAAGGAATCACCACTATGCACTATGGCCCAAATGGAAGACTATCTTCCTTCTACCTCACTTCTTTGGGGAGGAGAATGCATGCCTACTAATGATACAACTGAAGCCTCCACATCCAAAAATTTTGTGCCTAATGAGTCATTGAGCTTTGATAGACAGTGTAGAAATATTGCACGATTGATAGAAAGAGGAGATCTCACACATAATGACATGAATACCTCTACTTCTAGGAATCCTAAGCCTTTTTGGTGCAAACATCCTAGCAGAAGTTCCATGACCGATTCAAATGAATATGAATGGGACACTCTCTCAGATGGATCTTCTACAGTAGATATGGACGTTGATGTGATTCATACCTATAGTGACCAACCCAACGTAGTTGATGAGTCATGCGTCAGGTCTGATGAGTTCAATCCACATATTGCATTAATGGACCATGCTAGTCCTTCCATGACAAATTTATATCTTGACACTTTTGGAGCTTACCCTATAGGCTCTACTTCTCTTGTCATCAAAGATGATATCCCCCACATCAATCACCTTGAACTAGTCATTTCACTTTCCCTCATGCACTCAGATCTCATAGATTGGTCTGCCCAAGATCAAAGACCTATATTGCCTTCCTTTCAAAATGACTATGAGATCACCTACTACCTCAATGCCATTGAACCTATTACTTCTTCCACCAGTGAACCAACAACAAACATGGTTGAATCAGATATCAAGTACCTCAGTCACAAAATTAAAAGAAAAAAACAATGGTCAAATGGTGAAAACCACATTGTGGTGGTGTCTGAACCTCAAAATAGTTAAAATAAAGATGTATCTAAGGGTGAAAACCTCACTGAGGCACCCGAGGATGAGGTACTTGGTAGTCTGTCGAGCTATTTTTAGGAGAGGTCTTCAATTCTAATATAACCTAAACAGCCAATCAACTTTGGGACAGAGGAATCTCCTAAAATCATACATGTGGCTCAGTCTCTCTCAGCAAAAGGAAAAGAACAATTTTCTACATTCTTTCAAGAGAAAAAGATCTATTTTTCCTAGACATACTCAGACATGCCAGGTTTAGATACTGAGCTTATTATGCATCATCTCTCTATTGCTCCAGAGGTAAAACTTGTCAAGCAAAAACTGAGAAAGATGCATCCCCATGTGGCATTACTGGTTAAGGTTGAACTTGAGAAGCTCCTAAAAGCCAATTTCATCAGAGAAATTGACTACGCTAAGTGGATTTCTAACATTGTCCCTATTTCCAAACATGACAAGTCCATTCATGTATTCACTGATTTCTGAGATTTGAAGAAAGCATGCCCTAAGGATGATTTTCCACTTTTGAACATCGACATGATAGTGGACATGATGATGGGCTATGAAATGTACTCCCTTATGGATGGCTTGTCCAAATATAACCAGATTAAGATCGCCCCTGAGGACCAAGAGAAGACAGCCTTCACATGTGCACGGGGTACCTTTTGCTGGAATGTCATGCCATTCAGGCTTAAAAATGCTGGCACAACCTATCAAAGAGCCATGACTACCATCTTTCATGATATGATGCACAAAAACATGGAAGACTATATTGATGACACGCTTGCCAAATCACACAATCAAAGCACTCATTTGTCTTATTTGATTTTGATATTAGACCACATGGAAAGATTTCAACTTAGATTAAATCCAAAAAAATGTGCTTTTGGTGTCACTTCTAGGAAACTACTAGGATACATAATATCAATCAAAGGAATAGAAGTAGACCTAGAAAAGGTGCAAACTATCATGGAGATGCCACCTCCTCGTAACATCAAATAATTAAGGAGTCTTCAAGGTCATCTCCAATCTATTCGGTGGTTCATTTCTCAGCTAGCTGACAGAGCTCAACCATTCAATTAGAATTTGCATAAGGAAGCTACTTGTATATGGAATGAGGAGTGTCAAAATAATCTGGACCAGCTCAAGAATTACCTAGCATGACCTCATATCCTTATGCCACCTATCCAAGGGAAGCCCTTGATATTATACATTTCTGCTATAGAAAATTCTTTAGGAGCTCTCCTTGCACAACATGATGATAAGGGAAAAGAATGAGCTATCTATTATATCAGTCACACTCTGGTTGCTTATGAACTCAACTACACTAGTATTGAAAAGGCTTGTTTAGTTGTGGTGTTTGTGTCTCAAAAACTCAAACATTATACGCTTGCACATACTACATAGTTGGTTGCTAAAATTTATCCTTTAAAATATCTCCTAAGTAAAGTTGCGCTTACTAGATGCCTTGCCAAGTGGATGCTGATTCTTTCAAAATTTGACATTCAGTATATTGAGAGAAAAGATATTAAAGGGCAAGCAATTGTGGATCAATTGGCTGAGTTTCCCATGACTGATAATGCTCCTCTTTAGATAGATTTCCCAGATGCCTCAATCATGAAAATCACAGGGCATACATGGAAAATGTTTTTTGATGGTTCTCACACACATAATGGTGTTGGTGCTGGAATCCTATTTGTTACCCCTCACGGGTATACCATTCCTAAATCATACAAGCTTCTCTTCTCATGCACCAATAACATAGCCGAATATGAAGCCTTGTTGAATGGTGTTAAGCTTTCCCTTGAATGGAGGATTCCTTAGTTGCATATTTTTGGAGACTCTCAACTTGTCATAAACCAAGTAAATGATGAGTACCAAACCAAGGATGACAAGTTGATTCCCTACAAGAGGATGATAGACTCTCTCAGGAATTATTTTACATCTGTCACATTCCAACAAATTCCTAGAGCTGAGAACAAGGCTACTGATGCCATGGTTACTTTGGCATCCATTCTACAACTAGAAGAGCATGAACCACAGTTTGAGTTCCTGGTGGAAGAATTGTGCTACCCTATCTACAATTCCCCTGATGACCGTGTCATTTACACTGTGGTTGTTCATGACTCCTCCCGTTGTGCCACCATCTTTTCCTATCTCCAAGATCAAGTTATCCCTAAAAATCTAATGTGTAATGAGAAGTGCCAACTCATTCATAATGCCTCACACTTTACCCTCATCTCTAGTGACCTGTATAGGAAGGGTCTAGATGGAACTCTCCTTAGGTGTCTAGAAATAGAGGAGTCAGAAAAGGTGCTAGCTGAAGTTCATGATGGCATATGTGGGTCACACTCTAATGGTCTTGTGATCACTTGAAAATTACTTAGGGATGGCTACTATTGGCCTACTATGCAAGTTGATGCTATTTGATATGCCAAGTCCTACAAAAAATGTCAACTACATGGGAATCTCATTCATGCTCCTGGATGTGAGCTTATTCCCTCTGTTACTTACTGGTCATTCCAGCAATGGGCCTTTGACTTGGTAGGCAAGATTTGTCCTAGTTCTTTGAGTGGGAATAAGTTCATCATTACAGCTACTAAATATTTCACCAAATGGGTTGAAGTTGTCCCACTGTCTGCAGCTACAGGAAAACATGTTACCCTATTTATTTTGAATCACATCATTTTCCACTATGGTATTCCTTCTTCTATAGTCACAAATAATGGTGGCCAATTTAAGAACAAGGACCTAAAGGACTTGTGCAAAAAGTTCAAAATCAAACAACATTGGTCTTCTGTTTACTACCCTCGAGGGAATGGCCAAGCCGAGGCCTCCAACAAAACATTGCTGAAAATTCTCCACAGAACAGTGCACAAATCAGGCAAAGATTGGCATTTGTAGATCAATCCTATGCTATGGGATTATAGAACGTCTATCCACACTCCTATAGGTGCAACACCTTTTTCCTTGGTCTATGGTTTTGAGGCTGTCTTACCATTAGAGGTTGAAATACCTTCACTAAGAGTCTCTCTCCATGGTTTGATTACCAATGAAGACCAAAGGGTCATGCGAGTGCATGAGCTCACTACATTGGAAGAACACCACAAGGCCACTTTTGATCACATGCACACCTTAGAGAAGAGAATGTCTACTGCTTACAATAAGAAAGTTCATCCTAGAGAGTTCCAAGTGGGTGAACTAGTTCTCAGAGAAAATCCTAAAAATCAGCAGAATAGAGAGCAGAAAGGAAAGTTTGAGCCAAATTGGTTAGGGCCTTACATTATCACAGTGGCATTTGGGTTTGAAGACTATTAGCTATCTACACCTAAGGGAGAAGAACTTACTGAGCCTATCAATGTTCTACATCTGAAAAAGTTCTATGCCTAAGGTTCTTGAGCTCTTTGTGCATATCCTTATTGATCTTGAAAAAATCTCAAAAAACAAATTCATATATGATGCTGAAAAAATCCTAAAAAGCATAAAATGTCCTAAAAAAATGAGCATCCTAGTGAAAACCTAGCAATAGGCACTTTGATGTCTCACAAAGAAATCAAAAAATTCAAAAATTCAAAAAAAAAAGAAAAAGTGCCTTGGTGAAAACCTGGAAACAGGCGCCTTGGTAGAAAAAATATAAAAAAATTGAAAAAAGTCCTGAAAAAATCCATCACATGGTGAAAACCTAGAAATAGGCATTGCTTGACACCCTTGCACCTATGTCTATCAGTCTTGTGTGGCGCTCCTTTGCTCCACTTCTTGCTTTGCCTCTCCGAGCTTGGAATTAACTCTTGTCTTAGTCTAGGGGGCACATGTTGTTTTAGCTTATCTTGGGTCTCTTTGTGCATCTAGGTTTCTCAGGCCACTTGGTTCCAACGGTGTTTTTCAACACCTTCCCAACTGTGTTTTTCAACACTATCCTAGCATCTAGTGTTTCTCAACACTTATCAAATATCCTACCTACAGTCTAGAATGATGCGATATTTCTCACCGACAGATGCGATACTTGAAGTTTGACTCTATGACTTACACACATGCACTCGATGAGACTTGCTTGACCTTATTTCTTTATGTGTTGTCTATGATGATTTCTTTGTTGAGTGTTCTCTCCCTAATAGTTTTTGATGATGCCGAGCTAGAAGACTGGGGGCATGAGGACATGTTTTATTTCTTTTTCTACCAGTGGGTATATTTTTTTAATCCTAACTGTCATGAGCACTCGTGCTTGATCCACTTGACACTAAGGATCTACAAGGTATTATCCTTGACTATTTTTCACAAGTGTGTGCTTTCTATCATCTTGACTTTCTTGTGTCTCAATGCAAGCATAATCTTGCTATACTAAACTTAGGGAACCTCACTGCACTAGTCATCTTGACCTATATGTCTTTGGTGCCTAGGTGAGATTTCCACATTTCTATCTGATATAGATCATATTCATATACTCATAGTTATACTAGTGTGTATTGTATGATCTTGTGATACTACCAATAAAGCTCGATGATGATTATTAGAGTCTAAAAGCTTTGTGACCTTGCAAGTAAACCACTTTTCATAGTAGCTTGCATTTTTAGGTTCATGTTAGTTTAGTTTTGTATTTTGCATATGGAGAGAGCTCTCCTTGTCATCTTTCATGGACTTTCCATCAATTGCACTCACCTTTCACTTTTTCTCGATCATGTCTTTCACTCCTTATCTTTCACATCACATCCTTTTTCTGTCATCACAAGGGGTAAATCTTATCATCATATCTATATCACAAAGAGATCATTTTACCCCCTTATATAGCATTTTGACTTTTTGACCAATTTTCAAAACACCTCAAAATTGCGTGAAAATTGCACCCCTAGCTAATTTCAATGTCTTGGATCCATTTTCGGGATCAAAATCAAAATTCAAGTTCATCTTGATAGTCAAAATCATGTTTCAAATTTTTCCCTTCTTTTGTGCAATTGGTTGACCTTTTGAGGCCTGATCCTTTGATCTTTATTGGGGCATCTTCATTTCTTCATCCCCATCTCTCTCACCCTTCTAGTCTTTCATTCATTTCATTTATCTCTCTCTGAGGTCTTGACTAGGGCATATCTTCACTGCTTGATGGTTATCCTATCATCCTTCACCTTCGATTATGATTTCTAGTGACTTGATCAAGTTTATCAATTTGCTATTCTCCTCTACCTGATTTCGATTCTATTCTCGAGGGGGAAGACACATCATATCCTATTGCCTATTCTCTAGAGCATATACTTGACCATTCCATTTTCTCTGATCGATCTATCTTTGCACTTGACATGTTATTTCTCATCTTGAGTTCTGATATTTTCCATCTCTTTCCTAAGTGTTCAGTACTGTTGCTACCAGGCTGACCATGCAGGACTTGCTATCTCTCTACACTTAATTCTTTGGAGTCAGATCTCTATCTACTTTCCTTCTTGGCTGATCTATTCTTTGACATAATGTGTTCTCTGATCGATCACACATTAGTCAAAGAGGGGCAAATGTAATCACCCAAAAATGGTCATCTAGACTATTAGCCCCTTTTGCTAAATTATCAATTGCTTATTCTTGATCAAATCCTAGTTCTGTCATTTATTCTATTATTTTCTATGGGCTAACCATCTTATTCTAGGTCTTTATTTAATTAAAATTATTTTCCTCCTCTTTTAATTAAATAAAAAAACCCTCACTTTTCCTCTTATCCTAAGTTGCACAAATAAATCATTATTCCTATTTTATAAAAAGGGAAAAGGCACTTTTTGTCTCATATGGACACAAAAGTCAACTCTTATTTTCTCATTGGAGGATACTTGTGCACATGGATTTCTCCTCTTTCAAGCTCCACCATTGATTAAATATTTTGTCTCTTAATCTCCATGGTCCATTCTTTCTCATTTCTTATAAAAGGAGAGCTCTCTTCTCATTTGCAGATCCATCTTTTGAATACTAACCTTATGCTGGAGGATTGCTTGGAGACTTTGGAGCTTTTTGAAGACATTCTTGCATCCATCTTTCATTTCTTGCATCATAGCTTCATATTTATGCTTTCCTAGATTAGCTTCATTTCTATGCTCTAGATTAGCTCACATAGATTAACTAGCTTGGATTGTAACACTTGCATCTTTCTTTTCATAGCTTAGCTTGCATTCTCATTTCTAGTATAGTTTCATTTCATTCTCATATAGATTCTTGAGGATATTGGCATTCTTTCCCTTGTCTCCATTGAATCTCCCATTGCATGGTTTACTAGCAAGGTCATAGGCTTAAATAGCTCTAGCTGACAGCACACTTAATATCCTTGCACTCCATGCCTAGGGAGCTCTAGGTCATTTTTCAAGGTTTCCCATTCATGGATTCCCTTGCAAGCAAAGACTTAGAGAAGTGCACATTCTAGTGTGTACAGTGACGACCATTTGGTGGAAAAATGATGATGAAAGAGCTATCACACAATGCGATCATGCTCCAAAGGGGTTACACATGTATTTTTCTATTGAGAGGTTGAGCTGAAATGATCTTGACCTCAAGTTTTTCTTTCTTTTAAAGAGAAAATAATGCAAGTACATTATAATGCAATCACATTATGTTTACTAGGAGTTCATAATATGGAAAACCATCTTTTGACACTCATGACTAAGTTTTCTAATATTAAATATTTCTCCAATATGTAACCATATCAATTATTTATCCCAAACATACAAAATAGAAAG
Organism: Chamaecyparis obtusa; assembly: GCA_027943335.1. Classification (NCBI taxonomy): domain Eukaryota; kingdom Viridiplantae; phylum Streptophyta; class Pinopsida; order Cupressales; family Cupressaceae; genus Chamaecyparis; species Chamaecyparis obtusa. The sequence goes on along the minus strand of BSBK01003961.1, from coordinate 131,784 downwards.
TATATCCAAGAATGTGTAACACATGTGATGAATGCATCCCTAGGTTCCCTAGGTGTAGTGCAAATAAATATTAATTTTAAAATACAAGTATTATGCAAGGTGTACAACATATCTTTTGTCAACATGTGGGGGTTTCAAGGTTGCGAATCTAAGATGTGATCTATAATGCCCCGCTAGGGAACCCATGAAGACATGATAAACAAACCTCTAAAGATGCAAGTAATTTGTTTTCTATTAGCTAGAACAATACTCATCATTACTTCATATTTATACAACATAACTATGCACTTGTTTATAAAATTGAATGCAAGATATATTCATCCTAAATCCTCACAGGTTCCCTAACGTTGCTACTAAAGCAACGTATTTACATTCATGAGTTGTTCATTGAGTTACAAGCTTTATTGGTCTATGTTAATTTTAATTGATGAAGGAAAAAAAATTTAACTCGTTTATTTCATTAAACATAAGTTAATCATCTAACAACATTATTGGAATCATATCATTAATTCCATATTGATTTTATAAACATCTACTATCCTCTATATCACTTTTCTCTAATAATTCAAGGAAAAGGTCCATATTCATTAAGGTAAGCATTATCTTATGTACTTCGTTAAGCCATACTCACTTTATGCACTAAGTAAACTTAAACCAACTATTGAACATTAAAATAAAGTTACTAACTTATTTTATTAGTTCATAGCTATTCATTATTTATAATTCCAATTACTAATCTACCATTTCATAATAATTACTTTTGAATCTTTCATTAAGAGATAATAAATACTTTACTAGGTACATCAATACATAATCATATATTCTAAGATCATTTCCATAATAGATGAACATCATAAAAGAATATGAAAGCTATGAGAAAGTATTATAAACAACTTCCTTTTAATGCTGACAACATGTTCAACACACAATATAATCTTTCCCCTTTTCTTTTACTTAGAACTACCCATTCTCTAATACATTTCTTGAAATAGAATTGCATAATTATGCCACATACATATGACTCTTTACGATACATGAAAACATATAGATCGCTACATTGTTTCAACATGATACAATATACAATATGAAATCTTCAATTGCAGATCTATAAAGGAAATGTGCAAGGATCATCCAAGGGACCATGAACATTACCTCGATATAATAAAGACCAACCATCCAACCAAATGGAACCAATAGGCCCACTCCCCTGAGCTAGGAGATAGAAACCAAGGCACACAAAAGAGGTAACAACTAAGGCATACCTAAGGTGGCTTAAACCCTTCCTAGAAAACAAACATGAATAAAAAAGAGAACAAGTCAAACAAGACTACCAGAGGCATCAAAAATATAGAAGTAAGGAGATTTAGAGTACAAGCTATGCGAGTTTCATCACATAGCCTTTCTCATTAGGATAATTCCTAGTGGTCACAAACCCTGGTACCCCCTCACTGGGATCATTCCTAGCAGTCACGTGGACCTTGCTACTCTAACTAGCATATGCGTACCAACCACAATTATCTTGTTTAGTGTGTTTATCCCCCCTTCCCAGTTAGTTTTATTAATGTTTTCACTTGATTAAGAAACTCACCAATGGGATCCTCCTAGTGGCCACCAGGGATAACTTTAAGAAACCCGCTTTTAGGAAAGAGTGTAAAATCCTAGCGAATCGTACATTATTTTAGGGGGGAATTTTTTTAAATGCAAGTGATTTTTTTTTTCAAATCCACGATTTTTCATAGTTTGTATTGGCAATTTTTTCCCTGCTGAATGCAAATTTCATAAATTGTTGGCGAATAATTTTCTTTTGAATTAAAAAATTATAATATATGAGGAGAATAATTTTCTTTTGAAGTAAAAAATTATAATATATGAGGCGAATGATATTCTTTTGAAGGGAAAAAAATAATTGTATTGGTGAATTTTATGTACCATTTGAAAAATTATTTATTTTATTGGCTAATCGTTCATTAATTATGGGGAAAAAAATATTTTATTGGAAATTTTCAAAAGATGGGACATAACATAGACACGTAACCTAACCTAACATACATACATTATTTTATAATGTTAAATGTATTATTTGAGACCATCTAATGATCCAAGATCAATGGCTGAAGTTTAATTTTGACCCCAATTTCTTGAAGGAAATAGAGTTGTCTAGGAAGTCATCGAAATGTTGACATGTATCAAATTAGGGTTGTCAACTTGTCTGCAGACTACAGTGTACACATGTTGGTATCAATATACGGTCCTATAGTGTAACTTGTAACCTCTTAACTCGGTAAGAAATAAATACCTTGTCAGTGACAAGTGACATTCTTTAACTGTCACGCACCACTTCCAAATTTGTATAGACAATATAACCGATTTCTAACATTTTTGCATTTATGGGAAAGATTTTCTACCAGATATGAAAGATTAAGGACAAAATTTTAATTTCTCACACGCATGCATTTAGGGGAAAGATTTAGAGGCATATTAAGGACAATGGATTTAATACCATTAAAGACATAATAATTTATTGCTAAGTAACGATCAAGGATTCAAGGTCTATTTGTAGACAATCTAGCTTCATTATTCCTCGATTCGTCTTTGCTAGAAAAATTGTTTGTTTAGGTCATTAGTCTGCACTTTGCACTCTGCAAATAATTTGTTTTTAAGGTTTCTGAAGTTTTAGATGGACACTCCAATTAGGCTTAGATGCACATCTGAGGAGGCCCAGAAGGCCTTTCTGGGTTCCTTTTCAAATGAAACCTTACAATCAATTTGTAAGGAGGGTGGGAATTTCGTAATAGAGGTTGTTAAAATGGTGTAGGGTAGATAGTTTATGCACAATGAAGATAGGCAATGGGTCAACACGGACATTACATCCCATTTTTTGGCATCTCTTCTCGACCTCGGAGGAGAGAAGGTGGACATGTTAATGCAGCTATTTTTAAAGAAGAATACATGGGGGACAATGTTAATGTTTTCGTGTATGTAGAAATAGAGATGGGGATCCCTTGGGCAAGTGAAATACACAAGCTTCTCCTCCAAGGCCATAATGTGGCCATGCAACCTTTTTTGTTGGGCCTGAATGCTGGGAAGTATAAGCGCCATAGGAAATGGGTGCTGATTGCTAGGGATTTTCTTCATAAGTGGTTTATGCTTGATGAAGAGGAGGCTTAGGTGGGGCAATATGGGTGGCTCGATGAATTCTCATAGTTAATCCTCTCTACAAAATTCTACTTAGATGGAGCCGGAGGGCAAAATTAGTAGTGGACTACTAGTGGTTTTTTTTTTTATAAAAACATACCACGTTTTTGGGTTTTTTGTTTATAGTAGGTTTCTCTTAGTACTGGAAGTGGATAATGTAATTATAATTTAATGAAAAAAAACAATGAAAATTTCGCAAGCTCATTTCAATTTGTGTTTTATTGGTACAAAAAATGGTTCTTAGACTTCTCAGTTCTCTATCACTGTGATTGCAATATTTTAATTACTTGCTTTATCTATGTATTAGACATGTATGATGTAACTTGTAAGTATGTTTCAGTAGAAATAAGGAAATGTTCAAATGATGCCGATGGTATTTCCATTTTTAAATCTAAATATTTAAAATGTATCACAGTTGTACAATGTAAACAGTTATAGTTAATAAAAGAAATGTCTTATCACTGACATTAAGTTTGGGTAATGTTACCTGTCATGACATTTTTTCCAATTTCACACACTCGTACATTTAATGTGAAAGATTTATAAAATTTTGAAGGATAAATGAATTGATAAGGTTAGAGAAAGAATTTATGGTTTTCTAATTATAAGGTATGATAATTATATGTGATTATAATTATCAACGTTAAAGTTATAATCAATAAAAAATATCATTTTAACTTGAAGTATACTATATAATCAATAAAAAAATATTACTTTAACTCATGTTTGGAAGACCTAGCGAGTCAGTGACCACAGAATTCTTGTAATCTCTAAACACTAACCTAAGTAACCTTAACTTCGGCCTCTAAATTTTATTAGAATGTAATATTATTAAAAAAATAGTACATTTTGAATTTGATTGGCTAAAATCGTTACTATTCAATTAAATAAATTTAAATTTTATTATCTATTATTAATTAATATATATAAATGAAAAAAAAATAGTATAACATTTAACAATGTCCATTGCAAATAACTACCCTTGGATGAGCACAGATTGACGATGTACGATGGACTTTGGGATGAAAGGGAAAAGAAACCCCATCTTTTCAAACCTATTCCAGAATCATGACATGTGTCACTAAACATGTTCATTCATAGTCTCACACAGTCTACCAACAATTTCATTCGATGACGATGTTACACGTCTGACTCATGTGGTGAGTCAGCCATCAGGTGACTAGGTGAGTTAATGGGACCAATAGGGCCACCACAACAGATAGTGGCTAACAATGACATTATGATCGTTGGATAATTGAAGATCAATGACTGAAGTTGTATTTCGGGCCAAAAGGGAAAAGCAAACCCATCTTTTCAAACCCGTTCCAAAATCATGACACGTGTCACTAAACATGTTCACTCATAGTCTTGCATGATCTACCAACAATGTCATTTGATGATTATGTGACACATCTAACTTGTAAGGTGAGTCAGCCATCAGGTGACTAGATGAGTTAATGGGACTCATAGGGAAACCATAATAGATAGTGGCTAATATTGACATTATGACTGTTGGATGATTGTAGATCAAGGATCGATGTTGTATTTAGGGCCAAAAGGGAAAATCAACCCCATCTTTTCAAACCCGTTCCAAAATCATGACATGTGTCACTAAACATGTTCCACTCACAGTCTCGCATGGTCTACCAACAATGTCATTTGATGATGACGTGACATGTCTAACTCATGAGGTGACTAGGTGAGATAATGGGACCCACAGGGCCACCACAACAGATAGTGGCTAACAATGACATTATGACCGTTGGATGATTCTAGATCAATGATCGAAGTTGTATTTTGGGCCGAAAGGGACTTAGAAAACCCATTTTTACAAACCCATTCTGGATTCATGACATGTGTCCACTCACACAGTCAGTGACAAGTGTGATGACTATAGATTGTATATTTTTTGTGCTTTAACTTTCTAGTCTATTTTTTTATTTATAAGTATAAGTAGTCTGCAGATTTAGAATGTGGTTACAAATTCTAAATTTCTAGGTTGAGGATTGAGGTCTGAGGAAAGCAAAAAAGTATCTGAGCTCTCTTCCCAATCATAGTCTACAAAAATCAAAACTAAGGGTAACGGGTAACTACTAAAATCCTGAACACCTATGTCCCGCATTTTAAATTTTTCAAATCTCTTGATTTACAGCTTTACTGTTTATATTATATATAAAAAATTAGTCTGTTAGGGTTTAATTTTGAATCACCCTTGTAAATTGTAGGCTTGTAGCTATGTATAAATATTTAAATTTTCCTACAATTAAATAGTGATACCAGTTACCAACTTACCATGATGGCCAAAACAAATATCAAGAATAAGACTATGAGTAAAAGGCCAAGTCAGATAATAGAATTCCATAATCTACTTAAAACACTAGGTTTCACTGATTTATTCCATGATGTTTATGATCCTATTATTCATGGAAATAAAGGAATAATGGAAATTAGATTTGCAATTGAAAACAAGTGGAATGATCCAAATAAGGGTTCAAAATTTTATTCATTTAACCCCATGATAAATGTAACAGCAAATAAAATTCCAGTGTGGGTTGTTGGGTCGGCATGCATGGCGTTACCTCAAGTATTCCCTTGCCCATAAATTTTCATGGTCTGCGTCAAAAATTATGATGAAAATAGAAAAGCAATTGTGAATAAAAATACTCAAGAGGAAATTTTGTCCATAACCAAGAGTGAATTTTCTAGTCTGTTGAACCTAGGGTTTGAACAACAAAACTCAAATGTGCACATTCACCTGGAAAAGCTGGCGGAGGATTATGAAAAATTATATGCAATATAGAGAGATTCTTATATCAAAGGAATTACCAACAGTTCTAGTCTGAGTCTAGATCATAAGCCTCCTTATGATTATGATATTTTTGTGCCATTGGCACAGGACAGTATTTCCTTGCTAGAATTTTGTTTGGGATTGGATAGTAACAAATAAGTGGATGCCAAAATTCTTGAAATGCTTTTTCATCTTCATTTTGAAAAAGAACAAGTAAAATATTGTTTTATTGAGCACATTGTTCGTTGCATGCAAGAACAATTAATAATTTTTAAAAGAGGTTCACATAAGACATTTAGATTCATAACCTACTTGTATTATCTTCTCTTAGAAAAGCATCATGTAATATTTCAAATAAATAAGCTATGTAGTTAGGGCCAAAATCCAATATATTATTGGACACCTCAGATAAGGATGATTGATAACAGAAGGAACTACAACAATTTTGTAGACTTTTTTTTGGCACCAATGTACCATAAAATTATAGGCACTCCAATGCCTAGATTGTTTGTTACTTTTAGAGATTGCATTCAACTCAGAAGTCAAATACAATTGGTTGACTGGTACTTAATGGAAGAGTACATTGTGTTAAGGTTTTACGGTTCAGTGGTAGAACCCTACAAACTTCCATTACATGTAACAAAGAGGGTATTTGCATTGGAATATGTATGGAAAATGGAGAGCACAAATGTACTCTTTAATGGTCAGCAAAAGAAAATGATATTTCCTTCCTTGACTTTCTCATTTGGAGGGTTCACATTTAAGAGAAGAGGATTCAAAGTGGCACAAGCCCTTTTTTCAATTTTTCGCTTTGATGTTGATAGTCATTGGCAGTATGATCCACTCAACATAATTGGAACAAAGCTGAGAGAGAATGGGAACTCTGCAAGAAAATGTCAACATGAAAGTATGCCATTGATAGAAAATTTTAAAAACATGGAGTCCTGGGATGAGGTCAAAAAAGAGATGGAGAAATATGTTGCTGAAAATAATATTTCAATACAGGAATTGTCATTAGAAATTATGGAATTGCACAAATAGAAAGGAAAAGTGCAGGCCATGACATCATACAATTTCTACCATAAAGATGCTCAACCATCTACAAAATCTATTCCAAAAGACCTAATGGATGATTGTATGGATGATAATTGGACTCAAACCAAAATTCATGATTTTTGGGAAATGAGGAAGAATCTCAGTGAGCCAAAGATCTATGTAGATTTTTATGAGGTGGAAGAGGATAAAATGTTTAGTGAATTGTGGAATAAGGAGCATCTAGCTGAAGCATATCATGACGATGATGATAATCTAGATAATGAGTATGAGAAGGATTATATGAATCCCACATCCACTAAATTATATTCAATTAGTAGAGGAGTTGATGTGTCCACAAAAGATCAATATACCAAAGGGGCAAATATTGTAGAAAAAATGGGCTACCCAAGTTTTGGTGGTCTGGGTCCCAGTGGAGAAGAGCCTTGGTCTGCACCTGATCCACTAGCTCCACCAAAATATGGTGAGAAACCATGCCTTGGGCTTGGAGTTCAATTATCATATTCATCAACAAATAATAATACTCAGTCAATTTCATTTGTTCCACCTTCAAATCCAGTTCCATCTGTTCCAAGCACTCAGATTCAATCTGAATCAATTGCCACTCCCATAGTTGTGGATATCATGGGTACAACTACAACTAGTGGTTTGAAAAGGACATTACAAGTGGACATGAAAACAATGGTTCCCATAGATCAAGGTAGTGTAAAGAAGCAAAAGGTTATGACAAGTAGTAGTACAACAATGGCAATGGTGACTGTGAGTCCAACAATTTCCCAACCTTCAAGACAAAACCCTCAGAATAGTCCAAAAACTCCACTTGTAATGCGTCAAGGTGTTGGTAATCCCCATGGTGGAATTAGGAGAACCACATGCAACATAGGTGGAAGATCGTACATTAGTACAAGTGCTATTTCACCATTCAAATGTTTTGTGTCAGAAAACCTTGATTTTCATTACAATGATTTTGTAACTAAATATAAACAATCAAAAAATAAGAATAGACAAAATAGTAAGACATTGAAGATGGAAGCAGTTGATGTAGCTCATGATGCAGAACCTGCATCCAACAAGTTATTTACCACATATGACCCAAAGAAAGATATGATGGAATTCATGGTTGTTATGCCCCCACCTAGAGATAACAATCCACTAGAGAGTCAGTTAGATCCATCTCAATTTCAAGTTAGCACCCTCCAAATGGATTTATCCAAAATTAAAAATGTGGACAAGATAAATGTGTCAAAAATGACCAGCCAAGTGGTCTATAGTTCGGTGATGAAGTTGGAGAGAGAGAAAGGAAATCTTCAGGGCACAATAGATAAGTTAAAGGTAGACCTAGCAAATGAAAAGGAAAAGGAGAAAGTAGTAGAAAATAGGTGCAAAGAATTAGAGAGAAGGATAAAAACTTCATCCTCTAAAGAAGAAATTGGATAGAAAGAACATATGGACACAAAATTGAAAACTCTTAGGGAAAAATTGGAACAGAGTGAAAAAAAACTTGAAGATGAAAAAGCCTCTTCATTAAGTATATACAAAAGCATGGAGAATGTGGGACAGACAAATAATAACTTAAAGAAAGAATTGGAGAATGAGAGGGTAAAAAAAAAATAGTGGGAAGAGAAAGCAAAGCAAACAAAACAACATAGTGAACACCAGTTCTCAAAAATGAGAGAAGATCTAAAGAAGGCAAATAATACAATTAAAAATTATGAAAACAGCTTGAATGACCATGTAAATAATACAATCAAGCAAATAAAAAAATTATTTTGGGGGAAAATAAAGGTGTCTGTTGATAGGTTGTGTGATTGGTCTGAATTGAACGAAAGTCTTACAAATGCTTTTGGGAAGCTGAAAGAGCACATTGAGAAGAACAATTTTTTTTGCCAGAGACAGAAAATTGCAAAGCAAATTTTGTAAGAAATCAATACAACTGGTGATAGGCATTTGGCAAGCAAGGGAATTCAGGACCGTGTTGGTGCAACAATAAAGGCAAACTTTGTCTTTCAAAAAGGTCAGAAACTAATAGAAGCAGACGAAACTCTTGCCTTATTCAGGCCAAAGCTTGCTAAGATGAATAGTAAAACAACCAAATTAATAACTCTTGGTTTGCCAAGTCCTGGTCCTAATTACTCATCAAGGAATTTTGTTGGAAGAGAAGCTTACAAAATAAGTTGGAGGACACAATGACGTCTGATTTAGGAAAGCTTCCTCATGACAGAACTCATGAAGGCATTGCAAACTACATCAAAACATCGACAAATTTGAATGCAGTATTGGAAGGAACATTGCTTTCAACTCACTCTTCCAAGTATGGATGGCTGACGAGGTTGCAGGTCATTTACTATAACATCACATTTTTTTCCCTTGCAACTGATGAAGAATGGAGCATACTAAAGAAACTGACATAATCATCTTGATCTCATAATTTATAGTATGTGAAAGTACTTTTAGTTTCAATCATCTCTATATCTTTAGTATATATCTTTGATATTATCCTAAATACTAGAATTGAGTTTAAAGTAACAAGTTTGAACTTTGTTTTTTGAACACGATGAATGTTACAGATGCTATTGCTAATGCTAATTTACTAAACCGGCCCATCAAATGTAGAAATGTACAGTTGTAGAGATGTTGTAGACTTGTAGTTGTCTTATTGATTTAGATTTTGAGACTTCACATTAGGAAAATTGACCTAAAGTTGTTGTTACTCCTTTGTTTCTATAAAAGGGAATTCAGTGTCATTGGCTTAGGGTAATAAAATTGAAATTGGGCAATGTGCCAAATTGCCAATGGGTATTGAGTCATTGACTTTTGTAAACAGAATCATAGATTTGTGTTCTTACTAATATTAATGAATGAATTGTTACATTGTATCATATTTGTAATTAAATTAACGAGAATCAATATTTCTAAGAATTGTAACATGTGAATTACAATTTGCTATGTTGTCAAAAAAATAATGAGAAATCTACAAGAATTATACCATATGAGCTGAATAATGCAAATGAAAACCATTATTAATTGTGGAATTGAGTCCTGATGACATTATCAACCACATTCATGTTTTTGATATTGGAATATGCTATTATGCATGATTGATGATGAGATATAGAAACTGATAGTAGACTTCAGGAAAAATTTTAATAAATACCTAGGACCTGCTACTTCTACAATGGTTCAAGTTGCCACATCATATCATTATTGGGATCCTTGGATTCATCACCATCAACTTCATAGCTTCCTTGGTTCTTCGATATGTTTTCTTCACTCTGCATACCTCCACTTAACTGATGTTCACCACTAGTAGTACTAGTACCAGTACATGAGTCAATGACATCATTGTCTCTGGCACTCCCACTTTAGTTTGAAATGTTGCTCAACCCTCTTCTCTGACATTTCTTCCTCCATAATTTCAGTGCCCTTTCATAAGGAAAATTATTGACTTCATACCTAGATGTATAGAGCCTCAAGAATTTTTCTAGATTCTTGTCTAGTTTGTTTCTTAGCTTTGACTTTAGGAATCCCAAAGCACTTAAAACTCTCTCATCCTCCACCGACCCCAATATCATGGTTAGACATAAATCAGAAAGCTTGAAATATTATGATATTGATTTAATCAACATTTTGCTCTCAGCTAGATTTTTCCAAAGCCTTGTTACCAATCCATCTTCGAGAGGGTTCTACATAATATTATATTGTTCCCTCATTGTTATTGAAAAATGACCTGATTGATCTCTCAAATGAGATTCATCTAAAATTCCATTTAGATTTACTGCATTTAACTCTTTGGTTTTGCAAAAATGATCTATCAAAGTTAGTAGCTTAGTTTTAAAATCTTTCAAACCGTTCAGACTCCAATATCGAGAAAACACACTAGCCATGGATTCAAGTAGTTTGACTGGAGGTAATCTTCCTCTAATCTGTGTGAAAAGGTCATAGGCAATGTGCTTCACAAAAGTTGTTACAGACTCAACAATCTTGGTAAAGTCTTCCCTTTTAATACTTGATACTCACTTCTTGGGGTTCTCTCCTGGTTCCTCAGAGTAGATCTTGGCAAAGTAGTACATTGGTATCTCAACTCTGTGAAATTCTACACATAACTCCCCCTTTGCACCAATTTTTAAAAAGTTATCAGGATTGTCCAAATCTGTGATTTTTAGCCAGCTGGCAAATTTTACATCATCAAATAATTGATAGAGATTATCGAGCATCAAGCATGTCAATTTACGCAGCGTAGAATATTTTGCAATATACATAGCTCTTTGTTGGGCCTTTTTCATTAAATTTTTCATTTCCTCAAGAATGGGGAGAAGACCTGCTAAAGTTAAGAGTGTCTCTGCATTACTTAACATTCGTAGTAGTGCAAGAAATTTTGGTTGCCCCGGTTCATCACAACTTGAGTTCATTAGACCAAGCAACGATTGATATTCTGAAAAAACATGATGCGTTGGTCCATCCAAAGAGATCCATCTGGTATCATTATCATTAAGAAGCTTGTTCCCATCAGTTAGTCCTTCGACAAAGTGTTGAAATTCCCTCAATCATTTTGGACTTTGACAGAATTATTGGTAGAGCTCTTTGATTAAAACTTCAATTTTTTGTACTGGAGCATGCTCACAGACAACTCCAAAAGCTAGATTCATTCTATGGGCCATGCAGTGAATGGGAGTAAAGTAGGGTGCACAAGAAGATTGTATCTTTGTGCAAAGACCACCCCTGTGGCCTTGCATTACTAAAGTTCCATCCACTCCAACACACACTAGGTTTTTGGCAATCATCATGTCATTTATACCTCCATATTCAATTAGAGAACTCTTTACTAGCTCAAATAAATTTTTCGTTGTCGCATTATCCTTCATTTTAGAAACAATAAGTAGATGAGGTTGGTGAACAAAATTGTGTACAGTATAAATATGCATGCATACCCAGGAAGTATTGTCTACTGTTGTAACCTCATCTAAAGACATTACAATAAAATTTGACTCTTTAATTTTTTCCTTTAGATCCTCTTTTTCAACCTCGGCAAGACAACTTGCCCATTCCCATCCACTGTTTACTAACTAGTGACTGTTAGGATAGTTACGAACTTTCAGAAAGTGTAATAAAGCACTAAATGATGGGTAGTCTATCATAGGATGCCCTCTACTCAAAATATTTTTTCTATTAAGATAGTTTAATAATATTTACAAGTATGGAGTAGAGTCTAAGTATAACATCATTTTTCACACCCCCTTACATATACAATTACCAAAATTAGGGGGGTGATAGTTCTAAACTATAAAAATGTAGCTAAAATTAACACATAAGCCTAATCATGATATGACTAATTACATATAGATCAAAAAAGGATGGAACTTGGGTGCTTTTGTATTCAATCCCAACCATCGGTGTGACTATCCTTATCAGATTGGACCACTGGGTGCTCCACAAATGCCTGATCCACTTCCTGCCTATTCCTTGTAGCCTAGCCTGCCTAAGTACCCCCCAGATTGGGATAACTTTGGCCCTCCCTCTGAAAACCACTATTGATTTTCCATCCATTGATCCTATCATTCAAATCCTCCACTTCTGTGGGAGCTAAGAAGCTTTGGTATTCTAAAATGTAGTTAGCAGCTTGCACTTGGTCTTTGTTGATCAACAGGTAGCCTTCTTGAACTAACCTCATAAATTCACTCCTTATTATGTGGAGCACCAAGGAGACCTATGACATGATATTAAAATGTGTGAGTTTAAAGTTAAACTCAGTAAGTTTCCTTCTCTCAACTTGAAAAACATGTCTATTCTTGTCCTTCCAAAGAGTCCATAACACCTCAATTGTTAGAGCAAACCAAAGCTTGTTGAGTTTAGAATCAAATCTTTCTACATAACCTACAAGGATTTCAGACCAAGAAATACTAGACATGCAATTCCAGAGACACGAGGAGCCAATAAAAATAGACCAAATCTTACGTGCATAGATACACTCAAAAAATAAATGCTCAAAAGACTTGACAACATTACAAAAACTAAAAGACACAAGAGCAAGGCCAATAGAAGATAGCACCTTCCCAACAGCCAATTGCTTAATCAAAAGAAACCACTTAAAATAATTTTTTTTGGTTCTGCTATACCTTTCCAAAAGTACTCAAAAAAAAAATTCCAATTAGAAAATGGATTAATCTGCCCCCAGCTCTGGGACACCCTAGTAATAAGAGAGGAATCATTCTTCATACAATGATATAAACTTTTAGTGGTAGTGTTTGACAACAACTTGCCATCAGTCCATTTAACTTTATTAAGGAAGGCTTTTGAATCAATAATCTCTCTAGTGTTATTAATTTGTATTACTTTCTTAATAAGTGTGTAGGTCTTCTTCTGAGAATCAGGGATGTTAAATTTTTTTTTAATATCCTCCCACTCACCTAGTTGTCCAGCATCCAAGATGTCTTGAATCAGAGAGATCCCCTTCAAATTCCATACCTTTGCAGAACAGCTCTGAGTTAAAGCCAACGGTTTGCCATTGTAGTAAAGCCCCCACCAAATAGATCTGTCCTTAACAAGAAAGTATGGAGGACCTCCTGCTACCCCTTTCTCCAGAATGAACTACCTCACCTGAGTCCATGCCTTCCAAAAGACCTAAAAAATCTTAGATCCAAACAATCTCATACTGAACTCTCCAAAAACTATATCAAACACCAGCACATCTTTCCACTGCTTCCCTTTTCTGATAACTGACTTGACAATATTATTTCTAATGAGGATTTTCCATGGTTCGTTACCCTACAGGGATTTCAGCACCCATTTGGGTGCAAGGGTAGAACCATGTGCCTTAAGGTCTTTCAATCCCAATCCACCTTGGCTCTTCTCTTGACAGCACCAGGCCCATTTCACACAATGTCTTTTTTTATTACCCTTCCCATCCAACCATAGGAAGTCTCGGAGGATCTTCTCAATCATATTCACCTGAGAACTTAGAAACAACCAAGCCAAAGCATAATAGATGTGATGAGTTGATAGAACTTTTTGAACAACTTGGAACCTTCCTACAATGGATAAGGAGTGTGTCTACCATTTGATATGTTTCTTACTAATTTTATCATAAACCCACTCCCACATGTTATTCAGATTGGGTTCTACAAAGAAGGGAATACCAAGGTATCTGACAATCTGATTTAGCCCTGCCCATTGCCATCCCTTACATGCCAGCCAATTTGGAGGCTCATGAGCCCAACCCAACATAGTGGATTTGGATGGAGAGATTTTGGACCCCGAAGCTTGACAAAAAAGATTTAACCTCTTAATGGCATTGTCAAAATTGACTTCTATGAGACCAAGGAAAAGAGATGTGTCATCTAAAAATTGAACATTAAGTAGTTCTTCCTTATTAGGAAGAGAGATCCCTTTTAATGGAGGCCCTAATCTTGGAGCCCTTAAGGTATAAAACAAGGCATCTGCAACAATTACAAATAGCAGAGGGGAAATAGGACATCCCTGCCTTATAGATATTTGAAGTACAATAGGGTCGGATAGAGTTCCATTAACATCGATGACTGTAGTAGCATCTTTAAACAAAATTCTTATCCATTTGTAGTACATATCAGGAAATTCAAATGCTTTCAGCATCCCTAGAACAAATCCCCACTCTATCCTGTCATAAGCCTTCTCAAAATCTAACAAGATCATAGCCACCTCTTGCCCATCTAACTTGGCCCAATGCATGGCCTCCCAGCTAGTGATTAGATTCTCCAGAATATACCTTCCTTAAATAAACCCTGTTTGGGTCTATGAGATGAATCTATTCAGAAGAGGGGCAATCCTTCTAGCAAGAGCTTTGGCTAAAATTTTATAGGATAGGTTCAACAATGTGATCGGCCTCCAATTCTTAACAAGAGATCTATCTCCTACTTTGGGAAGGAGTTTAACAAATCCTTTGTTAATAGATCCTACTAGTGATCCTTTTATGAAAGCATCTTGATACACATCTAGGAGTTCAGTACATATCCAGCTTTTTTTCTTCTTATAAAATTTGGCCAGGAGCCCATCCACCCCTGGGGATTTCCCATTTGAGAAAAAATCAATGGCTGCAGAAATTTCTTCCACAGAGAGCACCTTACTGAGGTTGCTCTTCTCTGAAGGTGATATTTTTTGAGGAATGAGACTCAGGCACTCATTCATTGCTATTTGACTTTCATCTGACACCTCTGAGGAGAATAAATCCTTATAGAAGCCATAAAATGCACTCTGAATGTCCTTTGGCTCACTAGTATGTTTGTCCTCCAACTAAATTTCATTAATCATTTATCTTTTATGTTTAGCCCTTATAATATTGAAAAAATACCCTGACCCCTTATCACCTTCATTAATCCAATTCATTCTGCTTCTAATTTTCTGCCCTTAATCCTATACCTCTGTATGATACTCAAATTATGTTTGGTGTTAGCTAGCTGAATTTCAAGTGTCTCATTACACCCTTTATCTTGCAACTCTTTTTCAATGTTGTTCAACCTGTTCTGCCAGAATGATTCTTCTTTATTCCTATCCAATGCCAATTTTATTCCAATAACTTGAAGAAGGTTTTTCCAAGTATCCACCCTTAGATTCCAAAGGTCAATAGCATCTAGGATAGGGTTACCAAATCTAGTAATCTCTGAGACCATAAGAATGGCCTCTAAGTTATCAGGGTCTTCAAGGAGTGAGGTGTTGAGTTTGAAGGAGTTATTCTTCCTCTGCACATCCTCTAAACTCCTATAGTCCTCAATCCTACAAGTATGAATAGGGGAGAGATCTGAAAGTGAAGCAGGGTAGACTTGGACAGGAGCATGCTTATTCTTTGGGATGAAGGAAATAGATGAGACATCTCCATAGAATCTGTCCAATCTACAATATACTCTATGTTTACCTTTTTTATTATTACACCACATATACCAGATATCAGGAAACTTACCATACATATGTTCCATAGGATCCAGAAGATTAAATTTCCTTTTAAATTTGTGCCAAAAGAAAAGCTCATTGCCTTTCCAAGCCTGAGCCAACCCTCCTAATTTATCTACTCTATGCTCCACCATATTGAAGTCACCAACAAACACCCAAGGAACTTTAGGAAGATGTGCATAGCACCACTCCCATAATTCTTCTCTTTCTCTATAGCTATTTAAGGCATACACATTACAAATACCAAAAAATTTCTCCCCCTGTTTCATTGTCACCCACATTGCTTTCTGACAGGTCGAGCACCCGTGATCCACAATAGAATTCTCCCATTTTGGATTAATTAAAATTGCAACTCCTCCTTTCCCTCTCTCATGGTTTGAGTGATATTCAATGGCTTAGTCCCATAGGAATTTCAGTATGGAGTGAACTTGGAAACCTACCACCTTAATCTCTTGCAAACAAATAAAATCTTTTGCCTTCAAATTGTTACACCATCTTCTAACTAGATACTTCCTATCTGGCATCTCTAACCCTTGAACATTCTAACTGTGGATGTGCAACATCATAGTAACTTGGGAGGGGTTTTTGTGTTCTTACACAACTTTTTGAAACAATCTGGAAAGTGCTTACTCCCTCTACCCCCACTGGATACAGAGTTCCTCTCCGCAGTCTTCCTCTTTTTCCTAACAACTTCAATAAGTTGACCCTCTCGATTAGAGGAAACCAAAGCAAGGGACTCCAGTGAGGCAGTTGATGCCAGAGGTGGGGGGAGCAATTTCCTATTATCTTGTTGCAACTTACTAACTCTTTCATTAATAGATTTAATGGCCAACTATTGAGCATTCAAGGTAGGCAGCTTATTCCTAGTGGCAGGGGGCTCTATAGAGTGACTTCTTGGCAAGTGGGTAGTTAGGGGAGTGGGGATAAAATCCAAAACCTCATTCCTGGTAGGTAAAACTTCAAACTCCTCGTCAAAGAGGGGATTTGATAAGGACACAAAACTGTTAGAAATGGGGATATCCATAGAACCCAAACCACCTAGCTGAGAACTAGGATTCTTATCTGGCTCTAAGGAAGAAATGTTAGCTACTTCCTTACTTTGAATAGAGGCTGGCTCTATAATGCTAGCACCTTCCAAAGGATTAGACTTGTCACTCTCCAAGTTACCATTTTTATCATTATTATTAACAACATTGAATTTTTCCTTCTAAATGTGTTTGAGAGCTGGACATTCTCTCTTGGTGTGGCCATTGCACCTGCAATGGAAACACACACTAAGGTTCCCTAATAGGGAGATATCCCAATAGAACACCTCACCATAAAATTCTAAAGAAATGATCTCTGGAAAGTCTACCTTGGGAGCAAGGGCCACCAGGACTCTTGCATTTAAATGAGAAAGAGTAACCCTAAACTGCTCAATCTGAAGAACCGAGCCTAAAGACTTAAGAATTTGTGGTATAAAGGGCCAAAATTCCACATTGAGGTTTTTTATTTCCACCCAATTAGGGGGAGCATGAGAAACTACCTTTTTGAAGTTACCTTTAGGGGACCACGGATAGACCCTGAACATAGACCTTCCAACATTCCAAAACTGCTTCTCCAAAACTCTTTCCTGCATATTGTGATTTTTCAAAAAAACTACAAACATTCCTTTTTGAATCATTCTATAGTAGGTAATGTATATGCCAATTTTTTTACCCCAAACAATAGCAAGCCAATCATCAAAGAATTTCCAGGTAGGCATAGAATCCTTATCAAGGCACACAAAAAAGATAGCAATGCTTTTAAGCCTAGACTATTCATTTTTAATGGTGGAAACCATGTCCTCATTGGGGGACAGGGAGAGAATCTTCAGACCAAGGGAAGGACACTTACCATCTTCTCCTCTACCACCACCAATGTCGGCATCTCCTCCCTGGGTGAGTCCACTTACATTGGTTGTGGGTTGTCCTCCTTCTCCTCATCCTTGCTCTAGCTCCACGGGCACCCTGCGGAAGACTCCATTAAATTCTGTGGTGGCTGAAAAACTTGGAGTACTATCCACCACCACTTGTTTATATGATAATTTCTCTCCTACACTATTAGCATTAATGCCCTTTGATTTATTAGTACCACCCTCAGAGGCACATTTAGGAATGTCACCCATAATAATATCACCCTCCCCACCATCATGATTCAACTCTCCCATAACACGAGCAAACCAGGCCGGGAGCAAAAAAATTGAACACACACAAGGGCACACTAATAATCAAAACAACATACCCTTCAAAATAAAAGAGATAAGCACGTAAGAGAGAGAAGAAAGTACTAAGGAAATATAGACCCACTGGATGCATGACATGACACAAAAAGACACGTAAATCAAGGACAAAGGCAGACATCATTAGCATTCATGGATGAAAGTTACAGAGCCATTGTTTCCTAGATTCCTCAACCTTTTTTATTCCCTCTGCTCAAAATATTAAACACAACACTTAATTGAATATCTTTTCCCATTAGTTTTACTTCCAATTCTTTTCCAAAACAAGCTTCAATAGAGCCTTTAACTTCATCGAGCTTCATCTTTATATTACGTTGAAATTCATATAATTCTACATTCCTAACATGTTGAGATTTCTACTTTGTTTTCCATCTTATCACTGATTTTTGAACTCCATCTATGGTTTTCTTTTCATAAACTTTACCCATATGCTTCTCTATGGTGTCAATTTTTAGCTACAACCTCTTTTCCTTCTTATTTATCTTGCTACAAATCTTACATCTACATTCTACCAAAGGCTCACCTTCAATTGGATTGTCCACTGGTTCAATGAATGGATACTTAGACACCCATTCTACTTGAAAATTCCTTGACAGATCCCACATGCGATCTTTGTTTTATTCTCTATCATTCTTTGAATTGTATTTTATTTTCTTCCTCCCTGTACCATCATCTTCTCTGACATTCTCAGTCTCATCCAAGTTGATTATATCATTATGGCTAGTCTGGGTATTTAACTAAAAATCTTCTTCAAGTTCATCATGATTTGAGATATCAGGTTCACTGACTTCTTCAATATGTCGTGTAGGTTCAGGTTGTGAATCTTAAAAATCTTCTTGTGATGAAGTAGCTTCCCCATTTTGGCCAGAAACATTTCCAACACCATGACCAAAGTATGATGATAAGGTTCTGTATTTTGCTAGCCTCTCTTGGCTTTCCCCATATGCGGGAGCCTTACCCTTATTCTTATTCAACATCTTGATTCTTCAATGAAATAAAGGCTACCATCCTACCAGTGAAAAAAAAAATGTTTACTTGTTGAAGAGGTGACAATAGAACTATAATACATATAAATATGATTCATTCACTCATAAATCATGTCTGAGGTCTCCCTGGTCACCACTGTTCACTAACTGGTCCCCACTAAATAAGAATGAACTCAAATTTACATAGTCACAGAATAATAATCACTTACCTTTGCCTCAAATTCAATTGTAGTCCCAACTCGCCAATGCAGTCAAGACTCAACAGTCTGAAGTCTCTGAACTTCGCTATCAATCAAATTGAACCAAGCCAAATTGTGTACAATAACACTGATCTATGAATGTATTTATGCTAATCATGTTTTGGCAAATTGGGTAGGAAGTATTGGGTCTAAAAATATTTGGTGAAGCCTAGGTAATTATAACACGTCTTGTGTTATTTTCGAGATGATTATGGGTCCTCCAATACCTTGCTATGATTAATAAAGTTGGAGAAAAGGCATCGGTTTGAGACACACGTCTATAAAATACCAAGAAAATTTGGGGCTGCCTATAAATGTATATATATATAACTATTGGTGAATATAGGCCGTCCATTTGGGGCTGCTTGGAAATTAGAGGTGAATGTTTAAAATATATCATGCCCAAAAATTATATGCCATTGGCGATAATGTGAAAGAAATGGAAAACTTTTAATAAACTAATGGGCGATGGGCCCGGGCCTTGGACCTAATTTTAATAAATGTGGGGCAATAGGGTCAATCCCATATGGGTATTATATTCACCAAATTGTAGGTTGCCAACAAGTGACAATCGCCAAATGGTGAATAATCACCACTAAAGTTTTCACTGGCGGCCACTTTGTGTCCTAGAACCCACTATGAGCCACTCGTCTAGTCTACCTAGGTTCTTACCCATAAATTCAACATCATAAATGCACCAAATAATTACATCAAATTATAAAAAATTCCATTATAACATCATTTTACCATTTGATTAGGTTTAGGTGATCACTGGTTGTCCTAATCCACTGGACAACCCTAAACTCTAATCTATCATCCAAATTGATTGAAACCACATAAGAAGGAATAAGAATGAAACAACATGATATCATAATCATATTCAGTATAATAAAGGTCCAAATTAATCAACAATAATACCCTAAAATCCTATGGTAACCTACCAGCCTCTAACACTTGACAACTTCTAAAACTCATTTATTTAAAACAATGGTTAAATCCCAAGAATAGTCATCAATAAACATCAATTTATAACTTCCACAAAGAAAATAATTAATAAAATTGCTTCGAAGAGAATCAATAAAACATCATTACAGACATTATACCCAATTTTTATCAAGATCCAACAGTGGGAAATAAAGTTATGGCTTCTGTTCTAAAAAATAAAACGCTTGTTAGGGTTTAGACATGCCTTCACTAAAACGGTTGTAACTTTCACAAAACATAACAAAAATATATCAAACTAGTGGAAAATAAAAGATAAGACATAGGATCATCTCTTATATCAAATTTAGGTCTGTACATGAATTTTAAAATGCGTACCATTCATATAAACTTGACTGAAAAATCAGAACCCAGAATGGATAGATTTAGCCTGACAAAATGTACATAATAGGGAATTAATTAGACCCTAAAAATGAAATATGAGAGAAACCCATTTTAGATATCTAAATTTTCCATCCATAAAATCAATAAATAATAACCCTAGAATCAATTTATATTATTAAAATAAAATATATCCTAAAATGAGTTGCTAAAAACCCTAGGAAAACATATGGTAATTTTCACAAAAAAGAACCCAAAACTTTTAAATAACCTTAGGAATAGAAAGTAAAAATATAAAACATCATGAGAACATATAAATATATTCTTATTTTATCAGATACACAATGCAACAAATAAATTTAATTCATACCTCAAGTCCTACGAAGATTCAACCAAAGGAGGAACGAGACAAAGAGACGAAGACAAATCCAACTTGAGATGCATCATTCAAACCCTCTCCACTTTCAAAAATCTCCATGGAAGAAGAATAACCAATTCCACATCAACCAATACCTCTCTCAACCCTTGAAACTCTCATATATGACTCTCTCCCCAAAAGAAAAGAAACTTATAAATCCTTAAAGAAACCCTCCCTCACATATCATAACTTTTTCTCCAAAAAAAACTCCATGAAAATTACAACCAAGATCTCCTCAAGGTTTCATCCCATCTCCCCTCCTCAAAAGAAAAAGATATTCCATATAAATAGGTTTCCCAAAGGTATCCAACCCCCAACTAACTCCTAACTAAAGGGCATTGATAAATAGCATAATATTATTATAAACTCACAATCATTTCTTACTCAAATATAACTTAATAAATGATTTTGTATTCATTCATACACATATTTATTATTATTATTATTATTATAGTATGTGACGTAGATATATATATATATATATATATATATATATATATATATATATATATATATATATATATATATATATATATATATATATATATATATATATATATATATATATATATATATATATATATATATATATATATATATATATATATATCACCTATCCACATTATTAATAATTAGCAATTGAGAATATTGTACCTCACATTATTTAATATTTAATTATTAATAATACAATACTTTACCTAAAACCAAATATATACACCATAAATAATATTTCCAACTATGAAATTATAATCACATATAACATATATGTGTGTGTGTGTGTGTGTCTATATATATATATATATATATATATATATATGTGTGTGTGTGTGTGTGTGTGTGTGTGTGTGTGTGTGTGTGTGTGTGTGTGTGTCAAATACTGAACACTATAATCTATATGATTATGAAGTAATCAATCAAAACATTAATATTATCATATATTGTTACTTACTATAGAATATAAAACTAGATAGAATAAAACCACATGATTCAAATAAAATCTAATCATCCAAAGAGTCCATAACAATCAACTATGAAACACATATAAATAACGCCATGATCAAACAAGGTCAACCACAACCAACAAGGCAAGCAAAGACAAACTTTTGATCAAGCATGAAGCCTTGAAATACAACATATAAAAGATTGACTAAGAATCATCCCGATAATGAGAAATAAATGAAATAAATAAATAAATCATACAAACACATAAATACAAGGAGTGACAAGCCACAACCATGCCCAACTAGGTGAGGTGAATCTGGGTTATTCACCCTAACAGCTCAATGACAAATAAGGAATCACAATGTTCCTAGATTCAATAATGGAAAAGGGAGACTCATGCAAGGACCTTGGTACTAACATTGTAACAACAACCATAAAGGATTTGAGGGCACCCTCAGACCTGTGGATCTAGGTGAAGTTGATGCCTAGTACCTGCAAACCTGCATCACCGAGATGAGTAAAGAATATATATACATAGGTAGACACTGACAAACAAGGAGGGGAAATGCGACATCATATAGATCTCTCGTAGAAGTGACTATGACTTCCTCCCTTGTCATAAAAACACACTAAACATGATTCATACTAAAACATGATCTGTTAGTATTGTTAGCACATAGATAAACATAACGGTGTAAATACATTAAAAGAAGGTAAATCGTCATCAATGATAATGCAAAATTGACATGTAAGAATAATCAAGGATATAAGAAATATTTCCAAATCATTACTTGGCAAGATAAATCTCATAATCAACAAAAAGGGATAATCCAAATCATATATACATAAGCATAATAGATAATGGTCATGAACATATTATTCGAAGGAGAAGCATAATTTGCCAGTCTAAAAAATCTTATCATTTAAATCTAGAAAGGTAAGGAAGAAATATAAAGTCCATAAATGATAGAATGCCACAATCTTATCCAATCTTGAATGTAACTAGTAGGACCATCAGAGATGGTATAACAAGAAAACTATTATAATCCAATCACATAAATAAGGTCAGTCTCATAGTCACATAACAAAAAGAAGAGACAATCGTGATCATGCATGCAATCATAGAATGATAATCAGGATAATTTAAATCATAATCATTTAAGGAACCTAACCATTAAGGAGATCTTGAAACCATAGAATTTGTTCATCAATTAGGGCATAAGTGTCCAAGTATCATAATTAACATTTAGTCATTATAATGAATTTGTCTAAGGTAATCATAATAATTTTTTAGTACTTCACATAGTAAATATTTAGATCTATCAGGTGACCTCGTAAAAACAAGGCCCTACAATATCATGGAAACATAAGAAGGGATGAATACACATGAATGTACTAAAAATATTTAACATTGCCAAAAATAGAATGTGAAGTTATTATAGTTGGAATAGAATAGATCACACGAACACCTCAAGTAGAATCATATTCTTATCCAAGCATAAATTTCTCTATAATATTTTCCTAACTTCCAAAGCCATATCAAAACATGTTAGGGTTGGAGGTGTGTTACATGATCTACCTCTAGGTAGGTTGGTATGGAAAACTTTGGGAGTCCATTTATTATTGAATATTGTGACTCATGAAGTTAACTTATGTGGTACAAATTTAATTGAAATCTTAAAGGCCTACATCTAGAAACATAAAATCCAACAAGAATTAAGGATCTAGAATACTTTTTAATTTTGACTTGTTATCACACAAAGCTCAAAAATCCAATTGGTAAGTCAAGGAATAGGGTCAAGGACCGAAGAACTCAAGGAAAAGGTGCTAAGTTAAGAAAAGTTTAAAAAATATACAAAGGTTATAAATTGATCCAAAAACTCTTATGCTTAAAGATTTTTTTACATTTTATAGGTTTAGGTATATGTCCAGAGAATGAAATGAAGTAAATCACACTAACAAACATAAATTGACCAAAGGAGTCCATTTAATGAATTATTTTATAAGATATCAATGTAACCTAATTGTTTGGAAATAATGCATATATCAGGTTACATTTAATCCATTTCCTACATAACCCATGAGAGACAAGAATACGTACAAGCTTACAGAATCACCATTATGAAAAGTTCAAATAGACAAAACACAAGATAATACAAGATATACCTTCAGAAATCCCTCATCAGGGAAAAACCCAACCCCCAAAATTATCCATACTCCATTATATTATTCATTCATAAAGAAATACAAATAATTAAAAATTTATGATGAATACTATTGAAACACCAAGCCCTCCAATGCATTCTCATGTGTCTAAGCATGTATCCATACATCCCGTGTCATGCTTCACAAATGCAACCTTTAGAAAGACTTAATAATGATAGCCCAATCAACCTCCCAACACAAGCCACTAACATGTGATTACTTTTAAAGGCACAAGATTGAGCATAAAATATAACTACAATAAAGTATGACCATGTGAAAAAAATACTGTTGGCCTCCACATTTAATATTGGATACTAAGTTTTCACATTATTAAATATCTTTCTCGAAGATTAAATAAAATACAATATCATATCCAATGCAACACCCATACTAAATATTATTACAATAAAACTCATCAAGGGTCCCCAAGTATGGAATTTCTACATGATTTATGTCCACCTATGTGCAAGACACATAATAATAAAATATAGCTTGACAAATATTATGCAAATTGTACAATACCTTTTCCCAACACTCTCCCTATTGTTGTATGCATTGCATAAGGTTCAATCAATGAAATACATCATCATGTCCATAATTTAATCACATGAATCTCTAACATTCTCTTACACTCCATCAAGATTCCTATAACAAAACCAAGTGACCACCATCTTGAAGCAATAAATTCTCTCATCCTCCAACATGCCACCTATGTAAGAAAAGAAACAAGCCAATGTGAAGATGCACCAATCTATAAACACAAGCATAAAATCTAATGTGATAGAAAAGACTCCAAACTATTTTCATAAGCTAAGAAATTCCACAACACATGCCAATACATCCAACCCTCCATACCTACAAGGTATAATCAACATCAGTAAACTCATGCCAATATATCAGCTCGTAAACCACAATCAAGCTTTCTTATAAAAAAAACTATCAATGATGTACATATATACATATATAAGAACTCCCACTACATGAGTATTACCAAACCTGATGAAGCTCAAATCACATCAAGTTTACCAACAAAAATTCATATCAAGGTGTGATGATTAAATCAAAGCATGTAGTACCAAGAAAAATCACAGTTATCTTGGCATGCAACCAAATGATGTATACTTTTTCACAATATGTCACCATCCTCCCAAATCATATCAATTTGAATCACATAGAAGAAAAATTATAATGAAAAGATAAAACCTATAAACCCTATCCTTCTAACAACACCTCAAAGAAGAAATACTATGTAAATTATGATCTCCTCCAAATACCATAAATGAAAATCCATAATACCTAAAACCTATGCAGTCTCTTAGACCAAAAAAATATATATCATGTATGCCAACAAGGTTGTAAAAATTTCATATCCAAGATCAAATGTAGTTCATAAAAACATTTCCCAATTAAGGAATCAAGCCCAATAAACCATCTCCTAATATCCTCATAATGATATCATAACATCAACATCTGCACAAGGAGACAACCAATCCAAGACATCTCTCAAATTGAATCCTCTAGAACTAACATCTCCATAGCTCAAGATCCATAACTATGAAAGATAAGAATAAACATGATGCACTTTAAAATAAAAATGGGCGCTATCTCTCAATTAGAAAACCACCAAGTAAACCAAGAATGAGGAATAAAAATGCTCATCAAGATATATAAGTCATCATAACTCATCCAAGAAAACTCACCTCTCAAATCCATAGAAGGTGAAGGCTCCTCAGTATTCCTATTGAAACCATTGACCATATCAACACATATCTCTAATCACAAGATAAATACAACCTCACCTATATCTCCATGTATCCATGAGAAAGGTTGTAATTGATCAAACCATGCCAAACTCCAAATGCAACACAATACCATCATGAATTATTCAAGAAATGATCATGTAATCAATACAAAGATAAAAAACCAAAATAAAATTAATGTCAAAGCTCCAACTACATAAACATGACAACATGATCTAAACATCTCCTCCTAAGAGATCACATATTCCACATGAACATATACAAAATTTATAACATGCCAAAACTTTAAATGTGTATCAAGTGTGTACCATGACATAATAGAAGCCATGATTACATGTCAAATGAAAGTATAAAACCACCCCTCAACTAGAGACTCTATTAGTCCTCAAAGATGTCAACATCTCCAATCAAATGAAGATAACCATCTCTTACTAGTGAACTAGAAAATATGAAAGACACTGCTACAATAATAGGATTTAAGGCATCATCTAAACATCTTCAACAAGTTAAAGAAGATTATCTAGCATCCAATGGTTAATTCATATCATTGCAAACAACTACCACTAATTTGTGATACTAAGTCATACATGGCATATGATAATTATCTCCTAAATGAATATCATTTAGATATACAAACATACAACTAAAATATCAGTAACATCAAGAGAAACCAAGATCTAAAAACCAAGAAGATACAACCACCAACAACCACCAATTAGGAATCAATCCTACACCACCAAATCATCATTGTCAAAAGATCACACTAAGAAGTGTCATCAATGAATAACCAAGCTATCATGACATTGTGATAAAAAAATGTTGCAAGTCCTAACACCAACTAACCAAGTATTGTAAACATCACCCATCCTCTTATCCCAAAGAAAACATATAAATGCACTAACAACCATAGACAAGCAAAACTAACTAAGTCTACAACAATACTAAATCAATCCTGGTGTATATAAACAATCTACATCTAAGTGATCCCACTGTAATTAAATAGATTGTACACACATACCAATCACATAACTCGTAAACATAATCACTAAAACATGTAAACTCATCATCACATTAGTACACTTCAAATCAAGATATCATAAAGAATAATCTTGTAGACCAAACGAATCAAACACCAAATCAATACCCGATCTAATTTTCCAAACATGTCCACAAAATAGTATCAAGGAGATAAGAAACAACCTCCTAACATCAAACCAAATCACCACCAATCACAATAAACCTAATTATGTTGTGTCAATCAAATCATGCACATGCATACCCATGACACTATAATCAACACTAGTGTTGTAGTGCACTCAAATATCACACACATGAGACTTAAAGTCTCAAATTAGGTCCAACCATGTCATAAAATTGAAGATAAATTATATATATTCCACCATCAAAACCAAAAATCTAAAAATACATGTAAATCGATACCAAAAAGTACTGAATCTATCAAATATAGGATCATAAATAAATATCTCATAGAACATGTACTCCATCAAACTCCCAAATTGTATGGACACACTCACACTCACACTCACTCTCACACTCCCACTCACACTCACACTCCCACTCACACTTGCACTCGCACTCACACTCACACTCACACTCCCACTCCCACTTCCACTCCCACTCGCACTGTCATGTACACCCGCACTCCCACTCACACCCCCACCCACACCCACACCCACACTCACACATCAAAGAATAAGAACCTACAAGTAATCAAACAAGCACACAACCCTCCATTCTTATCAAACCTAATAAGATAATAACACCAACTAATAGTCAACTAAACATTCTCTATAATGTGTATTCAAAATTAAAAAAATCCAACTCCATATGCAAAAATTATGACCAAAACCATGAAAAGGAGAACAATTGGCTTCTATGCTCCATAAACATATCAAAATAGTAAAATCATAGAACCAAACATGTATCATCATTTAGTGCTTGGTACCAACTTTCCAACAAGTATAAGAAGTTAAAAATCAGACATCCTAGGTAAAAGTTATGCTCCATTGAAGTAAAACAACCAATTTTCCCATGCAAATATCTCCAAGGTGGATCCCACATTAATTTCATTTTAATTTTCAAAAAAAAATTAAAATTCCTCTTCAAAATATTTAATATGGGCGGTGGGGTTTTTTTTCTAATATTGGGAAAAAAATTAATATCTTAATAAAATATTTAACAAAATTACATTAAAAAAAATTTCTCTGCAAATTCCCTCCCTCTATATTTTAGTTTTAATTCTCCCCTTGCACATGTTTGATGCCTAGGGAGGGAATCCTTCCCCTCCTCTCGGGCACCCTCATTCCAATTAGATTGTCTTTGTTGTGGGAGTACACTCCTTGGATTCCCTAGATTTTTCTCAGAAAAATCTAGACATGTATGGACCCCATATTAACATTGATAGGCCTACAAGGGGTGATGGTACTATTAACAATGTCATATGTACATTTGTTGAGCAGTTTCAGAACAATATTGGTATTGTTAAAAAGGAGACCATTTTGACTAAGTAGAAAGGTGCCCTTATTTTCGGGTCCCTTGGACAAGAATCTAACCACCCCACAATAAAATTTATAAAAATAGAGGAAGGCACTAATATTTATCTCTTGTATGTGGTTATAGATCATATTGTTTCATCAATGAGCTTTAATCTTGTAGGAATATTCTTCTCTTTCAATCCAACCATTGATATGGTTCAGTGGTGGGTGGTGACCCATTCATGTTTGAAGGGTAGTGTAGTGACTAGTACTATTTCAGGTGGCCTCTTCAATTCATTAAATCCACAAGGGAGGAAGACATGTTCAAGATCCTTGCTAGCTCTTAGGCTTATAGAAAACATAGTCTAGTACTATGTAGGTGGAAACTAGGGTTTGACCTAGTGAAAGATCTTTAGAAGACAACTCTAGCTTGGGTGAGACTCCCTAGTCTTCCACTAGAGTTTTTAGATGAGAAAATATTCAAATGGATTAGGAATACATTTTATCAATATTTTACTTTGGATGTGGTCACCCAAGCCAAGTCTAGGTTATTGTTTGCAAGATTTTGTGTGAACATTTCAATTACCAATACTCTTCATAATTTCATTACTTTATAGTTGAAGCATCAAAAATGGACTCAAGCCCTGGTCTATGAAAATGCATTAGTTTATTGTCAAAAATTATCTAAACCAAGTCATGTAATAATTTAATGTAGAGTTCCTCTGGTTAAGGAACCTAAGAAGAAGGGGAAATGCTCTACTCTCCCATGCATTAAATGCCTAGAGGGATAACCCTTCAGGATGGGTGATTATCCTTTCATAGTTGTGCTATTGAAATTAATTAACTCCCTAGAGGGTACTTTAGTGAGGACTTTGGATTATGATGGTAAGGAGGATTCTCCCCTATTCTGCAACAAGTTTCAACAAATGATGTGTTGGAAGATAGGGAAATCCCCTCTTCTCTAAAGGTGTATATTGTGAAGGATTTTTCCTTGACCCTAGAACTAAAAATAGTTAAATTTATGATCATGTCATATTAGGTTAACACACCTCCCCAAGATTCAAAGGGGACTAGTTTAGAAATAATGTGTGTTATTAAGAATGGCACTAAATTGGAGGGCCTGAGTTTGACAAAAGTAAATATTCCTAAAGAAGGGATGGAGGAATTTGTTAAGGAACTGAGCTAGAAAAATATAGGGTGCCCCTTTTCTAGAGAAGATAGACTAATTCCATGGGGTCACCCTATTGTGCACTACAAAAGAAGAATGGACAATCCAGAAGATGAAAACTACCAAAGTTGGTCGTCCCTCGGTAAGGTTTTTAAGACATAATGAGATTGTTAGGGAAATTTATAATGGGAGGAAAAATACCCATGATGTCAATCCAAAATATAAGAAATGAAATTCATTTCATATAATTGAGGGGTCTTAACAACCCCCAAAAATAGTATGTGTTGAAGGACTACATCAAGAATATGAAAGTGGAGATTATCCTTCTTCAGGAAGTTAAAATTACTACTCAAACCTTCTCTCCTATTGCTGATAAAACCTAGCCAGACTCCTCTTATTTTATCAATGGTTCTTTTGGAGCCTTTGGGGGAGTGGTAACTATGTGGGACCCTGGTAAGATAATGGGGGCGATTCATTCCTTCTCTCTTGATTTTTTGGTTGTCTCTTTTTTCATAGGTTTTTTGACATAGAATTTAGTTAATGTGTATGCTCCCAATACTAGATCAGATAGAAAGGAAGTGTGGAATGAAATTTATTTATTTATCTCTAATGACATTGACTTCTTTTGGATGGTATCTGGGGACTTCAACACCCTCCTTTTCTTCTCAGAAAATATAGGGGGTATAATGGAATACTATAAGAGTATGTTAGACTTATCTAAATTTATTAACAGAAAAGGGTTGTATGACATTGACTTGCAGGACTAACCCTTCACTTGGTCTAATAATAGGAAGGGGAGTAGTCTCATTCAACTTAGGCTTGATAGGTTCTTTGTTTTAGCTAATCATGGTCTAGGATGCAATGCCACTCTAAAATATATTCCTAGAATGGTTTCAAATCATAATCCTCTCCTCTTACACTAGATTGATAGGAATCCTTTTGGTTCCAATCCTTTCACATATGAGATTATACAAGCTTCACTCCAAGATTTCAAATATTGCATCAAAAATTGGTGGAATGCTCCAGTCCAAGGTATGACTATGTTTAGAGTCTCTTAGAAATTAGAAATTGTAAGGAATAATGTGAGAGATTGGAAAAAACAATTTGTGACATCTTTAAACAGAAATGGAAATATCTACTAGACTGGAAGCTTTACAAGGTGTTATGGCCCAGGGAGATCAATACCATTCTCTTCATTTGGAGGAGGAACAATGGTGGAATAAATAGAAGGAAAATATGGAAAGGGAAGAAATCTATTGAAAGAAAAGGTCAAGAGTGAAATGGATAAAGGAGGGAGATAGAAACATTACTTTTTTCAACAAATCATCTAGTAGGCATATGAAAATGAATTCAATACAATTCTTACTAAATGATCACAAATAGGAAATCCATGATGATGTTAAACTGGGTAAATTAGTAGTGGATTATTCCAAAAAATATTTTTGTGATCTTATCCCACCTTGTTCGGGTAGCTAGGAGGACCAACTTTTAGGCTCCCTGCCTAGAAGTACAAGGCTTGAGGACAATGAGAAGATTCTAGCATAGGTCATGATAGAGGAATTTAGGGTTACAGTCTTCTTAATGGATGCTTTGGTTCTTGGGTCAGATGAGTTCCCCTTGGCCTTCTTCCAGGAGTACTAGGATGTGGTGGGATATGACATTAATATGAATACAAAAGATATTTTAAGGAAATGTAAAATTATTAAGAAGATAATAACACATTATTGCTCTTATCCCTAAAATTTAGGAGCCTAGGAAGTTAACTAATTTTAGACCAATCAACCTCTACAACACTCTTTATAAAATATTCTCAAAAGTGTTAGTCAATAGAATCAAGCCTTTCTTTGATAAGGCTATTGGGGGTTTTCAGAAGGGATTTATCCCTAGAAGAAATTTTTTGGATGTTGATGTCTCCGCACATGAAATTATTCACTCTATGGATAAGTTTCGTATGCTAGTATGGTTCTAAAACTTGACATCACAAAAGTCTATGATAGAGTAAAGTGGGATTTTCTATTTATAGTGTTAACTAGAATGGGGTTCAATGAAAACTTTATCAGCTTGATTAGGGAATGCATTAGAACTATCAATATTTTTGTCCCTTTTAATGGTATTCCTAGGGGGTATTTTTTCTTCTGAGAAGGGGATCGAAAAAGGGGACCCCTCTCCCCATATCCATTCATTATGGTAGCAAAGGTGATTGACAAGAATCTCTTCAACATGGTATGTGATGGAAGAATACAAGGGGTAAATTTTTCTTCCACCCTTCCCCCATCAATTTTACAATATTTGATGGATGATACTATTATGTTTGGGAAAATCTTTGTTGTGGAGGCTAGGGAATGGAATAATTTTCTTACTAATTATGCTAGGGTGTCACTCTAACATATCAACTATTAAAAAACATCATTTATTTCTATAATATTAAAGAGGATCCACAAATAAGGATCAATAATATTATAGGTTGTCAAAGTGTTGTCCTCCCTAGTACCTACCCAGGCCTTCCCCTCACGGTCAAAGATGTCACCTCAACCTATTGGAACACCATTTCAGAATGAATGCAAAATAGTTGGCAAGTTAGAAAGGAAAGATTCTTCATAGTGCAGGTAAACTTCAATTAGTCAAAGCCTCCCTTCAAGGTATCCTTGTTTACTTCTATTCCATATTTAAAATCTTGGGGTCTTTGGATGAAAAATAAAAAAGACTCCAATATTCCTTTCTATGGACTTGAATGAAAGAAAAGAAAACATTAGCTTTGGTCCATTGGGATACATTTTATAATCCTAAATATCCTGGTGGTTTGGGGATTAGAAAAATTGTTGCCCTTAATAAATCCCTTATTACCAAGTTGAGTTGGAAGATGACTTTGCAGAAGACTAAATAGAGTTACATCTTGAGGATGAAATATCTCAACTATAATAGTTTTCATAAATTCCTCATTACCCCTAGCATCCCCACTGGATCTAAAATTGGTAAAAATATATTAAAGTGCAAAAGGAATATTCAATTGGGACTAATGTGACATCTTAGTGAAGGTAAAAGGATTTGATTTTGGGAAGATGTATGAATGGATGAGGGTAAATTATATTCCAATTTGAGCTTAAGGGGGTTGATGGATTGGACTAAAAGACTCATTGTAATGTAGTCAAGGGAGGAGAAATCCCCAAAGGAGATGTCCAATCTTGTATCTAGAGATTACATAATGGAAATGACAAGAAAAGACAACAATAACACCAACAACTTAAAAGGAATCAAACTTCATATCATAAGCTTGCTTTCAAGAAGCTACAAACAATCTTCCTTCATACATGTTAGGCTATAAGGCCTACCCGATTGTAGGCTTACAATATGAATAAATCAACCCTTTGATCCTTCACATATCTTCTATATTATATGTCTTTAGCACCCCTAAAACAAGAGCTACTACCTAGCTTATATACAAAATCATCACCCACAAGTCAGCTTATTCAATCACAATCTCCAAGATAAAGAAATAGTTTTAAAATATATAGGTCAAAACCTAAATCTATAAGAAAAACCACAAATAAGTGTATCATGATGTGTGATTCTACAAGGAGGTCTCCCATGAACATAAGAACATTAAACAATGTACCACAAAAAATCATAAATTGTGATTCTTCACTGCAAGCCAAATCTTGCCACCTTGATTGTAAGAACAAGAAACCAATATAGGACCAAACCCAAAAATTATATAACTTAATCTAGAAACATCAAATCGAGATGTGTTCATAGATATAAGATCATCGTGATGTAAAGAACACATCATATAAATCGCATAAGATGATGTTCCAACTGGATCAACCGTACCTAGAAACAACAAAAATTGCCCAACTAGAACAATAAACAAACAAACTGAAAGGAAATGTTTTTGGGTGATGCAATATTTCCAATGACCCAATGATGCTCTTGCATTAGACACCCCATGTGAATAAAAGATTTTCCATAAAGGAATTATGAACATCTAATAGGATTTAGAGCATAAATCCCATGCTCATTCTTAACTTGCATATCCTAGAGTTTGCAACCTTCTTAATTTGCAAATGGATATGCCTACTATTTAAATCCTAGAATCTAGTAGTGTACTTTACTTTATATGATTCATATCTTTTATCATTTTCACAACCTTTTTCCTAAATCTTACACTTACTTCTACTTTGATATCCCCTACAATCAACAACAACTATCTAATTCCATTTTTGTAGTTCAACTCCACTTCTGACATCACGTAACATCTTAGATCTCCACACAAGATCTTGCTACTCAACTTAATTCAAATTCCTAGTAATATTTTGTAATATTTGGTTATCTCTAGCCGTGTTTCCCACTAGTTCAGGTCTATTCATTAGATTCATCAATTTCCCAAGCAACTATGCAACCTCAATAACCTTCTCATCCACCTGCTACAAATCCAACACCTTCTAATCTAAAGCAGTCTGATCTCCTAAGGTGTAAGTCCTCATCACACTCAGGTTCTTAGCTTTCCTTCCTTCCTCCTTCAAAGTAATTAAATTAAACCTTTTTCCCTCCTTCATGATAGACACTACATTCCTTTGGTAATCATAAATAGCTCCAACATCATACTGCCAAGGTTTTCCTAACAAGACATGGAAAGCACCCATATCCACCACATCACACAACACCTCATCATAGTATAGACCAATATTGAACTTAACCCACCATTTCTCTTTCACCTCCACCATGTTGTCATCATGAAACTAAATTATCCCATAGGGATAAGGGTGTTTAAGCTTCCTCAAACCTAACTTTTGTACCATCTCCTTTGATACAAGGTATTCTATACTACTACTGTCCATAATCACTTTGCAAAATTTACCTCCTGAATTACAGATTATCTTAAACAATTGCCTTATCTTCTCAAGTTCCAGTGCTTTGGTGCTCAACATGACTCTCTTGAACATTAGAGATTCTCCCATCTCGGGTATCACATCATTTCTAACAATTTCTCCTTCTTCTAGTTCCTCATTGCCACCAAGTTCAGTTTGTCCTTAGTAGAACTATCTAGACATTAGAAAGCTCTATGCCCAATATTTTTACATTTGAAACAAGTACCTTTGAAATCCTCTTTGCCTTTACTCTTGGCATGAATCTTCTAATCAGGTTATTCTTCAATCATCAATTTATCCTTTCCCTTTTCATTCATCAATTTATCCCTAACCCTAGGGGTAACTTATCTTATTTTTAACTTATCTTCTACCTTCATGGCATATTGATAAGAATCTTCAATTGTACTAAGCCTCAGTATACTTAACTCATCTTGAATATTAAACCTCAAGCCATTGACATACCTGATCACCTTTTCCTTAAATGAATCTTTGTGCCTAAATAATATTTTCATCATGTAGAACTCCTCAGTATACTCATTCACATTCAATTCTTTCTGCTTCAGATTCTGCAACTTCTTGGAAGATTCTAGTTTATAATCTTTTGGTATGAACTTATCCCTAAGTCTAGAAACCATGACTCTCCATATAGTGATCTTAGTTCCACCATTATCCTCTCTATCTTTATACAATTCCTTCCACCATAAGGTGTGTCATGACCCTTCAACTTAGTCTATGCTAACCTAACTCTCAGTGGTTCCTCAATATTTTGAAGTTTAAAGTAGTATTTTAGTTCATTAATCCAATCTATCAATTCCTCTAGATGCAATGAACTGGAAAAACAAGAAACATCTATTATTTGACTCTTACCCATTTGTGTCATAGCTGTCAACAATATTTCTTCTTCTAAAAGGATCTCAACTTCTACTATTTCAAGATCTTCAACAACCTCCTTGTATTCATCTTTAGTCTCAGGATTCCTCCTAATGCCAGCCAAATGATTTTATATTTCTATCCTTATTTCATTTCTAAATTGCTCCATCATTTTCTCTAATCTTCTAGGGTTCATCCTTCTAGGAGGCATGCTTACAAAGATGTCAATATTCAATCACCTTAGGTTCGACGGTCTAATCACAAGTGTCGATTACCTAATCTGATCTAGCAATCTAAAAACACCAACAATATTCCTCAAGCAAGTAGGCCAACCAGTAACCCAGAAACTATGAACTCTCACTTTCCAATAACTCACCAACCCTTGCGGTAGGTTGTTTTGCAATTGTAGGTTAGATCTTGCCACTACCACCCCACAACTAGAAATTTCAAGATCCACAACTACTGGAACTCAATCTAAATAATCCCTTAATTATTTCCACCCTATGTTATGTTAGTAAGAAAAAAACCTATCCCGAACCACCTTTCGTAAGCCATCGATTGATGTAGGTCAGATCCTCAATTTTTCCAACCCACAAACAAAAAGTAAACAAATTTTCAAGCTCAGGAATCCAAATCTACAAATCAAGAATCATAATTGTGCTTTGATACCACTTAATGTAGTCAAGGGAGGATAAATCCCCAAACAAGATGTCCAACCTTGCACCTAGAGATTACACATTAGAAATGACAAGACAAGACAATCATAACACCAACAAATTATAGGGAATCAAACTTCATATCATAAGCTTGCAAGAAGCTACAAGCAATCTACCTTCATACATGTTGTTCTATAAGGCCTACCCAGTTGCAGCCTTACAATATGACTAAATCAACTCTTTGATCCTTCATAGATATTCTATATTCTTTGTCTCTAGAACTCCTAAAACAAGAACTAGTACCTAGCTTATATACAAGATCGCCAGCCACAAGTCGACTTGTCTGATCACAATCTCCAAGATAAAGAAATGGTTTACAAATATATAGGTTAGGACCTAGATCCATAAGAACATCCACAAATAAGTGTATCATGATGTGCGATTGTACAAGGAGGTTGGACATGAACATAAGAACATTGAATAATGTACCATGAACAACCAAAAACCATGAAGCTTCACCATAAGCCATATGTCACCACCCTGGTCATAATAACAAGAAACCAATATAGGACAGAACCCAAACATAAGATAACTTTATCTGGAAACATTAGATCAAGATGTGGTAATAGATATAAGATCTTCATGATGTCAAGAACACATCATAGAAACCACATAACATGACATTCCAAATAGATTGACCACACCTAGAAACAATAGAAACTATCCAATTGGAACAATAAACCAACAAACTGAAAGGATTTTTTTGGGTGATGCAAAATTTCCAACGACCAAGGATGCTCTTGCATCATATTGGCACAAAAGTCATTGATTACATCTCCCTAGATAGAATGTGGCTTAGCATTTCCCAATACTATAGGGAACATCTGTATTTTCTACTCAAAGATGAAGAGCTTGTGGGGATTATCAACAAGGTTAGGATTCATCTCTTCCCTAGGGAAGTAAAATTTATTTGGAAGATAGAAAAAAATGGACATTTCACAATGAAATCAACTTATAAACTATTGTCAAAGGTGGAACTCTCTTCAAGCAGTTGGGGGAGGGTTTGGAATTCATGCCTTATTTCCAAATAATTTTTTTTTTGGTGGACAACTATACATACAAGAATTTTCAGCCAGGATAACCTCATCAAAAGGGGGTTCCAACTCTCTAACATATGTTATCTCTATAAATAGGAGGAAGAGTAAATTCTACATCTTTTAATGCACTATCACATTGTCGACAAGTTATGGAAGTTGGTTTTGAAGAAGTTGGGCCTCAATTGAGTTTTCAATGGTGGCTTGGACTCGTTCCTTGAAGAATGGAATGGACCTACAACTTATCCTTTTGTTAGATAATTATGGAGACTCATCCCCCCACATGTTTGTTGGAGTCTTTGGAGAGAAAGAAACAATAGGATTTTCAAGGAAACTGTGAATCCTATGGAAGTGATTTTTAGATCTTTATATAGGATGCTATTTGACAATCTATTAAATATTAAGTGCCCCAAACCTGATTCCCAACCTACTCCCTATGATCATATAATGGCTCAAAATTGGTATTTACCTAATGGGTATGTAAAAGTTGATAATTCCAAAATAATGTTAGGTGGTGAAACCTCCAAATGAGGTGTTGTAAGTTAAACTTTGATAGTCCTAGTAGAAATGGATTAGCTGCAAGAGGGGGTGTGATTTGAACATCCACATGGGACTTGATGGTATCCCATTCTAGATGTTGGTACTTTTCTCTATTTTTTTTATCTTCCTGATTTCGTGTTCAATCCCTCTTCTTTTTTCTCATATCCTTAAAGGTTCAAATTCTACCAAAAAAATTGCAAAACCTAAGCGCTAGGACATAAAATCCCTTTGTATGCCTTCAAAAATTAGAAAAAGCCCTAATTTAACATTTCGGCCTTCTATTCTCCCGTTACTTTATCAGGTCACTAAAACCTTCATAAAAGCATGTGCACTTTATATTTCCTCGGCTGGT
The DNA here is from genome assembly GCA_027943335.1 of Chamaecyparis obtusa. NCBI lineage: Eukaryota > Viridiplantae > Streptophyta > Pinopsida > Cupressales > Cupressaceae > Chamaecyparis > Chamaecyparis obtusa. The sequence continues at coordinate 93,659 of BSBK01003961.1, read as the reverse complement.
TGCTCAGTCTCCCAAAGAAATTGGCATATTCCTAAAAGTCTAGCGATTGCCTGAAAACCCTTCATCGCCTAATCTCTAAATGACTTTGGAATATTCTTTGTCTTTAAATGACCTAGTGGTTGCTTTTAGTCTCCAAGTCTCTGTATGTTTTTTCAAGATCCAGCGACTGCTTTGATAAATTTTGTGAGAACAATTATAGTCACGCCATCTCTAAGTTAAAATTACCTTTGGTCGAGTTATCTCTGAATGAATTTTTTTAAGTGAAGTATTTTTCAATGATTATGAATTTCTCTTTGGTCATTGAATCTCTAAATAAATGTGCGGTCTTATTTTATGTTAATCACCAAGTCTCCAGACTTTCATGTAGTTAGTTCCTTCATTCAGTGACTTGGCATTTTAACAGTCGCATCTTCTCTAGTTCCTGGCGGTTATCTTTCAAGCAGTCAGCGATCCAGCGATGTAGTTATCTCCAAATCTCCTGATGCGGTGGTTAAGTTATAAAGGATTAGAAAACTCAGTATGAGCTGTATGATGAAGATTTGATCAACGGATGGCATTTAATCTTAGAACTGAACTACAATTTAGAAAATGATTCAGCAACTAAGAGAGTAGAGGTGTTCGCCAAGTCTCCAGTTTTAACGAAGGTGAGAGAAAGTGTTTCACAACTGACAGATGCATATAGTTGCATGATCTCTAGATTGTGCTGAGTTGAAAGAAAAGTTAGTAGGTTGAATCTTCTTAGCCGTTGATTTAATTTTGATCTTGTGGTGCTCGCGAAGTCTCAATACCAAATTCAGATTAAGAAAAGCTTTCAGCGATTGAGAGTTTGTCTGTTGTTGCCAGATCTCATAATAGAAGTGCAAAGTAACCTTAGTCATGTGATCTCATGAAGAGAAATATTTCATCCATCACTAAGAAATAAATTATAGTCGCATAATCTCCAAATGAAAAATTAAAGATGAACTAAGAAATTAACCGTGGTCGCTAGGTCTCTAGATCAAATTTTGCAGTGATCATGTGATCTCATAATGAATTCATAAAATGCAAAATCATTTAGCAACTACGAGGGGCCCTCTTAGTCACCCAATCTCCAGATCTTGGCGGTTCATTCAGAGACTATGAAATTTCATACAGTCGCCAGATCTTGAGATCGACTGAGGTTAGATGTGAGTTTGAAGAACCAGTTCAAATATTCAATCAGAGCATGACGTGTGGTAGAGACGCATTCAAACATACATCTGGGTGATGAGGTGGCCAGTCATTTCAATTAGGTCTTGCCATGTGTCTTCGATGGGCCCAAGCTTTACTAGCTCGGTCTCTTAGTCGCGAGACCCAAACTGAATATTCCAATCCATTAAGCGACAGTGAGATTTTCCTTAGTCGGGTGATCTTGTAATGAAATTAGAATATTCCCTTTTGACGAGTGACTTTGAGGTACAGTTAGTCACCAGATCTCAATAGTTAAAGATAACATTTGGTGACCCTACTTGTGGCTAGTCGCCAGGTCATGAGATGATTGGCAATTAGTGTTTTGTCTGACATGCACTTTAGCGACAAAGCACCATTTGTCCATGCGGGCCCATTTGGGAGAGGGGTATGTTGGCAATTAAATAACAGATTGATCTTACGGTTGTTGTTATATCATTGATGAAAGATGTAAGGAATTTAAGCTTACGGTATAACAACGACCGTCTGATTCTCTTTAAGGAATGAAGTATTATGAAGTGGGTCCTAAAAGTGCTAGGTCACACTGACATGTTCACTTTCTATTGGTTGTAGTAAATAATGATGTGGCAATTGTCAGGGTTTTGGGGTGCCGAGGAAGAAAAAATAAGGAGGCCCACTTACTGGTTCTTCACAATTTGGTATACTCTGATTTGACAAAAAGACAGGTGAGGTGTCATGATGGGTCTGACTTTCTCAGATAATTAAGGTCTGATAAGATCTTGTGGTTGTCATTGCACCGCTCGTATAAAGTGCATGATTTTTAAGGTCAGCGGTATAGCGACAACCGTTGATCTTGTTTGATGATAAGAACTAAAAGGTGGGTCCTTTGTCGATGACTTGGGTGTTTCTGATTGGCCAAGGGTAGTGATGACATGTTAGGCTGTCAATATGCTTGACACTAAGGATAACAGCAAGGTTTTTGGCTTGCTGACATGTCTGACCTGGCATCTCCTGATACGGTAAAATTCTCAAAGGAAACTATGGGGCCACCACTGTAGAAGGTGGTAATACGCGATAGGTTGGAAAAAGATCTTGCGGCTATCATTGCACCACTCAAGAAAGATGCTTGTATATTATGCTTGCACTTTAGCGATAGGGTGACACCTGTCCATTTTGATCGAGATGAAGTTAAGTTGTATATTTCCTCAAATGACTATATTGAAATGTTCTCATTGGTCGAGATCTGATATGGGGAAAAGTAACAAAGGGTTATGTTGCTAAATTTGTCAACCCTCTGATGCCCCTAAAGGGGAATAAATCAATGGTCTGAATTCAAATTTCTACTCTGTGACATTTTTCACATCCTGTGAGTGCTGAGGCCACCAACTTTTAGTAATGGAAAATTTAATGACCTACGTGCGGATGGATTGTAGACGGTTGGAAACATTATATGTCTAAATTTGATCATTGTTTCTCTTTACCACTCTTATAAGTTTCCTGGCGAACTAGATTTTCTTCTAGGAGCGATTTCAAGCGAAGAACTTGCAGGTGCCTAGTAGGTCATTTTCTGAGTTTAACAATTGTTTGAAGTCTATGAATGAGTTGTAGAGGAAATTATGTTGCCATCTAATAATTATTTAGGGTTTTCTTGGGTTTTTATATATTGTTCTAAGAAGCCCTAGTTTTAAAATGCCGCCAAGAAGGAAACTGTCTAGTAAGATAGAGTACAAAGAGAGGGGTGTTTTTGAAGATTTAATGCATTTACTCCCACATTCTAATAATGGGGCCGCTAGACTCAAAGAATTGGTCCCAAGAAACCCTAGGGACACAATAGCTGAAGGACTCCATGATAGAGGGAATTGGATGAGAGATGCTAGGGTGGGTGAAGACCATAACTATCTTATTTTGTTCTTGGCAGCTTACTCACAGAGAAATTCTTGTGCCCCCCTCAGTAACATATGGCAATTTGATATTGGGAGATTAATAGTCCCTAGAGTTTTTATGGATGCTGAGTTACTAATACAAATTGCCAAGTGCTATGATCCAGTGACAAAATGTGTCAAGGATATTAATGGAAAGAACCTAATCAATATCACAAAGGATGAGATTAGGGAGGTATTTTAACTGAATGACCCTTTTGTTGGGTTGGAAAAGATAGATTTCACAGTGTTTACAGAGATATATGAGGCACAAAGGGATTATTTGAGAGTAGGGCCTCTAAGAGAATTTTTGGAAGAAGTTGGATCAATGTGTCTTGTTAGTGCAAGCACATCACAGCCTTTTAGGATGGACTTATTCAATAAGAGAGCACAGGCTTTCTATAAGTCTTTGACATTGATTCTAGGGCATGATGAAGCAACTCATATGCCAATACCATACATGTTCATGATGGTACAATCACTGCATCCCCATTTGGCATTGATTTTTGATTTTGCATCTCATTTGGCTGATCTTATCCATGAGGGATTAATGGGAATAAAGAACATGAAAGTTAGTAGGCCTTTTGGGTGGTGTTCAATGCTTATGCATATGTTCCTATATAAGGGTGAGAATTTTTTCAGCTCAACAGTCAATAGTGTGAAGGAAAGAAACAAAGAAACCCTTCCAGTCTAATTGTGGACCACAACCATATCATGGGATAGAGTTGATGCTAGTTATATTTCTTTTGACAGGGATTTTTCTTTGAGACTTAGGACTTTGTTATTTTTTGACAATCCTAGAATCCCAAGAGAACTATTAAGATTAATCAGACCAAAGGAGTATTGTTAGGACATCACCATAGTCCACAATTTTGGGGATATAATTTTATATCCAGTTTTCAGAGTTTTCAGATTATATGGTTGCAAAGTGGCACCATACATTTTACCTTATCAAGTCCCATTGAAATTAGGATATGCTAAAATTTTGAGGCAAATTGGTGACCTTCAGGAAACCACTCTCACCGATAAGGGGAGGGGAACTTTCTTCCCAGACATAACTATAGCACATTAGTATGTGATTACAAACAGAGGATGGGTGAATCTGAATAAAGTTCTGCAACCCTATAGAATGTCTAGAGCAATGGAAAGGTGTGCAGATACAAAGGGTTTCCTTTTAGGGATGTTTAGAGAAAAGGTAAGGTGTGCTCTTATTGACCATCAATTTAATTTTCCTGAAGATGTGATAAGGAATGAGTTTGACCTCCAAACTCAAGAAATTAAGAAAGTAAAATGGATCATCTACAAAAAGACTGTAGATTTCATTCAAAATTTTGATAGAGCTTATGACCCATTAGTGGGATTTGAACCTTTGGCTAGGAAAGTTGATGCCCTTGTAGAGCATTTTGAAGGCATCATGCATGCAGTAAATGAGAAAACGGCTGCTGTAAGCAAGACAAACCCTGAACGAGCTAGGCAAATTTTGAACTAGCCAAGGTATATGAAATTGACCCCAAGGGGAGTCTACATAGTACAAAAGAGGAGTGGTTACAGTGTCCTTTTACCACCATAGCAGATAAGTGAGGATATTCCTTCTACTTCTAAAGGGAAAAGGCCCATAGATGATTCAGCAATGCAGGCACCCTCTCCTAAGAGGCAGAGACAAGGAGAAGTAAGGCCAGGAGAGGAAGCTTATTCTCCTTCTTAATCCCCCATCCAGCTAGATGAACATGGGGTAGTAAAGCAGTTGGTACAATTGACAAATGAGGGAAACATTTTTGTTTCCAATGAAGAGTTCCAAGAAGGAATACTGGAGGCACCTAAGGAGGTGGCCATGGATCTTACTGTTGATGAGTTTGAGGGTAAACAAATGGACCCTATCTTAAAACAAGCCAGTGATTCATTTATTGCTAATGAAAAATTTGTCAAAACTAGGGCATTCTCCCAATTTCTATGGAGAATGAAAATAAATCATTTTAAGGAAATTTGTGAAAAGAAAAAGGAGGAGTTCCCTGATAGGAGTGTGACAAAAATTGAAACTAAGACCAAGGGTGAACTCATGAAGCAATTTGAAAAGATTACTCTTGAAGAGGGAAGGGCCATGGTCCATACTGCAGGGGTGCTAATTTTGCCAGAGTGGGACATTGTTGATGCAATTGTCTTTGATCAAGTTAGGAAGAGCAAGGTAAAAACTCTTGCTACTGTAAAGCGGGCCAAACAAGCTGCTAGGGGTTTTTCTTTTTTAGAAGATCATGCAACTTTGGTGATGTGGTCCCTAAAAAGGGAGGAAGACAAAGGAAGAAAAGAGGCTCTCTCTATAGGATATGCAGGTAGTTTATTAGTACAAAGAGTAGGTGAGACTTCTAGTGTGGAAGCTTCAAACTTTATTTTAGAGACTGCCAAATTCAATGTCAAAGTGGTAGAGAAGGATGCCCAAGAAAAGGAAGAGCTTAGGCTGAAATTTGAAATTGTCCTCAAGTCTTACAATGAGCTCAAGACAGAGTTGATTCAAAAGGATAAATTGATTGCACAACTATTGGGGCCCCAAGATAATAGGTCTCCCCAATTGGCAATTTCTGACAAGCCTGTAGTGGCTTCATCTTCTAGCCCAATTGTTGAGTTTCCACCATCACCACTCCCAGAGACAAGTATGGATGCAAGGGTTAGCTGGGAAAAGTAGAGATTGATTGAGGAAGCTAATAGGTTGAGAGAGATAAGAATGCAACTAGAAAAGGAAAAGGATGAACATGTGAAGGCCATAGCTTTGGCAAACCAGAAGTATGAAGAAAATATGATAGATGCAATGATGCAATTTGCATATGATTTAAAACCTTCAATTTTCTATAGTCATGTCAACAAGTTACATTCTTTGTTTGTAGCTTTGAATAAGGAGAAGACTGAGATGTCACCAATTTTGAAGAAGTGGATTGAGAGGTCTCCAAATATGAAATTGTTTTGTATGTTATCAAAAGCCCAAGAAGACCCTGATCCACTGATTAAGCCAGTGCATCAAGCTGTGAAGAAAATAGTGCAATATGGTATCATTTCGGATAGTTTTATTAGAAAATCAAGTATGTTGAAAGCTGAATTGATGCTTTCAAATTATGAGCTGGTGCCCACCATTTTCACAAAGAAGGGTGAATTCAAAGAATCATATCAGTGGAGAGAAGAGATGGATGCACTTTTGTCAGAGAGGGTGACTGGTGTGTTAAGTGACACCTATTCTTTTAGCAGCACCATCAAACTGTTAATAAATGCAAAGTCAATGTTTGATACTATTTAGCATAAGGTCAGTCAAATAGAAAATGAATGGGAATAGTTATCTGGCAAAAGGGTTGTGTTCGCAAATTTTGAAATCCCAGGTGAAGAGGTGTATGATAGGTGGAGGTATCAATACATACCTCATGTTGAAAAAATAAATACTCCACCAACCTCTTAAACAAGCAAGATAGTTACTTTTTGAGCAATCAAAGTTTTGAGATGCAGAAAGGCATTCATTGCTGGATAGACAGCAAGATATTTCAATCAAACTTGTTGAAAGAAGCTGAGGATAGCATTGAAGACATAAAACAAGGTGGCTCATCCACAAATATCTCACCTACTTGATCGATGTATTTTTTGTAAACCTAATAAGGTTGTTGTAAAGTTTTTAGGTTAGGAATTTTGTAAACCCTAGAATGATCAGTAGCTTGTTTGCATTTCCTTGTATATAAAGGATTTTCCATGATCATTCTAGGCATTGAGAGTTTAGGAGTCAAAAAGATAGAGATTCTAAAACCCCAACCCTTAGTCGAGGATTGTAACTTTTTTTATCATTTTCCATCAAGAAATAGAGAAGAAGTACAGGTTGCTGCTGCTATTTTGCAAGCTTATTGTTCAAAAAATGATGTATACGACTTTCAAGGTTATACTTAATACAAACCTTAATTCATTTTCTCTCCTTTGAGTTTATTCTGTAAATCTTTAAGTCTTTCTGAGATTTATATGTATGTGTTTGGCTTTGAGTTCTGATCTAGGATTGGATTAAATACTGCTCAGGGTGGGATACATGTTTACTGAATTTGTTTGAGGATTTTCTATAAGTAGGGAAGAGTTGATGTGTTTGTATTTATTTCTAAAGACCAGATTCTCTTCAAAACATCCTTGTATGCATTCTGTCTTCTAATATTTTTCCCAATGGATAGGGCATTGGCATGTATTTTCCTATCTTTCCTTTGTGTAGAATGATTGAAATCTTGTAATCCTGAAACATTCAATCAATACCAATCATTTTAATTTTATTTACATTTATGTTGTTTTACCCAGTGATGGAGAGTCAATGAATAATAGGTTGTTGTTTAGTACTTTCTCACTGTCATCTATTGTAAGATCCAGTATTGAATAAGGAACAGAGTTAAATCTATTGGATCAAGTGTACTAGCCTTGGTTTTACAAAGCAAGAAGTGAAGAGGACAGTCTTGTCCCTATAGTTGGTCCAGTTGCTTATAGATTTCCCATATTTGGAATTAACCACTCCTTAACATTAGTCATAAGCATATTGGTATCTCATGGAGTGTAAAATCCTATCTAGGAACCAACAATATGGCGACTCTACTGGGGATGGAGATTGTAATCAAGAGTAAATAGTGCAGGTTCCAAGTTGAGCTAGACTCCTAACCTGCCTATTTCAAATGGTTGATATCTCATGTTATAAATCAATTATAAATAGCATGGGTATGAGTAGAGCTTTGACTCCTGGCCGGCTTATTATTTATCCAGTGGTTTCCATTGAAGTGTATAAGAGTCAGTTTTAATAAGTTTCAAATTATCTCACCAATTTGTGGGTGGCGACTCTAAACATCTATGTGACTAGTGCTAAGTCAAGTATTGGTATATCACAATGAATTTCAAAAATACAAGGTCTTGGAGGAAGGAGCACCCAGATGAAATTTTGCAGGGTGAACTTCAAGCCACATCTAGACGAGGTCAGGTTAGAAGAGAAAAAAATGTCAATGACATGTCTCTTACCTGGAAGCAAAAGGGAGGTTCTAGACAACAAAGTGTTGCTCCTCCTAGTCAAGAGGGAAATGTCTCAGAATATGAAGAGGTAGTTGATTTAGGCTTAAACCAGTATGAGGATTATTATTCCCCTTCAAAAAGAGAGGGTGAAAGGTTACCCAACAACAGGAAAGTAATCCCTAATAAATGGTATGGAGGGGAGGGGAGATCTAGAAGTGAGAATAGGAGTGGACAAGACTTTTTCCCCCCTTTCACCCTTGGCTCATCATTGCCCCAAGGCCTCCATGAGTATTAGGATCAACAAAAGGAGCCTCAAGCACAGCAAGTTGAATCTAAAACAACTTTACCTGATTCTGAGGAAATATTTGAGGAAATGTATGAATTTTAAAGGAGAATTCATGAATAAGAAGCCATAAGGTAGAAGAGAGAAAAGGAAAAAGAAGAAAAAATTAGGCATGCCATGATAAGGGCTGACCAACTAAGACTGTAGCTATTAAATTTAGAGACTATAAACCACGTTCCCATTCTTGAGCAGACGAGTGAACAGCCCATTGTTCAACAAGTGTTTGAAACAAGGAACCCTAGGGATAAGGGAAAGTAGAAAGCAGTGGGTGTCTCAATTAATGAGCCAGTAGGCCCCAAATATCCTACAGATTCCACTTTAAGACTGGAAGCAGATCTTGAAAAAGCTAAAAAGGAACAAGAATTGTTAGCTAAAGAACTTGAAAAGGAAGAATTAGAAGCCTCAGCATTAGAGATGAAAAGGAAAATTGACTTCCTAAGATAGTCTATAGGACCCACTAATTTTGCTAATTCTACTGTTAAGGGGCAAATGTTGCAAATTTAGCAAATCAGACAACTGGTGTTCCCTCACCAGGAGGACTCAAAATTTCCACCATGACAAATACTAATGCATCTACATCTCAGGGTGCTGGTATTTTTAACACAGGGGTTATACATGAAAGATGTAAAAAGCTGGTTTTCACTAGCATCCCTGGGTATCCTAATCCAATCCCTGAAGAAATTAGGAAGAAACTTCCTAAGTTCACTGGAAGTAATTTTGTCACTTGTGAAGAGCACCTTAAAAATTTTATTGATGTGATTGATGATTATAACATTGTGCCTGATGAAATTATCATGAAATTATTTGTACAATCCCTAATAGAAGATTTAAGGGATTGGTTTAGGGCTTTGCCACATGGTAGCATAGGTTCATGGGATCAGCTTAGGCATTGTTTCAAAGAATAGTATGGTGATAAAACATGTGAGGGTTTTATGCTAAATGAATTTAATAACATAAAGAAGAATTTCAATGAGGATGTTGTTGAGTTTAATGTCAGATTTCAAAAGGCTATGCATAAACTCTTGCAAGTCATCAAACTGGATGATAGAGTGTGTCTTGTCACATATTTAAATGCTTTTTATTATAAGATGGGTTACCTTTTAAGAGATAAAAATCCAAGGAGTCTTGTTGAAGCTTACAAGCTTGTTGTGAATATAGAGAGTAACCAAAGAATTCTAGGAAAGTTGGGAAGAAGGGAAGATAATAAGTCACCATTGTTAAATACAAAAGATCCAGGAAAGCCTATGAGTATAAATCCTAAATATTATGATAGCCTAAAGTAGATCTTAAAGGAAATAAAGGACTTGAAGCCTGGTGAGAATAGAAATGCTAAATTTGCAGGAGGAGATAAGCCTCCCTTTAATAATTTCAACAAATTACCAAGAATGCAGAATTACCCATACAATACCCAATGGAAAGATGGGAAGCCTATCCTTCCTGAGAGAGGATAAACCAAATGATAGGACCCCTAATCCATTGCAAAGGAACTCAATGAATGTGGTGGAAGAGGTCCCATGGTGTATTATTTTTCAGTCACCACATGATTCTAATTATTGTGTCATATCCCAAAGTGTTTCTCCACAAGAGGAGCATGAGTCTAATGAGGAATAACCTTATGACGATCAAGGGTGTGGGATGATTTCCTCTCATGTTTGGGATGAGATTGATTCTACTGAAGAAGATGAAAATCAGGATGTTTTTAATTCTCAGACCAAAACTGGATCATACCACCAACAAGTTTTTTCGGATGAAGATAGTGAGCCTGATAACATCCAGTGCAATGTTTTGAAAAGTAAGGAAACAGTTGTTTTGACAAGGCCTTCTGATGAGGAAATTACCTTGATAACAATAGATATGGTTACTCAAGCCAAAATAGGTTATAATTTGAGAAATAGAGTGGTTGGTAATCCAAATCAGAAGACTGCTAGAATTTTCATCAAGAAAATAGACAAAGATGCAAAAACAACAGAGGATAAGCCTAAGGATGCCAATGTTGTTGATAAGGTCAAAATAAAGAAAAATGTTAAGCCTAACATTGGTTATAAGGTAAAATCCAAACCCACTGTTGAGGTTTTTCCAGCTGTGTAGAAAGAGGATAGAGCCCGTATTGTAAAACTTATAGACATATCTACCAAGGACATTAATAAAGAAGTCACAATTTTGAAGCCAAATGTTTCTGATTCAAAGTATGTTCCAATAGATATGAGCAAATTGTTGTCTCAGATTACTGTCAAAGTTCCATTGCTAGAGATGATGAGAATAGAAGAGCACAAGGAAAAGGCCCTAAATTGGGTAAATGGTGTGGTCTCTATATAGTCCCAAAAAATAGAAAGATTTGAGAAACAAATAGCAGCTTTGAATGATGAAAATGAAAATTGTAATGAGGAAATTGTTTCTAAAATTCCCCAAATTTATTTCGATACAAATGCTGTTAGTACTATAGCAGGAATAGTTGATCCTTTCTTTCTAACTTTGCAGATAAATGGAAAGTTGCTAAAAAAATGTATGATTGATTCTAGAGCATCAAACATTGTTATGCCTACTAAGGTTATGAAATCATTAGGATTAAAGGTGGACACACCTCATGGTAGATGTCAGGCAATGGATTCAAGAGAAGTACCAATTGTGGGTACCATCAAGGCTCTACCTTACAGATTAGCAGCATACCCCACCAAACAGTTAATCATGAGTGTCTTGGTAGTGGATATTCCTCCCCAGTATGGGATGTTATTATCAAGAAAGTGGAGTGCTTCTATGGGAGGCAGCATAAAGTGTGATTTATCATTTGCCACTTTCAATTTGGAGGGACAGAACATTAAGATTTCTAGAGAACTCAAAATTCCACATATGATTAAAGAGGAAGAAGAAGACACCATGAATTATTTCCTTGATACTGACATTAATGCTTTCAAAGTCCAAGATAAGAAACTAGAGGAGGGTGTTGAGCTTTCCCACAAGTCAGAAAGCTAGGAGGGATGGACCGATCTTAACAGTTTTTGGACCTTGTATTTTGATGGTGCAAATAGCAAGGAAGGATCTGGAGCTGGAATATTGCTCATATCTCCAAATGGTAAAACTTTCAAATTCTCCTTTACTTTGTTATTCTTATGCACAAATAATGTTGCAGAATATGAAGCTCTATTAATAGGTCTAAGGTTGGCATCAAGGCATGGCATAAAATGTTTGAAAGTAATAGGTGACTCTGAGTTAGTTGTGTCCCAAATTAGATCAAAGTATGCTTCAAAGAATCAAAAATTAAAGCAATATAGGAATGCAGTGTGGGATGAGATTGAAAGTTTCAGTGCCTTTAATATTTGTTGGGTGGAAAGAAGTCAAAACATGATGGCAGATTTGTTGGCTAATGTGGCCCTTAGACCAGAAGATATTACTTTTGCTGATATATCTAATAGAGAGGTACAAGCCAGACCTTCCATCCCTGATAATATAGAGAATTGGTAGGTTTTCTCTGATGACCAAGAGATATTAAGATTCCTCCAGTGTGAATCTCACTTTGGTGACAAAGAAATGGATTTCAGTACTTATGTTGATACAGTGGATGGTAAAGATGTCATTTTTGCGAAAGAAGTTTTACAGTTAAAACCAAATGGAGTTCCCAAAGGATTAGTTTCTCTTGAAAGGGTGTTTGAAAATAAAGAGAAGGCTTTCTCTATTGGTACTGATAAAACCAATGAGCTTGAGGAAGTAAACTTGGGCACAAGACTTTTTCCCAAGAAGATTTATATAGGCAAGTGTTTATCCCCAAGAACTAGAAAAAATTTTATTGATCTTCTCAGAAAATTTAGGCATGTTTTTGCCTGGTCCTATGAAGATCTCAAAGCCTATAGGGAGGACCTTTTTCAACATGAGATTCCACTCAAAGAGGGTACAAAACCTTTTAGACAGAAGTTAAGACCTGTTAACCCTACCTTGGCACCTAAGATGCAAGGTGAACTCAAAACGATGATGGATGCTAGAATAATCAAGCCTATTAGACACTCCACCTAGGTTTCAAATTTGGTGCCTATCAGAAAGAAGAATGGTGACATTAGGCTTTGTGTTGATTTTAGGAATCTTAACATAAGTTCTCTAAAGGATAACTATGGATTACCAAATATGGAGAACATGTTGTAGAAAGTCACTCGGTCAGAATTGATGTCCATGATGGATGGCTTTTCTGGTTACAATCAAGTTATAGTTAAGGACACAGAGCAATTTAAAATTGCATTTACAACCCCATGGGGGACATATGTCTATGTAAGGATGCCTTTTGGGTTGACTAATGCTGGTGCCACCTTTCAAAGGGCTATCGATGTAGCTTTTGCAGATTTTATTGACAGGTTTATGGTGGTATATCAAGATGATTTGATAACCTTCTCAGCTAAAGAAGAACAACATTGCCAACATCTAGAAAAAATCATCATCAGAGCGTTAGAGTATGGGGTTTCTTTGAACCCAAAGAAGTGTGCCTTTGGTGTGGTAGAGGGAAAACTTCTAGGACACATTGTTTCAAAGGATGGGGTAAGGATAGACCCTGAAAGAGTGGAAGCTATTGATAAGATATCTTTACCAAAGAATATCAAGGGGATTCAGTCCTTTCTAGGACAGGTTAATTTCTTGAGGAGGTTTATTACAAACTTCGTAGAAATTAGCATTCCCATATCAAGAATGTTGAAGAAAGGAGCAAAGGTTGAATGGAATATGGAAGCAATACAGGCTTTTAATGATATTAAAAGGGCTATCAAGCATGCCCCAATCTTAAAAACACCAAATTACAGCAAATCAATGTAGATCTTCTCCTTTGCATCTTCCCATACTGTTGCAGTAGTACTATTACAGAAAAATGTTGATGGTTTTGAGCAACCTATTTCTTTTTTCAACAAGACCCTACAGGCAGCTGAATTGAATTATGATATCATTGAGAAACAAGTTTATGCCCTGGTAAAGGCTATTAAAACATTTAGATGTTATCTGGTAGGAGCCACAGTGGTTGCTTATGTTCCAAGTGTTGCAGTCAAGGATATCCTAATCTAGCAAGAAGTTTCAGAAGAAGATGTAGATGGATCAATAGGATTCAAGAATTTAATGTTGACATCCACATTACAAAGCTGGTAAGAGGGTTGGGCCTGGAAAAGTTGATGTCTCAAAGCAACTTAAATGCAAATCAAATAAATATGTTGGGGAAAAATTAGAGACCTTTTGTGTGTAACCTGGATTGTTGCGAGTGGTACAGGGATATTGTCATGCATTTGCAAAAGATGGTTTTACCCCTTGGACTTGATGACAATAAGAAAATAACTATTAAGCTTCACTCCATAAGATATGCAATTATAAGTGGTGAATTATGGTGGAGAAGCAATGAGGGTGTCTTGCTTAAGTGTGTAGATCAGGATAAGGCCAAGCTTTTGATGGATGAAATGCATAATGGGATTTGTGGAGGACACTACATGGAAAAAACTACAGCCCATAAGATCATCAGGTCAAATTTTTGGTGGCCATCACTTTTCAAAGATACCTATTAGTTTGTGAGAAAGTGTGACGCTTGTCAAAAATTTGTAGGAAAGTTGAAATTTAGTGGAAACTTGCCTCTCAAGCCTGTTACAGTTCAGGCCCCTTTCCAAAAATGGGGTATGGATTTCATTGGTGAAATCCCTAAAAAGTCCAGTGGTGGACATTCCTATATTCTAGTAGCAACTGATTACTTCACCAAATGGGTTGAGGCAATCCCTTCAAGGAAAGAAACTAGTAAGGTGGTGATAAATTTTATGACACAGAATATCCTTACTAGGTTTGGTTGCCCAAAAACTATGGTGGTTGACAATGCAATGCGCTTTAGGTCAAAAGAGTTTGTTGACTTCTGTCAGAATAATGGTATTAAAATCTCATATTCATCTCCTTACCACCCACAAGGCAATGGTCAGGCAAAATCTAGCAACAAGAGTTTGATAAAAATTTTGAAAAGAGTGTTAGATAAGAACAAGAAGGCTTGGGATTCCAAATTGTTGCAAGCCCTATGGATTGATAGGGTTACAATAAAGAAAGCAATAGGGTGTGCCCCTTTTGACTTAGTTTATGGAATTAATGCAAGATTACCCCAAAATAACTTGCTACAGATGTACCAATTCATACAGGCCTATGATGATGATCTGGAAGATGAGATGACTATCATAATAAATGACTTGATTTAATTGAATGAGGTAAGAAATGATGCACATTCCAAAAATCAGAGGATGCAGGCCCAGTGCAAAGTTTTGTATGATAGAAGGACTACTCAGAGGATTTTTGAAAGTGGTGACCTAGTCCTAATGTGGAATGCAAGATTGGAAGATAAGGGAAAGCATGGGAAGTTTGATCCTATCTGGTTAGGCCCTTATATCATTGAACAAAAATAGGGAAAACATTCATATATATATTGAAAAATCTAACACGAGAGCTCATGGAATTGCCATTTCATGGTCAATTCTTGAAATTTTACTTCTTTTAAAAGGTCTCTTGAGTCTCTATACAGGTTTAGTTTAGGGTTTTGTGTACAGTTCCTTGTTTTCAATCAAAGTTTTGTTTTGGTCTGTTGTACCGAGAGTATCTATGGTTCTTGTTCAAACTTGCATTTAACCATCCTCAGATAGAGCCACTGTTGGTACTTTTCTCAATTTTTGTTAACTTCCTGATTTTGTGTTCAATCCCTTTGATTTTTTCTCATATCCTTAAAGGTTCAAATTCTACCAAAAAAATTGCAAAACCTAAGTGCTAGGGAATAAAATCCCTTTGTATTCCTTCAAAAATCAAAAAAAGCCCCAAATAAACCTTTCGGCCTTCTATTCTCCCGTTACTTTATCAGGTCACTAAAACCTTCATAAAAGCATGTGAGCTTTATATTTCCTCGACTGGTCGCTCAGTCTCCCAAAGAAATTGGCATATTCCTAAAAGTCTAGCGATTTCCCGAAAACCCTTTGTCGCCTAATCTCTAAATGACTTTGGAATATTCTTTGTCTTTAAACGAACTAGTGGTTGCTTTTAGTCTCCAAGTCTCTGTATGTTTTTTCAAGATCTAGCGACTACTTTGATAAATTTTGTGAGAACAACTATAGTCACGCCATCTCTAAGTTAAAATTACCTTTGGTCGAGTTGTCTCTGAATGAATTATTTAAAGTGAAGTATTTTTCAGCGATTATGAATTTCTCTTTGGTCGTTGAATCTCTAAATAAATGTGCGGTCTTATTCTATGTTAATCACCAAGTCTATAGGCTTTCATGAGGTTAGTTCCTTCATTCAGTGACTTGGAATTTTAAGGGTCACATCTTCTCCAGTTCCTAGTGGTTATCTTTCAATCAGTCAGCAATCCAGCAACGTAGTTATCTCCAGAACTCTTGATGCGATGATTAAGTTATAAAGGATTAGAAGACTCAGTATGAGCCGTATGATGAAGATTTGATCAACTGATGGCATTTAATCTCAGAATTGAACTATGGTTTAGAAAATGATTCAGTGACTAAGAGAGTAGAGGTGTTCGCCAAGTCTCCAGCTTTAACCAAGGTTAGAGAAAGTGTTTCACGGCTGAGAGATGCATATAGTCACATGATCTCTAGATTGTGCTGAGTTAAAAGAAAAGTTAGTAATTTGCATCTTCTTAGCCATTGATTTAATTTTGATCTTGTGGTGCTCGCAAAGTCTAAATACCAAATTTAGATTAAGAAAAGCTTTCAGTGATTGAGAGTTTGTCTGTTGTCACCAGATCTCATAATAGAAGTGGAAAGTAACCTTAGTTGTGCAATCTCATGAAGAGAAATATTTCATCTGAGACTAAGAAATAAATTATAGTCAAATAATCTCCAAATGAAAAATTAAAGCTGAACTAAGAAATTGACTGTGGTCGCTAGGTCTCTAGATCAAATTTTGCAGTGATCGTGTGATCTCATAATGAATTCATAAAATGCAAAATCATTTAGCGACTACGAGGGGCCCTCTTAGTCACCCAATCTCCAAATCTTGGCGGTTCATTCAGAGACTATGAAATTTCATACAGTTGCCAGATCTCGAGATCGACTGAGGTCAAATGTGAGTTTGAAGCACTAGTTTGAATATTCAATCAGAGCATGACGTGTGGAAGAGAGGTGTTCAAAGGTACATCTAGGTGATGAGATGGCCAGTCATTTCAATCAGGTCTTGCCACGTGTCTTCAATGGGCCTAGGCTTTACTAGCTCAATCTCTTAGTCGCGAGACTCAAACTGAATATTCCAATCCATTAAGTGAGAGTGAGATTTGCCTTAGTCGGGTGATCTCGTAATGAAATTGGAATATTCCCTTTTGACGGGAGACTTTGAGATATGGTTAGTTTCCAGATCTCAGTAGTTAAAGATAACATTCGGTGACCCTTCTTGCGGCTAGTTGCCAGGTCGCGAGATGATTGGCAGTTAGTATTTTGTCTGACATGCACTTTAGCAACAAAGTGCCATCTGTCCATGCGGGCCCATTTGGGAGAGGGGTATGCTAGTGTATACACCCTAAAATGGTCGCCTATACTTTGGGCCCCATTTATTCAATTTGTCAAATATCAATTTTCTGAATCAATGTTTTGCAATATTCAAATCAATTTCCTTGATCAAATCATAACTATTTCAATCATTTCAATAATCTCCTAAGGTTTAATCATGTCATCAATAATTTTATTTAATTAAAAGAAATAAATCCCTTTTAAATAAATAAAATAATGTTATTTAATTGAAATTAATATTCCTTAAATGAAATGATGTTATTTAATTAAAATCCATTTTTAATTAAATGATTTTATCTTATTTAATTAATATTCATCTTTAAATTATATAATCTTATTTTATTTTATTAAAAGAGATATTATTCTTTTTAAATAAATAAAATATCTTCTCAAAAGATCTTTTGTGATGGAAAAGGAAATAAATCAAACAAAAATCCTTTTCTTGATTCTTTCAATAAATTTTATTTAATTAAAAGAAATATTCTCTCTTAAATAAATAAAATAACCTTATTTAATTGAAAGAGATATCTTTTAAATGAAATAAAATCTTTTTTAATTAAATGATTTTATCTTATTTAGAATAATATCTCTCTTTTAATTAAATAATGTTATCTTATTTAATTAATAGAGAATCATTCTTTTAAACAAATAAAAAATCCTCTTAAAGCTCTTTTGTGATGAAAAAGGGAAATAAAAATAAAGAAAATAAAGAAAATCCCTTTTCTCTCCACACTTTCTAAAAACTGAGCTTTATTTCCTCTTTTTGGATTTATCCCACATTGCTCTTGGATTTGCATTCAATTCCTCAAATTCTCATATAAGGAGCCCTCTCCTTCTCAATTAGCATCCTAGAATTTTCATGTTATTGTTATGCTGCAGGTTTGGAGAGCAATTTTGGAAGAAGCTTTTGAGCACATTTGGAGCTTGGATATTTGAGACTTCTTTCTTCTTGTCTTCTTCTCTCATGCCTCATGGCAATCCATAGTTTAGATTAATATTGCATTCACATAATAGTTTAAATTTATGTTTCCTTTCATTGTTCTAGCTTAATCCACATAGCATAATTAGCAAGAACTTGTAATACTTCCATCTCAATAGAGTAGTTTATTTCTTGCATGTCAATCATCTAGATTAGTTTCATTTACATGCAATAACTTGAAGATCAATGGAGATTAGCACTCTTGCTTCTCATCCTTGAATCTCTCATTTCTTGGTGTACTTGCATGGGTTTAACAAGGTTAATCTGAGGGCCTCATAATACAACCCCTGCACTCCATGAATAGAGAGCTGTGAATCGATATTTAAGAGCTCATTATTGAGTCTTCTTGAATGCAAGGATTCACAGAAGTGTGACCATTTTCTATCACACATTTTTGGCGCCCACCGTGGGGCAGAAAAGATCAATTTCTGGCCTCATTCTTGATTGTTTTTCAATTTTAGCATTGGTTCCAGGTCTTGTATGGTCATTTACAGCTTTTAAACCCTATAATATAATAATGTATGGATAGTGTGATGAATCTTCTTTCTGATGCTTTTTGTTTGGTTCATTTTTATAAAAAAATGAATAAATTATGATCATTTTGGTGAAAGTGGGTATTTGCAGATTTGAGATTCTCTGAATATAGTCAGATTGAAACATCTGGTACGGACAAATTATAAAGAATCAGGAACTCTAAAAATATTTTTTAGAAAGATAAATGACTTAGCTTTCATTTCCTTTTTGGTTTGAGTCATTTTTATTTATATTTGTAAAAGTTATGGGCATTTGAGTGAAAACTGGTTTTTAACAATCTGTATTGGAGTTGCAGGTAATGATTTATTCTTAGAAAATGATTTATGAATGGAAAAAATAAATGGCTTACATATTTGGAAACTAGATTCATTAATAGTTTCTATGAAACTGTTTTGGTTTCATTTGGATTCTTTTTGAGAAAGATATGTGATTCCCTAGGCAGGGTTTGGTGTTTTAAATCTGATTTATGACAGAAAAATTGCAGTCTGAAAAGATTATTGGTTGAGGAACCAAATGGAATCATAAGACCTTGTAATTTTTGGAAATGGTAGTTCTTGATGTTGGCTAAAAACTTCATTCTTTCCATAAATTTTAATATTGTGATTTTATGGGTCAAATAAATCAATCTTTAAAGACTGTCTTGAAGATAGCAATGTTAAATCAAACTCCTAACAATTGATTTTCATATCTAACCATCTTAGGGCTTTTTTTTCGGATGTGTGCTAAATTCTGGATTGTATATCTTTGGACCTAAGGTGAGTTACTACAATCTCTATAACACTTGGTTTGGGATTAAAAATGAACCTCTCATGTGTTTGGCTTGAGTGTTACACGCTTTCATAGAACACATTTTCTTTTATGCTCTTAATGGAAAATAAACAAACATAGATTTGCTTTCATAGAAGTTTGTGTTTAAGTGCATGCGTGTCTTTTAAACATTAAGTAATTCTTGGTTTCAAATATCAAAACAGTCTTATTGATTAGCAGTCTTAGATTACTTGTGATTGATCTAGATTGCTATTTTGGGTTATTGGACTCGCTAATCCGCCGGCCCCTCATTTCCGCCCTGTGGTTGCAATCTCAGCGCCACATTAAAGGGGAGGGGTCTATAGGAAATAAGCGTTAATTGTTCCACTAGGCAACCCTTCTGTGCTTTCTGGAACTCACTTGTTTTCTAGGTTGTGGACTCGTTTGTAGCTTGTGTGAGGTGTTAAGTGTTCCACCTTGTGGACTCACCTCATCTCTGCTCTAAGCGTTAAGTGTTCCACCTTTAGTGCTTTTCAATACTTTTTGATAGAGAATTACTTACTTTTTCATTTTTAGAAGGCCTGCTTGGGGATTTCATCACCTCAAGGGACGACCTTAACTCCCGTGTTCCGGCGGAGTATAAATATCGGGAGGTGAATCCAAAGACACCTCTCTTGGGAATGAGTTAGATTTCACTCTTGGCTAAGCCTCAAAGAACTTTATACCTTTGAGAAGTGAAGGAGGAGATTTGGGTTACCGTCTCCCCCCGGCTATGTGATTTTTGATTCTTCTCATCTACGGATTTGGGCCTCACGTACCTTGCGTATATCGAGGATGCCCTTTAGAAAAGCCATGTATATCCTTCTAGACAGCTTGCTAGGATGTTGTTGTGTTTTGAGTGCCTACTAAAACATTCTCAAGAACATACACAAGTAGAATCTATAAGGAGTAGCATACTAAGTCACTTGATTGTTCGTGTGCAAGGTTGCTTTGCCCCTTGTTCATTGTTTGAAGATAATTGCTTTCTTGAACTCCTTGATTGCTGTCTTATGTGCCTGATCAATGATAAAAATCTATTGATGTACTTGATCTTTTAAAATGAACACAAAAACTGAATTCCTGAATTGAAGCACCAACCTTTTTACAACTTGCTTGATTTTCTATCCTGTCATTAGAGACCTATCTTTGTCCTCTAGGAATAGCATGATTTGGTTTACAAAGTCACCTTGAAAATAATTGTCAAGTTGAAAGACTATTCTTGGTGAGATTTTATCTCTAGAATTGTTAGCCACATTCTTGGAGAATTTTAGTACTTTTTTTGTCCAAACCATTTCCATCAAATTCAATTTCAATTATATTTTGGCCTAGTCCAACCTCCTGATTCAAAAGTGCAAGGGTAGTCACCCTTTGATTTGAAGCATCTCTTTGACAGTGTTGGTAATGCCTTTTGCAATTTCTATCTTACCATCTCTCTTTGGACATTAGAGAACTTTGATTATCCTAGTTTGGTGTTGACATTTTGTGAGGCCATTTTATCACCAAGCGTCTTCAATTCTCAGTCTTCCTTGGTCAGTCTAGGTCAGATCTTAGGTGCTGTCATGTTGCTCAACATCCACATGAATGTTAATGGTATCAATTACACAAGATGACTCTTGGTCTTCTTCTTTCTTCCATTCTTCCCATGTTTTTCTTCTAAAGTCTTCTATACCCATGGGAAATTCTTCACTTCTTCTTGATTCTTTTCCTCTCACTATCTAGTCTATTTTCTTCTATTTCATCTCTTCTGTCGCTTCCATGCTTGATTCTTCTTCTTCTAGAGCCATGAATTACAAATATCTTGATATGGAACCTCTTTTGAACATGGATGATCTTGAACTCATTTCTCAATTCGAAGAGTTTTGTTCCTCTAATAGTTGTTCTAAATATGGCAAAGGTGATAAACTTAAGATAAAAATAGAAAAAAGATTGAAGGAATCAGACGCTTTTGCTAGAATTATCAACATGATCCTATCACGACCTCCTTCTTCCAAAAGTCTTTCATCTTCTAAATCTTCCAAGTCATACCATGATTCTTCTAAACATTCTTCATATTCTAAGTCTTCTCATCATTCTTCATCTTCCAAATCTTATCATGAATATTCTAAACATTATTCAAATTCCTCATTATCTAAGTCTTCTTCTTCCACTAGGTCTTCACCTTCCTCTTCTTCAGGATCTCATTCCTCTTCTACTTCTCCCAAGAGTCTTAATTCTCTTCACGAGACATACCATGATGAGAAATATGATAGCCCTTGTGATACCTCTTCTATGAAAAGTGACATGCCCATCTTTGATGACTATGATGACTATGATGACTATGATGATGGACAATGTAACAATACCTATGAAACCCCTATTCTTAAGAGTCCTCCTCGTCGTGTGCTTGTGCTTACTGGAAAAGGGTCATCACATTGGATAGATTGTGATGGTGATCCATATGACTCTGATTTTGAAAGAGACTTTGATGATTTCTGTGAACAATACCTAGACGATACATCTACTTCACTTGAGGAAGAGAAAGCTCAACGCGCTGATTATAAATGTAAATACTATAAGAATGTATCTTCTAAGAACTCTCATGCTGAAAATAAAGATTATACTCTCAAGCAAGATCATGTTAATGCTAGACCTTTGTCTTGTGATTGTTCCATTCCATCCCCTACTTCTTCCAATACTCCTACATCTCCTAAAGTCGCCAAATCTTCCAAATCTTTCACAAATCTTGCATCCGACATAAATTCTAATGCTTTCCATGCAGTTCCCTATAGTTATCCTCAAGGGCCATCTCTTAAAGATACTCAAGCTAACCTTCACTTGGCTACAAATACTTCTGATAATGCTAAATCTAAAGATCCTAAGCCTTTATGCGCTATAATGCCTACTTCAGCTATTTCTTCACCATCTCTACCAAAGTCTTCCATACACCTCCAACCTACTTCCTTGTCCTTAGAAGTGGCTTCATGTCAAGAGGACTCTAAAACTGCTACAGAAAAGAATATAAAGAAAGATCAAGATCAAGAACCCTCCATGTCATCCACTCCTTTTCATGATGTTCTCTATCTGTGTCATGGTTCTTTTGATCCTTTACGCCCTTCCTCATTTATTCCACCATGTCTTAAGTCTTCTCCGAAGCAAGATCAAGCTACTACCCACACCGTTGAGCTTATTGATAATGAAAATGACCTTACCACGCTTACACTTTCCAAAGATGATACTTCCATTAAGGTTATTAAAAATGGTGTTGTTACTTCCGATGTTAAGCCTATTCAAGAGACAAATTCTGCACTTGTGCTATCCAAAGATCCTTGTCAAGATCAAAGTCTTCCATCTTCTTGTTCTACCATTCCATGTTCACTTCCGCTTTCTACTCTTCCTAAGTCTTCGCAAGCTTTGAATGATCCTATCAAAGAAAATGATCTTATTCAAGATGTCCGGGATCCTATTGAAAATTCTAAAGCTCACTCTGAAAATGCTGATATCCTTGGTTGTCATATAGATGCTAATGAACTTATTGATTATCCTTTTGCATCTTCCACTTCCATCCTTGGACCTCTTCCACCACTAATAAGGACTTCACGTCTGCCTTCCATATTGGGTCCTTATGTCCCTTCGCTTTCCCCTCCTAATTTCCCTAATTTGTTATCCATCTTGGGTCCTTACATCCCTCCATCTCCTATCTTTCCTCAAGATCAACATAGATGCATACCTTTGAATCCTTTTCATCCATCCACTCATATAAACCAGTCATATTCTCCTTCTTCCACACGTCCCAAGTCTTTTGGAAGTAACTTGAATGTTCAATATAAGAAAAAGAAACAATACAAGAATCCATCAAAGAAAGAACATCACCATGTCTCCTCTAATCGACATGGGGGCATAAAGTCAAAAGAGATATCTAAGAAGAAAACTACAAGACAAGTATGGGTTCCAAAATCTATCATTCAAGATATTCTCTCTAAGTCATCAAAAGGAAATAAAAAGCCTAAGGCTATATGGATTCCAAAGTCTCTCGTAAGAGAGTCTCATGTTGAACAAAAAGTGAAGTTGACATTCAAGCTTTCAAAGACTTCCACCTCATATTCTTCCAAAAACATTCTTCCATTCCATGCACCTGAACCGCAACCTCTACTAAACATTCACCATATTCCTTCACGTATTCCTTCATTCAAGTTTCCTCCATCCTCTCACCACCCTCCAAGGTGTGCATCGATGTTGATCTTGCCTTCCTTTCCATCTACTCTTTCACAATCCTTCCATTCATTATTCTCTTGCCTTCTATCATTTTTCCTCATTTGCATATTCCTGCTATCTTCCAACTCCACTCGCTTTACATAAAATCGTATCCTCCATTTTTCTCTTCCATCCTCCTTTCCCTATCAGCATCTTTGAGCATATAATTTTGAATCCTTGGCATATCATGGTTTATCCTTTCAAGGAGCATTATCTAAAAGCTTGCCTTCTTCCAAAAATTATAAAATTCAAAAAAAAAAGAAAAAAGAGAAAAAAATGAAAAAATTGAAAATGTGCCTTGGTGAAAACTTGGAAACAGGCACCTTGGTAGCAAAAGTAAAGAGAAATAAATTCGTCCTATGGTGAAAACCACTCCCTTGCGGCACCTTGGATAAGTACCGTGATGAAAACCTGGCAATCAGGCATCATGCGTAGTTCTTCTACATATTTCATCCATTCCATCTTCTCTCTTTGATCTTGACAAGGTTGACCTATACACGAACAGTTGGCTATCTTGTGAGCTATCTTATGATGATCTTATTTTTTCCTCCATTCATTCTAGCCTTTCACTATCATTTTCCCCTTTGGTCTTGATCTAATAAAAAAAAGAGTAAAACACGATGCTATGAAGCCTCTTGACATGTCTACTCCTTTGGACTG
Organism: Chamaecyparis obtusa; assembly: GCA_027943335.1. Classification (NCBI taxonomy): domain Eukaryota; kingdom Viridiplantae; phylum Streptophyta; class Pinopsida; order Cupressales; family Cupressaceae; genus Chamaecyparis; species Chamaecyparis obtusa. The sequence continues at coordinate 69,557 of BSBK01003961.1, read as the reverse complement.
CATCCTTTCCTTCTTTTGCAGTGCACCTTTGTGACTTATCCTATGCTAACCTTCCATTGCTCGTTCAGATGTACTTTACATGATAATTTTTCCCTAGCTTGGGTACTCTTGAGGAGTTTGTCTTTGAGGATTTCTTCCATTCATTCTCCTTCATTTTGTTGTCTTCCATCTCTCCCACGAGCTTGCTAATCCCTCTTGTTCTCCACCTCACTAGACATTGGGACTGCACGATGTGATCTTGCTTGGGAGTTTGATGCTCATTTTGTCTAGGGGCATCCTTTGTACATACTTATTGAACCTGAAAAAATCCAAAAAAATGATATATTGTTAAAAATCCTAAAAATTGGAAAATGTCCTGAAAAAATGATCATCTTAGTGAAAACCTGGCAATAGGCGCTTTGATGTATCTCAAAAAAATTATATATTCCAAAAATACCAAAAAAATAAAAAATTTAAAAAATTCAAAAAAAATAGAAAAAGTGCCTTGGTGAAAACTTGAAAACAGGCGCCTTGGTAGCAAAAATACAAAAAAATTATAAAAAGTCCTGAAAAAATTCTTCCAAGTGGTGAAAACCTGGAAACGGGCACTACTTGAGGCCTTTGCACCCCTATTTCTTAACATGCATCCTTGACACTTAGCCTTTCTCCATCATGCCTCGTCCTTGTTGCCTTGATTTGGAATTGGTCTTTGTCTTTGTCTAGGGGGCATCACTGTGTTATCTGTGGTCTCTTGGATATGCTTGTCTTTAGGACACCTCGCAAAGGGTGTTTTTCAACACCACCCCAACTGTGTTTTTCAACACAACTCCTGACATCGAGTGTTTTTCAATGCTTATCAGTTTGGTCTTATCCAGTTTGGTCATGTGATCTTACCAGCTAGCAAGCATTCGATCCTTATCCTCGGAACTCAGTATCAGTTTACACACTTAAATTTTTAAATGCAACACTTAATGCTTGAGATATGTCATGAAATTTTCTTTGTGTGCTGACTGTTATTGATTTTCGTTGAGTGCCTTTGTCTAATAAGTCTCTCCATGATGCATAGCTAGAGGACTTGGGGCATGGGGCACATTTTTATTTGCTTTCTTCTTGTGGGTGTGTTCTTGACTATCTTGAGTGTCTCTTGTTGTCTCCTTGACACACTTAGGATATTTGAGACATCATCCTTGACTGTTTCTTGCACAACTGTCCTCATGGTTATCCTGGCATTTATGCCTTGATGCGAGCATGGTTTTGCTACATTAAATTGGGTAAGCTAACATTGTAGTCATCTTGACCTTTATGTCTTTGATGCTCATGTTAGAATCTTTCCACATTCCTGATATAAATCACATTCATATCTTCATAGTTGCGTTTGTGACTAGTGTTGATTGTGTGATCGTCCGATGTCCGGTAATAACGGCCCTATGATGAAAATAAGTTCTCTTGCATTCTCTAATGAATGATGAACACAACCAAACCTATGTTACCCTATTGCAAGTACACCTTTGCATTTTCATATAGCTTGCATTATTTAGGCTTCATGTTAAATTTGCACTTTTAGGCTGCATTATGAGTTTGAGAGGGTTTCCTTCATCTTTCTTGTGGACTTTCAGTCAACTATGATCACATTCTTCATTTCCTTATCTTCTTTCGTGATCTCAATCGAAATTCCCAATCTTAAATAGTTGATTGATTTTGATGCATCCTCTTTCTCACGGCAATTTCTCTTTCTTTTCTCCATTTCTTTCCATTTCTTCCAAACTTCTATCTTCCATTCGCCTTCACCCCACTTCTTGTCTTCTAATTCAACCTACGGGCATAATTTTCTTGCTGATCTACCTTGGTTCTATGATTCTTATATTTTTCATTTTACATCAAGAACCTTATCTTTAGTTCGATTTGATCCAATTTATCAATTTACTGTTTCTCCTCTATCTCATTTCGATTTTGATCACGAGGGGGCAATACCTACCAAACTTCAATGCTTGATTCAGCTTTATCAAATTTATCGATTGCTTCTCTTGGGGCAACCTTGCTTGAGATTCTTATCTCTTATTTGAGACTTGACAATTACCTATTCACAGGTGTTGGCCTTGTCTTTTTCAATCTGTTTATCTATGTCCTGATGTGTTCCCATCCGTCGAACACACATCTGGGTTGTTTTGTGATCCCAAATCGATCTCACACTTCAATTCCATTCTTTGACTGCATGTGATCCCGAGTCGACCTCACATTAGTCAAAGAGGGGCAAATGTATACACCCTAAAATGGTCGCCTATACTTTGGGCCCCATTTATTCAATTTGTCAAATATCAATTTTCTGAATCAATGTTTTGCAATATTCAAATCAATTTCCTTGATCAAATCATAACTATTTCAATCATTTCAATAATCTCCTAAGGTTTAATCATGTCATCAATAATTTTATTTAATTAAAAGAAATAAATCCCTTTTAAATAAATAAAATAATGTTATTTAATTGAAATTAATATTCCTTAAATGAAATGATGTTATTTAATTAAAATCCATTTTTAATTAAATGATTTTATCTTATTTAATTAATATTCATCTTTAAATTATATAATCTTATTTTATTTTATTAAAAGAGATATTATTCTTTTTAAATAAATAAAATATCTTCTCAAAAGATCTTTTGTGATGGAAAAGGAAATAAATCAAACAAAAATCCTTTTCTTGATTCTTTCAATAAATTTTATTTAATTAAAAGAAATATTCTCTCTTAAATAAATAAAATAACCTTATTTAATTGAAAGAGATATCTTTTAAATGAAATAAAATCTTTTTTAATTAAATGATTTTATCTTATTTAGAATAATATCTCTCTTTTAATTAAATAATGTTATCTTATTTAATTAATAGAGAATCATTCTTTTAAACAAATAAAAAATCCTCTTAAAGCTCTTTTGTGATGAAAAAGGGAAATAAAAATAAAGAAAATAAAGAAAATCCCTTTTCTCTCCACACTTTCTAAAAACTGAGCTTTATTTCCTCTTTTTGGATTTATCCCACATTGCTCTTGGATTTGCATTCAATTCCTCAAATTCTCATATAAGGAGCCCTCTCCTTCTCAATTAGCATCCTAGAATTTTCATGTTATTGTTATGCTGCAGGTTTGGAGAGCAATTTTGGAAGAAGCTTTTGAGCACATTTGGAGCTTGGATATTTGAGACTTCTTTCTTCTTGTCTTCTTCTCTCATGCCTCATGGCAATCCATAGTTTAGATTAATATTGCATTCACATAATAGTTTAAATTTATGTTTCCTTTCATTGTTCTAGCTTAATCCACATAGCATAATTAGCAAGAACTTGTAATACTTCCATCTCAATAGAGTAGTTTATTTCTTGCATGTCAATCATCTAGATTAGTTTCATTTACATGCAATAACTTGAAGATCAATGGAGATTAGCACTCTTGCTTCTCATCCTTGAATCTCTCATTTCTTGGTGTACTTGCATGGGTTTAACAAGGTTAATCTGAGGGCCTCATAATACAACCCCTGCACTCCATGAATAGAGAGCTGTGAATCGATATTTAAGAGCTCATTATTGAGTCTTCTTGAATGCAAGGATTCACAGAAGTGTGACCATTTTCTATCACACAGCTAGCAGTTAAACAATAGATTGATCTTACGGTTGTCATTATACCATTGATGAAAGATGTAAGGAATTTAAGCTTATGGTATAGCGACGACCGTCTGATTCTCTTTAAGGAATGAAGTATGAAGTGGGTCTTAAAACTGCCAGGTCACACTGACATGTTCACTTTATATTGGTTGCAGTAAATAATGATGTGGCAATTCTCAAGGTTTTGGGGTGCCGAGGAAGAAAAAATAAGGAGGCCCACTTAATGGTTCTGCGCAACGTGGCATACTTTCATTTGACAGAAAGACAGGTGAGGTGTCATGATGGGTCCGGCTTTCTCAGATAATTAAGGTCTGATAAGATCTTGTGGTTGTTGTTGCACTGCTCGTATAAAGTGCATGATTTTCAAGGTCAGCAGTATAGCGACAATCATTGATCTTTTTTGATGATAAGAACTAAAAGGTAGGTCCTTTCTCAATGACTTGGGTGTTTCTGATTGGCCAAGGGCAGTGATGACATGTCAGGCTGTCAGTATGCTTGATAATAAGGATAACAACAGGGTTTTCGGCTTGCTGACATGTCTGACCTAGCATCTCCTAATTCGATAAAATTTTCAAAGGAAATTGTGGGGCCACCGCTATAGAAGGTGGTAATATGTGATAGGTTGGCAAAAGATCATGTGGCTATCATTGCACCACTCAAGAAAGATGTTTCTATATTATGCTTACGCTTTAGCGATAGGGTGACACCTATCCATTTTGATCAAGATGAAGATAAGTTGTATATTTCCTCACATGACTATATTGAAATATTCTCATTGGTTGAGAATTGATTTGGGGAAAAGTAACAAAGGGTTATGTTGCTAAATTTTTCTTGGGTTTTCTTGGGTTTTTATATATTGTTCTAAGAAGCCCTAGTTTTAAAATGCCGCCAAAAAGGAACCTGTCTGGTAAGACAGAGTACAAAGAGAGGGTTGTTTTTGAAGATTTAATGCAATTACTCCCACATTCTGATAATGGGGCAGCTAGACTCAAAGAATTGGTCCCAAGAAACCCAAGGGACTCAGTAGCTGAAGGACTCCATGATAGAGGGAATTGGATGAGAGATGCTAGGGCGGGTGAAGACCATAACTGTCTTATTTTGTTCAAGGTAGCTTACTCACAGAGAAATTCATGTGCCCCCCTCAGTAACATATGGCAATTTGATATTGGGAGATTAATAGTCCCTAGATTTTTTATGGATGCTGAGTTACTAATACAAATTGCCAAGTGCTATGATCCAGTGACAAAATGTGTCAAGGATATTAATGGAAAGAACCTAATCAGTATCACAGAGGATGAGATTAGGGAGGTATTTTCACTGAATGACCCTTTTGTTGGGTTGGAAAAGATAGATTTCACAGTGTTTACAGAGATATATGAGGCACAAAGGGATTATTTGAGAGTAGGGCCTCTAAGAGAATTTTTGGAAGAAGTTGGATCAATGTGTGTTGTTAGTGCAAGCACACCAGAGCCTTTTAGGATGGACTTTTTCAATAAGAGAGCACAGGCTTTCTATAAGTCTTTCACTTTGATTCTAGGGCATGATGAAGCAACTCATATGCCAATACCATACATGTTCATGATGGTACAATCACTACATCCCCAATTGGCATTGATTTTTTATTTTGCATCTAATTTGGCTGATCTTATCCATGAGGGATTAATGGGAATAAAGAACATGAAAGTTAGTAGGCCTTTTGGGTGGTATTCAATGCTTATGCATATGTTCCTATACAATGGTGAGAATTTTTTCAGCTCAACAGTCAATATTATGAAGGAAAGAAACAAAGAAACCCTTCCAGTCCAATTGTGGACCACAACCATATCATGGGATAGAGTTGATGCCAGTTATATTGCTTTTGATAGGGATTTTGCATCGAGACTTAGGACTTTTTTATTTTTTGACAATCCTAGAATCCCAAGAGAACTATTAAGATTAATCAGACCAAAGGAGTATTGCTACGACATCACCATAGTCCACAATTTTGGGGATATAATTTTATATCCAATTTTCACAGTTTTCAGAGTATATGGTTACAAAGTGGCACCATACATTTTACCTTATCAAGTCCCATTGAAATTAGGATATGCTAAAATTTTGAGGCAAATTGGTGACCTGCAGGAAACCACTCTCATCGGTAAGGGGAGGGGAACTTTCTTCCCAGACATAACTATAGCACATCAGTATGTGATTACAAAGGGAGGATGGGTGCATCTAAATAAAGTTATGCAACCCTATAGAATGTCTAGAGTAGTGGAAAGGTGTATAGATATAGAGGGTTTCCTTTCAGGGATATTTAGAGAAAAGGTAAGGTGTGCTCCTATTGACCATCAATTTAATTTTCTTGAAGATGTGATAAGGAACAAGTTTGACCTCCAAACTCAAGAAATTAAGAAAGAAAAATGGATCATCTACAAAAAGATTGTAGATTTCATTCAAAATTTTGATGGAGCTTATGACCCATTAGTGGGATTTGAACCTTTGGCTAGGAAATTCGATGCCCTTGTAGAGCATTTTGAAGGCATCATGCATGCAGTAAATGAGAAAAGGGTTGATGTAAGCAAGACAAACCCTGAACAAGCTAGGCAGATTTTGAGCCAGCCAAGGTATATGAAATTGACCCCAAGGGGAGTCTACATAGTATAAAAGAGGAGTGGTTACAATGTCCTTTTACCACCACAATAGAGAAGTGAGGATATTCCCTCTACTTCTAAAGGGAAAAGGCCCATAGATGATTTAGCAATGCAGGCACCCTCTCCTAAGAGGTAGAGACAAGGAGAAGTAAGGCCAGGGGAGGAAGCTTATTCTCCTTCTTAATCCCCCATCCAGCTAGATGAACATGGGCTAGCAGAGTAGTTGGTATAGTTGAGAAATGAGGGAAACATTTTTGTTTCCAATGATGAGTTGCAAGAAGGAATATCGGAGGAACCTAAGGAGGTGGCCATGGATCTTACTGTTGATGAGTTTGAGGGTAAACAAATTGACCTTATCTTAAAACAAGCCAGTGATTCATTTCTTGTTGCTAACAAATTTGTCAAAACTAGGGCATTCTCCCAATTTCTATGGAGAATGAAAATAAATCAGTTTAAGGAGATTTTTTAAAAGAAAAAGGAGGAGTTCCCTTATAGGAGTGTGACAAAAATTGAAACTAAGACCAAGGGTGAACTCATGAAGAAATTTGAAAAGATTACTCTTGAGGAGGGAAGGGCCATGGTCCATATTGCAACGGTGCTAATTTTGCTAGAGTGGGACATTGTTGATGCAATTGTCTTTGATCAAGTCAGGAAGAGCAAGGTAAAAACTCTTGCTACTACAAAGCGGGCCAAACAAGCTACTAGGGGTTTTGCTTTTTCAGAAGATCATACAACTTTGGTGATGTGGTCCCTGAAAAGGGAGGAAGACAAAGGAAGAAAAGAGGCTCTCTCTACAGGATATGCAGGTAGTTTAATAGTACAAAGAGTAGGTGAGACTTCTAGTGTGGAAGCTTCAAACTTTATTTTAGAGACTACCAAATTCAATGTCAAAATGGTAGATAAGGATGCCCAAGAAAAGGAAGAGCTTAGGCTCAAATTTGAAATTATCCTCAAGTCTTACAATGAGCTCAAGACAAAGCTAATTCAAAAGGATAAATTGATTGCATAGCTATCAGGGCCCCAGGATCACAGGTTTCCCCAATTGACAATTTCTGACAAGCCTGCAGTGGCTTCATCTTCTAGCCCAATTATTGAGTTTCCACCATCACCACTCCCAGAGACAAGTATGGATGCAAGGGTTAGTTGGGAAAAGCAGAGATTGATTGAGGAAGCTAACAAGTTGAGAGAGATAAGAATGCAACTAGAAAAGGAAAAGGATGAACATGTGAAGGCCATAGCTTTGGCAAACTAGAAGTATGAAGAAAAAATGATAGATGCAATGATGCAATTTGCATATGATTTAAAACCTTCAATTCTCTATAGTCATGTCAGCAAGTTACATTCTTTGTTTGCAGCTTTGAATAAGGAGAAGACTGAGATGTCACCAATTTTGAAGAAGTGGATTGAGAGGTCTCCAAATATGAAATTGTTTCGTATGTTATCAAAAGGCCAAGAAGACCCTGATCCACTGATTAAGCCAGTGCATCAAGCTGTGAAGAAAATAGTGCAATATGGTATCATTTTGGATAGTTTTATTAGAAAATCAAGTATGTTGAAAGTTGAACTAATGCTTTCAAATTATGAGTTGGTGCCCACTATTTTCATAGAGAAGGGTGAATTCAAAGAATCATATCAGTGGAGAGAAGAGATGGATGCACTTTTGTCAGAGAAGGTGACTGGTGTCTTAAGTGACACCTATTCTTTTAGCAGCACCATCAAACTATTAATAAATGAAAAGTCAATGTTTGATACTATTTAGCATAAGGTCAATCAAATAGAAAATGAATGGGAACAATTATCTGGCAAAAGGGCTGAGTTTGCAAATTTTGAGTTCCCAGGTGAAGAGGTGTATGATAGGTGGAGGTATCAGTACATACCTCATGTTGAAAAAATAAATACTCCACCAACCTCTTAAACAAGCAAGATAGTTACTTTTTGAGCAGTCAAGGTTGTTGAGATGCAGAAAGGCATTCATTGAAGGATAGACAACGAGATATTTCAATCGGATTTGTTGAAAGAAGTTGAGGATAGCATTGAAGATATAAAACAAGGTGACTCATCTACAAATATGTCACCTACTTGATCGATGTATTTTTTGTAAACCTAATAAGGTTGTTGTACAGTTTTTAGGTTAGGAATTTTGTAAACCCTAGAATGATCGGTAACTTGTTTGCATTTCCTTGTATATAAAGGATTTTCCATGATCATTCTAGGAATTGAGAGTTTAGGAGTCAAAAAGATAGAGATTCTAAAACCCCAACCCTTAGTCGAGGATTGTAACTTTTTGTATCATTTTCCATCAAGAAATACAGAACAAGTACAGGTTGCTGCTGCTATTTTGCAAACTTATTGTTCAAAAAATGATGTATACAACATTCAAGTTTATACTTAATACAAACCTTAATTCTTTTTCTCTCCTTTGATTTTATTCTGTAAATCTTTAAGTCTTTCTGAGATTTATATGTATGTGTTTGGCTTTGAGTTCTGATCTAGGATTGGATTAAATACTGCTCAGGGTGGGATACATGTTTACTGAATTTGTTTGAGGATTTTCTATAAGTAGGGAAGAGTTGATGTGTTTGTATTTATGTCTAAAGACCAAATTCTCTTCAAAACATCCTTGTATGCATTATGTCTTCTAATATTTTTCCCAATGGATAGGGCACTGGAATGTATTTTCCTATCTTTCCTTTGTGTAGAATGATTGAAATCTTGTAATCTTGAAACATTCAATCAATACCAGTCATTTTAATTTTACTTACATTTATGTTGTTTTACCTAGTGATGGAGAGTCAATGAATGATAGGTTGTTTTTTATTACTTTCTCACTCTCGTTTGTTGCAAGATCCAGTATTGAATAAGGAACAAAGTTAAATCTATTGGATCAGGTGTACCTGCCTTGGTTTTGCAGAGCCAGAAGTGAAGAGGGCAGTCTTGTCCCTATAGTTGGTCCAGTTGCTTATAGATTTCCCATATTTGGAATTAACCACTCCTTAACATTAGTCATAAGCATATTGTTATCTCATGGAGTGTAAAATCCTATCTAGGAACCAACACTAGACACTTTGAGGGATCGACTAATAACCAAGTTGAATGTATGGCCTTATTTTGGGGCCTTAAATTTTCTTTGTCCATTGATGTTAAGTGTCTTATTATTAAGGGGGACACAAAATTTCTTATATATATTTCCCAAGGTCATGCAAAAATTAATGGGTCCTCTATTGGGGCAATGGATGATATCAAAAATAGCCTGGTAGACCTAGATGGATTTTCTATTTTTCATACCTATAGAGAAGGCATTTTTTAAGGTTGATTCTTTGGTGGCTCTCAACCTAGAAATTATTGGTTTAAGATGTTGGAGAAATTTATAGGCTCTTCCTCCCAGTGTGAAGCTCCTATTGAAGGGAAAAGAAAACAATGACCTCAACTATAAAGGCCACTATTTATGTAAGGCCCTTATTTGTGTAAGGCCACTTTTGCCTATATCCCAAAGTCTGGCTACAATGACCTATTTTCTTGAAGAGGAAGTCATGGTGGAGATGAATACCCCCAAGTGTTCAAATAGAATTACCACTCACTATGCTAATAAGGGTAAACATAAAAATATTGTAGATTTTGACTCTGAAAATAATAGGGGTCACAAAAGTGAGGACAATGGAGAGAAGAGATAGAGTGGGGAATGGGAGAAAGGTAATGAAATGGAAATTGAGGGTTTTGAGATTTCCAACTCTTCCACCCACATCTTAGATACCTTGAGGTCGAGACCCATCAACCTGAAAAAAGATATGATGCCAAAGGAAGAAGAAGATATCACTAAGACTTATAAAATTTCTCATCCTAATACTTGTACTAGTTGCAAGATGTTGATCGAGGATTAGGGTAAAATTAACACAAAAGTTGAGAGTATGGACAAAAAGATGGGTAGAATGTCAAGATTCAACATATGGGTGATGTTTAGCTCAACCACGACTCTCTACCTATTGCAAAAGAATTAAATGTTGGGTCTAAATTCAAACAAGGAAGGTAACTAAATAGAACTTTTAAAGTTCCTTACTGAAGAATGGGCCAATGTGTTGCACCAAGTTGGGTGCAAAATTAAATGATCTAGTAATTTTTGGAGTCCTCTATGTTTTTTTGGCTTGAGACTATTTTTGGTTGTAGTAGCCTTATGTTATTTTTTTAATGTTTTAATGTTACTCTTTAAGCCTGATAGTAGATTCAAGCTATTGGTAGGCTAGCCCTTGTTTGGGATAGTAGGACTATGTTTAGTTGTCCTAGTTATTACAGTAATAATTATTATTTTATTTTTCTCCTAAAGTAATAACTATGGGAAAAGAATTAATTTTAATTATTATTTTCTCTATAGACTAAATTTTATGATTATCAACATAAAAAAATTAACTGTGGAAAAAAGAGGTCAAATTATATATCAAAATTCATCGCTTATCCAATTTGGATCCAATGGTGAAGTTTTTTTATGCCTAGAAGGATATTTCAAGAAATTCCTCAAAAAACTCTCATTTCGATGCATATCCAAAAAACCCATTTAACCAAATATTTTCCAAATGCAAAACTTGAAAATAACTCATCATAACAACAAATTCAAGACCCTTGAATCTACAATAAAAAAAATTACAAATGTGATCCATACCTTGTAATGTCCCAAATTCTTCGTCCATATCCATGGCTTCAACTTTGCACCTTTTCCACTCAAGATAGGGTTATAAGTGAAATCAATCATGAAACTTTGATACCACTTGTTAGGAAATAATGGATATGCCTAGTTACATTTATTCTATTCCTACATAACCCATGAGAAACAAGCATACCCACCTACTAATAGAATATATTAGAATTCTTAGGCACTGAGAGTGGGGGGTGAATCAGTACAAACAAATTTAGAACTATTTCAACCACCAATCTAATTAGCCTTAATAATACCTTCCAAATAGTAAAGCATATAACTGAAGTAAACAAATAAAAGATAGAAATATTAGACATCCACAAAATCGTCACACATGACACAATGATTTTTGTGTGGAAACCCTTGGTTAGAGGGAAAAACCACGATGGCGATAACACCCACAAGCCCACTACTACAGTAAATGTGTTTGCCTTATTAGGAGCTTACAATTACCCTTTTCTAAGGGTTCACTTTGTTAGGATTGATTAGTACCTTGTTAGAAGTACAATCAGATCTATTGAGATCTACCTCACTTGAGGATCTCAAGAGTCTGTTAAGAGCTCACCCAGTTAAGAGATTTACAATGAAAACATGTTAAAGTTCACTTGGTTAAGGGATTTTCTTGTTGTAACTGCTATGGAACAACAAGTTGAGTGATCTGGATGTAGCACTCACTGCTTAACAAATCCAATCTATTTATTTCTCTTTGTAACTGCTCATAATCTGACTCTATCATATTGATGATTGCAAGCCTAACTAATTTCACAATTAATCATAACAATCTTCTCAGCATCACAATAATTTTCAACAACATTCAACAACCTTCTCAATATGATCAGTACCACTTATATACACTTCTAGCACCGACTACATGAAATCTAAATAATTTCCCTCCAAAGTGATAATCTCTATGTATAACATAATTTTCTATGACTGCTTTGGCTTACAATAAGATCTGCATTATATTTCTCCAAAATTGGCAAACGCATTTTGACTTCTCAAATGCATTGCCTTAGATCTTCCTTAAACAATAACCTTGATTCCAAACTTAACTCCTCATTAATTATATAACCCTTTTTACACATCATCATAACATTAAGTATCATCATGATCGCTATACCATTTACTAATATAGAATCTTCCAATGATGCTCAAGAACAACAAGTTTTCTTACCTGTCTAAATGGTCATGTCAACAAAATCTCTATCATCGATCAACCAAATGATTTGTCGTCAGAACCACACTTTACTCTAACCATGTTGATACAATACTTGTGACCGCACCTCATAATTCTTCATTTTTCATGACCACTACCAATATGTTAACATCTCTATCTATCAATCTTCTGGACTTAACGGCCAATTTCCTGCATTACCGATTACTTAACCTTCACACTAATTGTATCTTGTACTTCACCAATTATGATACATGACTTATTTGCCTTAGTTTCCATCAATGACAACCAAACCAATTGCATCCACTTACTACAACCATGCCAACTCATCACAATTCCAATAGAATCACTATTATGCAAAGATCAAAAAGGAAAAACATAACACAAGATATACCATGGGATTACCATCATGAGGGAAAAATCCAACCTCCAAAAGTATTTGCAATGAATATTGTCAAAACACCAAGCTCTCCAATGCATTCTCATGTGTCCAAGCATGTATCCACACATCCCATGTAATGCTTCACAAATAAAACCATCAAAAAGATTCAATAATGATAGCCCAATCAGCTAGCCAACACAAACCACTAATATGTATTTTCTTTTATAAACACAAGCTAACACAAAATACAACTAATGGTAAAGTAAAACCATGTGAACGTGATACCGTTGATCCCCTCATTTAGTATTGGGTAGTAATTTTTTTCTTTATTAGATATATTTCCTACTATTAAATAAAATAAAATATCATATCCAAATGTGATACACACATTAAACAATATCCCAATGTTACAATACAACTCATCAAGTGTGATGCAAGAGCATCCAAGGTGTAAGAGAAATCTTTCATCACCCAAAAATATTGTTTAGTTATTAATAAAGGCTATTTTTGGTAAGGTTAATATTTTTAGTAAGTTGTCAGTTTTCCAAAATCTTACATTGATATCCAAAATAGTGAAATTGAGCTAATGATGAAACAATTATCCCAATATCTTGTGGTATTTGTGAGATATTCAAGTTTTCTTGGAAATTTCTCCAATAAAAACTTCAAATGCATTTTGAGGGCCTTAGAAGCCTTAGATTAGGCCAAAAATGTAGATCTTCTAGATCTAATAGAAGCATGGTGTAGATATCTTTGAGAGCTTTCTGACGATGTAAGATAATTGAAAATCCAATAGTCAGATTTAAAGATATGGTCTCTGAAACTTGTGTAACTTTAGGAGAAAAACTAAAAATTCTTGAAATACTCCAGTGAGTGCCAAAACCCATTTTGGTCATATTCACAAAATGTTCTAATTATAGGAAAAATGATATAAAAGTGGTCGGCCTCGAAGAGGAGGAGTTGCATTATCTAGAACATTCTAGTGTGGTTAAACTTCCCAATATAAAGAAGGAAAATGAGTGTTACAAGGGACATTTCTAGTAGTGCAGATTGTGGCTTTGGCTTGCAAATTATTATAATATGAAGGCCCATATGGTCGTAGCAAGTTATTTTCAAAATATTTTAATGTCATTTTATTGAAGATAATAGGAAGCAAGTATTTTTCTTCTTAAATTTTTTTTGTTTATTTCTTTGTTTTGTTGTGTGTGTTTAGGTGAGTAAGGGGGTTATTCTTCATTAAGTGGTATCAAAGTAGAAGTTCCTAAGTTTTTAAACAAATCACCTAATTTGAGTTTTCTTGCATCAGGATTATGGTTGTGGGTCTAAGAGATAAGTTCTTAAAATGCATCCACAAAGGAGTCATGGCGGAAGAGTATATGGTGTGAAAGAAGAGGGTTTTAGGGCCCTCTAGAGATAAGTGCAAGCATTGTAAGAGAAGTTGTGTAGAGGAGCTAATTTAGGGAAAAAGTTTAAAGTGAGCATAAATTTTAAGAAGTAGAAAAATTTGAGGAAGATCAAGAAGCAACCAAAAATCCTGATGAGGCTAGGATTTTTAGGGCCATTTCCAAGATTGGAAAGAAACCAAAGGTTGACGTTTCCACATTTTATATAAATCTTAATCTATAAGAGTTGATCAATTAGATCAATGATGGAAGGTTATTTTAACTATGAAGAAGTAGAAGATCCCAAGAGGGTCAAGTTTGGAAAGACCAAATTGAAAGGTCGTGCTAAAAATTGGTGAAAAAAAGTTCAATTAGAGAGGAATAGAAGAGGAAAATAGAAAACACAAGATGGCATTGGATGGTGGAAAAATTTAAGATGCAATTCATTATTGTTGACTATGATCTTTATTTGTTGAAGAAAATGAAAGGGTTGAAGCAAGTAGAAAAAATTATCTAAGAATATATAAAAGAGTTATGTCAATTCTTGATTAGAACATGTCATTCTAAGGTCAAAAAGGAGAAACTTTCTCATTACATAAATGTGTTGAAGCCAACTATTCAAGAATATTTGATGATGTTATGTATTTGTACCATTGAAGATGTATATAAATTTTATTTGAAGGTAGAAGAGAAGCTAAATAGGAGGCTTGAGAGCATGCAAAATGGAAGAGGTCATTGTGGAAAGACTAGTAGATGGTCTTATGGAGGCTGAAATGAAGACTAGAAGAAGAATTATGACTCTGGTAGTAGTCCAATTATAGAGGAAAGATTTCCTATCATGCTTTCAATCCGAAATAATGGAGTTCAAAGAGGAATACAAAGATGATAAAGATCAGGAAGAGAAGGTTTTTGTGGAACATGTCTCCAATGCAGAGAAGGACATAAAGGCTATGAAATTCCCCAACTTCAAGGGGGGAAAATAGGAAATTAAGGGAAATGAAATATTTTCACATGTAGATGAGGATTTTGAGTCTTCACACTTTAAAGATATAGAAATAGGAGAGGTTCTTGTTACCATAAAAACCTTGCTAAATGATGAGAAGGAACCAGTCCAAAGGAAGAATTTATTTCACACAAGATGTAAGTATAATGGTAAAGTTTTCAATATTATTATAGATGGTCATAGTACTCATAACCTTGTTTCAAAGAAAATGGTTAGTAAATTGAAGTTAGAGAGGAGGAATATGAATCCCTACCAAATTTATTGGCTACAGAAGGACCAAAAGGCTTTGGTCAATGAACAATATCTGGTAAAGTTCAAAATTGGAAACTATCATGATGAGTCATTGTTGATATTATGCTTATGGATGTTTGTTGTATTTTGTTAGGGATATTATGACAATTTGATATTCATGTCTTACATGATGGGTATGCAAATACCTATTATTTAACAAAGGATGGAGTCTAACACAAGTTGAATCCATTGAAGGAAACATAGGAAAATTTATACAGTAATGCAAAAATGTGTTTAATTGATGGGAGGAATTTTTTAGATGGTATAAAGCATGAGCATGTGTGTTTTTATTTGATTCCAAAAGTTGATAAAGAGGAAGTAGATGTAAGTATGGAAGTTCCAAATTTTTTTAATGAGTTTCAAGATATTGTATCTAATAATGTACTTCATGGATTACCACCAACAAGAAATATTAGTCACCAAATGGACTTGTTTCTTGGGTCCAGTTTGCCAAATAAGGAAGCCCATAAAATGACTCCATTAGAGTGAAGAGTTGAAAAAACAAGTACTTGTGTTGTTCCAGAAAGGACTGAATCAAGAGATTTTGAGTTCGTGCCTAGTACAAGTAGTATTAACACTAAAAAAAATGGAGAATGGAGGATGTGTATAGACTCTTGGGCTATCAATAATATTACTATCAAAAATAGTATTCCATTTCCAAGGATGGATAACATTATGAATTATTTGAGGAAAACTAGCTTCAAAAAAAAGGAGGGCTTGTAGGAGTGGTAAGTCATCCCATTTGAGCTAACCAATGCATAGAGTACATTCATGTGGCTTGAATGAACGAGGTTTTGGAAAATATTTGAGTTAGTTTATTATACTTGGATAATATTTTTCTCTTCAGTAATACATTGAAATATCATATATCACATATTTATGCAAGGCGTACAACACCTTTTCCCAAAACCATAAGAAACATGACTAAAAGTAGGAACCAAAAGCACAATAAGATTCCTCGTGATAAGATTGTTATACAAGACTAAAGGATCAAGAGGACATGTATTCAACGCCTCCTTGATTCTAATAGAAATATGGATGTTCTAAGGACACTAAGAATATCAAGATTGAAATAATAACTTGCAACCATATTGCTTATAACATTCATTATGTATACTAGCCCATTTTAAAATTTCAAAGAAATAAAATAATTAGATCAAAATTATCAACCACGTAATTCAATACTACAATAGACTACAATCCATAAGGAAGAATACCTTTGTGAAATTTTTTCACTTAAAAAGTAATTTGTGGAACACTACAAAATTATATCACAAAGATCAAGCCCTTCTATTTTTAAGGTGGTGATCAATAGAAATCCAAATAAATTAAAAATATAGGGAATTGTGATATTATTTTTAATTAGTTTAAGGATCCTGGCAAGGGCGTTGACCATTACACAACCATAGCTCAAGAGTTGTCTAGAAAAACTATTTACAACAAGGTTCGGAAAAGACCATTAACAACAGACTAACAACACAACTTCTAACCCACATCAAGAGTGAGTAGACAACTCACCCACAATCTAGGGAGGGAAATGAGAGTATGCAAAGTGATTTTTTTCTTCACTTATGGCCAACCATCTAGGAAATATTTTCAAGAGGATCCCCACTATAACCTGGGAATGTGGTGGAACTATCTTCAAGAGAGAATAAGAAACAAGAACAAAGTGTTGACAATGTTGTACCTCAATAGCCAAGGGTTTTCACAAACCAGGAGTAGCAATATTCAAAGAAGGGTCCACATGGGCAGAGGGGACCGCATCAACAACAAGAGGTGGAGTTGAATCCACCAGGTCAAAGGAGGCCAACTCAATAGAAGCATCACCCTATGGAGAGTCATCATCAACCTGTAAAGAGTCATCAAAGGAAGATTCGAAGGCTTAGATAGTCAAATTATCATCATTTGTGTCCCTCCACCAAGTGGCAGCACCTCTTTGACATACTAGAGAATAATATGTTATAATTTTAACAAGATTAAACTATGCATTTTTTGAGTTAAACTCATTGACCAATATTTTATTAGTTCACAAGGCCAACTCTTATGAGAATGAATTATATAACTAACACTCATTGCATCTATGTGATGCTCATATGATTGAAGCATCAAAATTTCATGAGAGGTCACCAATCTATGTGCTACTCTCACTAAAAAAGTTGAAATTGTTCATTAGCGGAATTCTCTTGCTTAGGTACTTAGGAACTCTTCTATTAAACTATGAGTGAAGGTTGAAAATGTAAGATGGGAAAATTAAAATTACTTAAACAAGAAACAATACTTAAGAAAAGAATACTTGAACATCAATATATAACACACTCTATGTTGATGGCTTCTTGCATGAACAAGACTACAATTAGCATGTCAAACAATTCTCTAGCTATTTTTATAAATACGGTCATGATTAAACAAGTAACAAATACTGTAACACAAAACAAGTTTCCAATTTTTCATAAGTTTTATTGGTTTATGATATTCAAACCCCTTTGTGTTAGGACTATTTTGGCTTAAATATCCCTCTATGATTTGACTTGCCTAGGTGTCTTATCAAAAATCACACTAATAGATGATTTATGTTTGCAATCTTACAAAATTAGAGTTCATTTTTGCACTCTTGCAAAGTTAGAGTTTATTTTGCTAATTAAGAGGGTTTATTTTTCTACCCTAGTCAAAATCCCAAGTATTTCATGGCTCTAGTTCTTTTTTTTTCAATTCATTACATTGACTTGCTTTTGCTCATTAACAATTGCCCAAATTATAACTCATCTTTTAATGTTGTTGAGTAACTAGCCTCTTTCCCTTACTAACCATATGTTGGCAATTGTCTACATTATTTAATAAATCCTTACGTTCATTCCTTTAAGCATCTCAATGATAGCTTTAGCTAATCTTCACACAAAATGGCACGACCAAAAATACAAATATGCATAATGCAAATTTTTTTCACTAGATTTTTGGTATTTTTTATAGCATAGTGGAAGTGTATCACGAGGATTAGACTAGTGAAAATCACATAAAAATCTATCATGGTTTGTAAGTTTTGGTTTTTGTACAGTCTTGTACAAACATGCAATTCTATGTGGAGAATAGCCACCTCCCCCAATGATGGTCTATGTCTTATGTTGAATTAGCATCCATTTGTTTCCTTTTACAACAAATGATTGTGGTTATTGATGAGGTGCAAAAATATGATTGTTCAAAATATTGACAAGTCTTGGTATTAGAGTGGGTCAACTCCTCATTTCCTCTTGATTGATTGTAGACTTTAGTTGAATGTCATGGTGTTCCATGTTGTAGTTCTTAATTAGTATTGTGTGATATCATACTCTTGAATATTTTATTAGGGCAAGTCTATAATGCTATGAAATGAAGTTCACACATGTCTCAGGCCCCTAGTATGCTCTAACCTTGTTCCAATGAAAGCTTATGATAATGTGATCCACATAGCCATATATCATTCATTCTAAGATATTAAGAGATATAAAAGGATCCTCCCAATTGTAATTGTGATAACATGATAGACTAACAAGTGTCCATCATATTTTTTGAGTCCAATTGTCTGCACATGATTGGTTGCACCAGAGATAAGGGTTTCTTGATCTCTCGTGTGCCATTGATTCTTTTAATTTCTAGAAAATGAATAAAAGAGAAAAAACCTCATTGAAAAAACAAGAAAGTGAGAGGAGGGAGAAGATGTAGAGCTTGCATAACAATGATGCTCATATGAACCTTTTGGTTTCATTTTTCATTTTTTAGTAGAGGTAGTTTGAATTTGTAATGATCTGGGTTCATTGAAAATGTGTAATGAGCACTTGTTACATCTTTCTAGTATGTTTGATTAATAGTAGAATCAATCTTAGTTGAATATTTCATTGAATGTTCAATTGCATTTATGAAGAATGTTGTTAGTTTCCTCATATTGATATTTATAAAATCTTTGTAATGATATTATATGGTGTTTTTTCAACATAATAGAAAGTACATATGTATGCTCAAGGATTACTAAGTAGACTAAGTTAATATTATACAGCTAATTTAGATTTATTTTTTAAATGTATGTGTAGAGATCAACTTGCTTTTATATTTAGAATATCATAGTCTTTTGTGATATCTTAAGTATCCAGTATCACCTTCAATTTAGTTATTGCATCTTTTCAATGAATTCAAAGCTCTATTGCCCCACTAGATAAAGACATTGATTTGCCTCTTATTTTCTCTCCCCCGTAATCCTCAACACACTTAGAATCAATCAAATCAAACACATTTCCAAGTTCATTAGTTTAGTGTGCTTTCAATTGTCATATCTATATATGCATAGTATGATAAGGGGTTATCATAAGACATGCCTTCAAATATGTGTATAGTAGGCTATATATTTATAAGATGCTTATCGTCAAATGGCAAAACTATCACACATCTATATATTGTGACATGAGTATTGGCATACAATGTACATTAGGTATAGCATGCATTGAGGGAGTGCTCATTCTATTTATCATCAACCCAACATCTTACGAAAAATCTCATTGATTTTCCAAAGCCAAATGTGAAGAAGATCTTACCCGCCTTAAGCATTTTTCCTTAGCTACCCAATTTAAAGATAGGTTTGTGGTGATTTCCTCAAGTTTGACACCATGCTAGCACTCGAGAGATTACCAAACCTTTGATATTTTGGGCTTACAACTTAGATCACCAACAAGTAATTTTAGAAAAGCTAGAGCGATTTCAGATGAACTATCTAAACAAATCAAAGATTAAGATGTGTTTTTGAACATTCTAAAATTTGATATCTTAAAACCATGAACCTAAGATAGATGGAAAGAGAAAAGATTTGATAAGAAACAAGAAACACTTTAACGAACACATTCAGTTGCAAAATATTTGAAATTTATAGCATTTCCTGGGAGCTACAAATAAGAAGAACTAGAAACAAACCATGCACCAGAGCCATCTACATGCTTATGTGTCATGATAGTTTTAGTACAACACATTTTACTGTGCATATAAAATTATTGAAAGAAATACAAATTTATGATATAAATAAATTATTCTATTTATTTAAGACATTAAATAATTTCTTATCAAATGATTATGACCATGATCATAAATCATATTAACGGATGGTAACTAAATTACAACTAATAGGGCCCGTTTGGTTGCACCCCATAACTGAGTTATGCCGCCCATAACCCGGTTATGGGGTGCAATTCCCTATTTGAGAACCCTTTTACAAAATGGGAATGTGGATTTGCATGACCCCATTTCACCGAAAACGTGGATTTCAGAATTCCACCTCAGGAGGTGGAATGACTTTTGAATCCACGATTTTGTTGACAACTAAACCCATTTTAATCTTTCTGTCAGGTCCGGGCAACTCCATGTTTTTGGAATTCAAATCATTTTTAATTTCTTGTCGGGTCTGCAGATAACCATGTTTTGACGCAGCCATTTCCACGGTTTGGAAATAGCGATTGCCGTGTGTTCGTCTTTGTCTGCGTGTTCGGCTTTGTGCTGCAGTGTTCGACGCTAGGGTTTGCCTACAAATTGAAGCATATCAGTTCTATTTCAGCACCAAGTATGAAAATATCCATCTCCGTTCCTTGAAATAATTGTAGAAAATTGACGCTAGGGTTTGCCTACAAATAATTCTTCTTTCATCATTTTCAAGCTATCTAAGAAATTTTTAGTTGTCGAACATTTTTAGATCAGTATTGTCGCAAATCCCTTTTTCAATCCTCATAAACCCTATCTAAACCGTAGTAAGCCCTTCTCAAACCTTCGTAAATCCCTAGCGAACCAGTCAAAATATGCTAGTAAACCAGTCGAAATATGCCAGGGCTGCTGAACAAGCCCCACACTAGGTATTTTTGTTTTTGTGTTATTTGAGGTTTTGCAAATGTTACTTGAGGCATTGAAGCAGTGCAAGAAATAGCAGATTGTGAGAGTAATGAAAGAAATAAAAAAAAGAATGGAGGGTCAAAGGGTATTGGGAAGAGTATTGGGCAAAGGGTATTGGAAAGAGTATTGGGTATAGCACTCATAAAACATAAAGAACACAAAGAGGAAAAAAGCAACCCTAGGTCCACTGTGGGATGTAGGAAAATGATGGCCACTGTGAGATGTCCTCATTTGCGACAAGGACAGTCACAAATGAGGACAGTCACTATAAAGACAACATGATAATGTATAGTCATTGTAAGATGTCCTCACAGTGACTATACATTATCATGTTGTCTTTACAGTGACTGTCCTCATTTGGTGTTGATTAATTTTTGTTGTAGCATGTTTTAAGCTTCATCGATATTTTGGGTATTTTTGTAAGTTCATACACTATTTGAGGTGCACCTTTCAGTGTGCAGTAATTATTATGTCAATGTCTAAATGATTATTTTTTATTATCTGATATGAATAGAGGATTAAGGGGTATAGATTCTATTAAATATTATAGAAATTTATATCTTGATTCTCATGGAATGCATTAAATGATAATTCTTAACTTTAAATTTTATTTAGATTCTAATTGAATTAAAATTATGTGAGCTTTTATTCAAATGAGGACATCTCTTCATTCAGAAATGATGGGCGCTGTGAGATGTCCTCATTTTGACAGGGATAGTCACAAATGAGGACAGCCACTGTATAGAAAACATGATAATGTATAGTCACTATAAGGACAGTCACAAATAAGGACATCTTATAGTGACTATACATTATCATGTTGTCTTTACAGTGACTGTCCTTATTTGTGATTGTCCTTGTCACAAATGAGGACATCTCACAGTGACTGTCCCTTGTGTAATTGTCACTTGAATGTATTGCCTATTGGTATTGAACCATGCAAATGCTTTTCTTCTTAAACAAATGAGGACATTATCAAGAAGAAAAGCATTTGCATGGTTCAATACCAATACATTCAAGTAGAAATTACACAAGGGACAGTCACTGTGAGATGTCCTCATTTAGTGCGTCTAATTACATTATCTATCGAAATTGTTGGTCATTTTCTCACTGTTCGCTATCATTGTCTGTATTCTGGTCATTCACTATCATCTTCATTGGTGACTATACATTATCATATTATCTTTATAGTGATTGTACATTATCCTAGTTCAACTTTATTATTACCATTCACATTGACCCTATTAGTCCATCCTATCGATTAAGGAACAAACTTTATTATTAATCAGTATATAACTGCAATTTATAATCTATGCAGCCCACTAGACAGATAGGTACAACTAGCCCACATCTTCTCTTCATCCCTACCAGAGCTGGGTTTTCTTACCGAAATTTATCCAACATTAAAAAACTATTCATCCCTATCACAACCCAAACATGAACATGAGATTCCATGTGAGCTTCTTCTCCCTTTCTAGTCTTGGTCATTCAACCTTAGCGTTGGAAGACACAAGACCTTCACCATTTCATGTGCCACAAATAATTCAAGCTTCCACCTTATCAGGAACAGAAGGTTTCCCTTTTAACTTTTACACACAATCCCAACTGATTTTTAAGCTACGTGTATTGAAAACAAAACCCATCTGTTGTAAACCCAGTTGAAAACAGCTTGCAAATTAAAAATGGGTTAAAGAAAATTTAACACAATCAGCGGCACATCACTTTTCCCTCTATAAATAAGCAAAGACTAGAGAAATATTTTCACTGCACTAAGTTATAGGTTCCTTGGGTATAGGTGTGAGTATGGAGATGACTAAGGTTTTTGGTTTAGTTGTGATAGTTGTTGCTTTGTTCGTGCAGTCTAATGCAGCCGATTCTTATGGTAATCCAACAGCCCCTCCACCACCTTTTGCAATGAAGGGAACAACCAGATCTCCTCAAACAACCCAATGCCTTACTAGATCAAAGTTTTATAACGTAACTCTTACGTGCTCCAAGGAGTGTCCTAAGCGTAAGCCAGTAGATCCAACGGCTAAGGCCTATTATGCTGATTGTGACCCCAAATGTGAAGCCACTTGCAAAAGTAAGAAAATGGCTGCTTTAAGTATTTGTTGTTTTATTGGATTAGAAAGAATGCTTTATGAATTAGATTTGAGTATGCACAATGGTGTAGGATATTTGATGTAGCTCAAAGAAATCTATATTTGTTTCTATTTTTTTAACAAGCTATTTGTTCTTGGTAGACATTCAGATTTTGGGAGGAAGTGTATTGATTGGATTTTGTTTAGATTTGAGAGGGTTTAGATGATTTGGAATTGGAAGTATTCTCTTTCATGTGTTGACTACTTTGTTAATAAATATAGATCCTTTCTTGGCTATTTTCTCTCTTGAAGTATCAGTATTCCCTCCCAAGAAGATATTGGGATCCAAATACTCTCAGTAATATGTTGACATTTCCTTCTTTTATTGGGGTTCGAGTCTACAGCAAATGTGTAGTTATTTTCACTTAAAACTAAACTATGGCCTCCAACTCTTTGAAAGTTGTGTCAGCATTAGATCTGGATTGTATATCACGTTGATGTTAAAACTCACTTTTTTTATTCTCTCCGTAGATATTTCACTTGTTTCTCAATTTTAGAATGCATATCGAGCACCTAGTGTGATAGAGTTTATCCTCTCTAACATAGTATTGGATGATCATACATTACTATCTATTCCTTCCTAGGGACTTAGATTAACTTGACACAAAATATGCATTGTTTAGTAATTGACTATAAAGGTTGTATATGTACTGTGGATCTCCTTTAAACTCTTGTAATCAGAGTTGCATCTAAACTTATCTAATGTGGACCTTTTTTAATTTTTTTGTAATCAGAGTTGCATGCTTTGAATCAATTTATTTATTTTCCTTCCCCTCGCCTGCTAGCAATAATGTTTTTCTATGTGACACTAAATAGTTTAGTGGTAGTCCAATTATCTCTTTAATGATAAGATCTATTGCAACTCCCCTTGTCTTCTGCTATACAATACCTAATTTAAATCATTTGCATTGAAGTTGTCTCCCTCCATATTCTTCACCACCTTGTGCTATTTAGCAATACTCCGATTGTCATCTTTGACTTGTAATACTACTCCAATAGTTGAAAGTACTTTTCCTTTTGCTTTTCATAGCCATTGAAAATCTGTTTCTAAATCTTGTGATAATCTCCTAGAAAATAGGGATAGTCACAAATGAGGACAGCCACTACATAGAAAACATGATAATGTATAGTCACTATAAGGACAGTCACAAATAAGGAGTCTAACTAATTAGGAATCGCCAACCTAGAAAGTCGGCAAGTACAATAATTAAAGTAAGTTATGTCAAGTTCATATGATCAGATTTGAAAATAACGTGGTCATCAGTTTTCCTTGTGAATATGGACTACGAAGAAAGAGTCAATTTATTCTGAGCTTCAAATCTAAGAGATATAAACTGCAAGGTAACTGCCAAGGTGCTGATAACATTATATATTATGTTCCTCATTGTTATTTATCTATTGTTAACTATTTTGTAGTGATGATCAATCACTTAATCAATTTCTTCCTTGTCTCAATAAGTTTATCCTCTTTTTCTATCTCCTTGTTAGAGGAAACATTTGTCCAACATTAGGAAGAATTCCTCATTGTAAATCAAGTATATTCTAACTTATGATAGAGTAAAAGTGTCTCCATGTATGACCAATGTGGTTACTGTGCAATCAACTACCTCCATGTTGTCTTGTTGGGATATATCACTTAACATCTTCCTTGTCTTTTCTCTATATAACAAAGTACAAATCATTGCATAGGAGAACCTCATCTATAACTTCAATATGCTCTTAAAGCCTTATTTCCTTGATTAGGATATATCAAACTACTTTATGCTATTCTATGTTTTTCTTGATAGGAAAATCATGAAGTCTTACATATAAGACAATTTTCCTTAATAAACTCTCAATGCTACAATCTTTATCCACCACATACTAGAACTTCTTAATTGCACAAGTATAATAATGTCCCACTAGATCATGCACAAGTATAATAATGTCCCTATTAGGATTTGATACAATACATCTAGCACATCGGTATGTATGGATACATGTATGTATATATGTATGCATGTATGTATACATGTATGTATTTATGTATGCCTGTATGTATACATGTATGTATATATGTATGCCTGTATGTATATATGTATGATAGCAATTTAGATTAGATGATCATGCATAGTGCTTGCATCTACATAGCTAGTCCTTGTTGTATCTATATAGGTATGTACTCTTGCATTGTTCTTTATGGGCTTATGATCCTAACCAGTTGGTAGTCCTTGCTATATTCCATTTACTATTGCTTGCTCCCATACTTTGTTTCTTGATATACAATCATGTCTGACAACATTTCTGTTGTCCACGTTTTAGGCCACTAATGGATCATGATGACAGTATACAAGTGTATGCACAAATACTTAGGAAGACCACATACACCTAGATTATCGCTTGTCTCTATGCCTTGGTTGTTGTGCTCAAACTACTGCAAGTTGAAGAAGGCAGCAATAGAGGGAAAAGAATCTGAAAAGGCAATTCATTTTATAGAGAGATTGTTCACTCCACTGAAGTTGATTGTCATGATCAGATTCGGATGAGTCAGGATGCCTTCCCTAAACTAGCTATGATATTAAGGCAAAGAGGAACATTGAAGGATAGCAGACACTTGACAATAGATGAACAACTAGTAATGTTCCTCCACACTCTTGGGCACAATCTTCGGAACCGCAAGATTGCCCATAACTTTGGGCACTCCGGAGAGATAGTCAGTAGGTACTTTCACAAGGTATTGACAAGCATCTTAGCACTTCATGGAGATTACTTCAAACTGCCTGGACCGGGCACTCCTCCTGAAATTACTAGGAACACCCGTATGGTTCTGTACTTCAAGGTACATTGTTTGGTCTTTTGATTATGTTGTTTGGTATAGTGTTCCCCACCATATCAGAGGCTGATTTTGCATTTTCCCATACACACCATATTTGATAGGACTGCGTTGGAGCTATAGATGGAAAACACATCCTAGTCACTGTCGAGATTGAGAAGCAGAGTAAATATCGTGATAGAAAAGGGAACCTGTCACAAAATGTACTCGCTGCAGTTTCCTTTAACTGCACGTTCCAATACGTTCTTGCTGGCTGGGAAGGGTCTGCTGTCGATAGTCATGTTCTAGGTTCAACTCTGAGTAGAGTAGATCCACTTGAGGTCCCCCTAGTAAGCCAAATCATAGTTTAATGTACTAAAGGGCACACAATATATATTCAGTCCTAACACTCTGCTAACTCTCTGCAGGAAAATATTATCTAGTGGACGCAGGATATCCGAATGCCCCTGGATTTCTCACTCCTTACCAATCTACACGGTACCACTTGAAGGAATTTTCAAGAGAAAACCCAATACAAAATGCCAGGGAGTTGTTCAACAACTGACACGCCTCTCTCAGAAATGCAGTAGAACGCACCTTCGGTATTGTGAAGTGGCGTTTTCCAATCCTGAGACATGCAATGACTTATGATATCATGACACAAGCCTATATTATTTTGGCGTGTTGCATACTTCACAATTACATCACAGAAGTGGATGGCCTACCTGAGGTGGAAGTGGAAGAGGAGGATGATCATGATTGTGGTGGGGTCGATGTGCCAGTGTTACAGACATATGGCTTCTCTCAGCAGGATAGAACTAAGTGGTCACAGTTCCGGGATGACCTGGCAAGTAGGATGTGGGAAGACTATAGACCTAGAGAATAGTTGTACTTTCTTGTTGGTTAATGACTGTGCAGTATAGTGGTTTCCTTTGATATTTGATGTATGGTTGTATGGTTTCCTTTTGATGACATATGCAGAGATATTGATTTATGGTTGTATGTTTTCCTTTTGATGGATACATGATTCTGACAATGCCTTGTATACATGATTCTGATTTTCCTTTGGATGTATGGTTGTATGTTTTCCTTTTGATGTATGGTTGTATGGTTTCCTTATACTATGCCTTGTATACATGATTTTGATTTTCCTTTGGATGTATGGTTGTATGGTTTCCTTTTGATGCATGTTGTTTGGTTTCCTTATACTATGCCTTGTATACATGATTCTGATTTTCCTTTGGATGTATGGTTGTATGTATTTATCTCCTAACATTTACAGCCATGTGTAGACTACTACATGGAAATGACCGAGCTACTCATGAGCATTGATGGCAGTGCTCAAGACCCGATTCTGTTGGAAGAGCCTTCATCCAGTAAGAAAATGATCTGGACCAAACGTAATGAAAGGGTTTTCCTCGATTTCCTCATTGACCAAGTCCACCTTGGTAGAAAATGCGAAGGTGGCTTCAAAAAAGAAGCGTGGGCTGCCATTGAAAGGCAGTTCAATGCGGAGTTGACTCTGAACCTAAGCAAAGACCAATTCAAGAACAAGCTAAAAACTTGGAAGCAAGGATTCAAGCTTGTGAGAGACTTGAGGAGAAAAAGTGGCTTTGGTTGGAACGAAGCAACGCAAACTGTGGAGGCAGCGGATTTGGTCTGGGACAAACTTTTCGAGGTAAATTTGTCTTTTCATGACTTTTATATCCGCTTTCTTAACTATGCAAATTTGGTTTTTGTTGTGCATGTTGTTCTGATAGTCCAATGCACATATTTTGGTGTTTGTGTAGTCTCGAGAGTACAAATCAGCTAGGATGTTCAAAAGAACATCTTTCCCATACTACAATGAGCTTGCCATAATTGTTGGCAATGACATCGCTGATGGGACTGGCACAACAACTGTTGGCGAGATCGAGGAAGGCCACTATAACCGCCATGCACAGTTAGATGATGATGATGATGATGCTAATGCTGATGTTGATGGGCCCGAGTGTGGCACATCTTTTGAGACTTAGCCTGATCTGGATGATGATATCCTCGAGCAGTCAAATGAGACTGCAACTCCCCGATCATGTCCGAGCACGGGATCATCACAGAGGAGGGTAAGGAAGAGGAAGGCAAGTTTGGCATCTTCCTTGGATATGATTTGTGAGACAATGCAGACCTTAACAGAGGGCCTTAAAGTGCCTCAAGTTGTCACAGTCGACCATTCTCAGGAACAGGCCGTGTTAGGTAGAGCATGGAAAACTTTGAAAGCCATGCCTCAGGTGAGCAGCAGCGATGCAATCACAGTCTACGAGACTTTGATGAACAAGCCAGCCATCCTTAATGGGTTTGTGTCCATGGAAACCGAAGAGGACCGGTTGATGTTGATAGATAGAATTTGTCGTTCCGCAGATGCATGAGGGTGGGATCTGTTAAAATACTGTTGCTATATTTCTATTTTGATGTTTCATTGGGACTTTGTTACTGTGGCTTTAGTTCTATCATTGTTAATTTGGTTAATCTTAAATTATCTTGTCATGTATTAATTCGGTTAATTCCTAAATTATAATATTTGTTACTGCACAGTGCTTGCTTATTATCAATGTTAGATGATCATGCACAGTGCTTGCTTATTATCAATGTTAGATGATCATGCACAGTTAGATTATTATCATGCACAGTTAGATGATCCTGCACAGTTAGATTATTATCATGCACAGTTAGATGATCATGCACAGTTAGATTATTGTTATAATTTTGATCAGAATTATATTATTGTTGTTGTAATTTTATATAAGTAATTAATCCTACTTTTCTATATATATATTCAGATCTGCAATCTGACTGTATTTAATATGCAGTGAGCATAATGAAGTAACTATGAGTATGTATGTATTTTCAATGTTATATACAGATCTGAAATCTGACTGTATTTAATATGCAGTGAGCACAATGAAGTAACTATGAGTATGTATGTATTTTCAATGTTTTCACTGCATATTAAATATTGCATATTTATATAACTGCAATTTATAATCTATGCATCAGCAAAATGCATATTGATATAGCCATTTATTATTATGTGTATATATATACTCAGCAGTAATATATATTGTTTCAATCGATATAGCTTTGGTTATATATATATATATATAACCAAAGCTATATCAATATGTATTTTGTTGCTGCATAGATTATAAATTGCTGTTATATATAAATCAAAATTTTGATCAATATGTATTTTGTTGTTGCATAGATTATAAATTGCTATATCAATATGTATTTTGCTATTGCATAGATTATAAATTGCAGTTATATATGTGTGTGTGTGTGTGTGTATTTTGCTGCTGCATAGATTATAAATTACAGTTATATATAGATAGATAGATATATATATATATATATATATATATATATATATATATATATATATATATATATATATATATATATATATATATATATATATATATATATATATATATATATATATATATATATAACTGCAATTTATAATCTATGCAGCAGCAAAATACATATTGATATAGCCATTTATTAATATGTATATATATACTCAGCAGTAATATATATTATTTCAATTGATATAGCTTTGGTTATATATATATATCGACATAAGCTAATAACAATAACAATTATGATCATGCACAGTTAGATTATTATGATCATGCACAGTTGGATACATGATTCATGCAAAGATTACTTTATCTTCATTATATATTGTTGTTGCATTTTGTCATTTTCATCTCATGCCTTTAGAAAATACTTGATACTTTATTATTGTCTCGATCTTTCTTTTCAGTTTGTCTTATCTTTCATTTCAGTTTATGTCTCAAATGATCTCCGTGCTTTATGTTGCACTCATGTTTCAACATCGATTAAAACATCAAGGTTTCTTTTACAAGTATTTTCATCAATGTTTCGAATCACACTCGTGAGCCATTTTTTTCTAGTCATTTTGCTCGTTTCTTGCATTTTCAATCCAATTGTTATACCTTTTGATTGTGTGCCCTTTACTTGTATTTTCACTATGATGATTGGGTCGTGGTATACACAATTTGTTCTTTGACAGTTAATTTTAAGGTGATATGGTACGTATGTTTTTAAAATTATCCCCATTATTTATTTTTATTGCTATTTGTTTTTAAAATTATTCCCATTATTTCTTTTTATTGTTATTTTTTATTATTGACTGTAAAACCAAGGAGTGCCAAGTGATGAATGCTCAGATGTTGCAATGATGTCTCAATAGAACTGTCAATTTTTTGATTTTGTCTTTCAATAGTCCTTATGATTTTTCTATAAGCCCAATTATTTACGCTAATGCCTATCATTTTTTCCATGTTTGTTATCTTTAGCGTTTGATTTAATTCATTCCAATTTTACACATTTCTAAAGATAGACAGTTCTGAGACAACAAATATGATGGATAAAATTGAGCTATCCGATGTTTTCTTTTTCAAGGTACAGAATTTTGATGGTACTCCATGGTGCATTTTTTTTATTGTTCTTTGTGCTGCGATAAAATGTATATACAGGATTGACAGTTGGTCATCGGATCAGGGACATGAGGGCATCGAACGCAGATTTTTGACACAACGGTGTGTTTTCACACCACCAATTTATGGATATTGTTATTCCCAATCTACAATCTGATTAGTTGTTTCTTCTAATTTTCCAATTTGTTCTAATTATGGTCGTGAGCGGTAAATATTTTTTTGGTTGTAGTGGTAATGGCTATGGCAGGCAACCCTTTTTGTGAGTTTAGCGGTGGAGTGCATGCCGTCATGAGGAGGTCGTGAACACAAGGGAACCCGGATCGTCGATTTTGGACATGTGTGAACAAGAAAAAGGTTATTAAATTTGGTTATATTTATCTGCACATTGGACAACAATGATAGTTTATGATACTAACGTTGGTTTATTTGTAGGACGGTGGTGGGTGTGGCCTCTTTCGGTGGGTTGATGGTGACACATCCCAGTCTACGTCTTCGGCAATGCATGCATCTAGACCTGCAGTGTACGATGATTGTAAGTGTTGCAAGGCTCCGAGGTGTGTTATTGCAAGAGCGGAAGTTGTCCAGAGAGTCGCTGCGGATGCGATGTGGATATGTTGTCTTCTCTACATTGTTATCCTACTACTTTTTGTTTTGATTCTACGGTCATAGCCGTATATCTATTTTGTTTCCAAATCATAATGTAAAATCAATGTGATTATATGAAGCAATACAATTTTTATATTCTCGAGCAATGCAATCTTGTTACTTTCATTGTATTGATTTCTTATGATGGATTAAATACACAAATTCAAGTTCAATTAACTTTAAATTTTAAAATTGAAATAAATATAATAAATTAACAAAATATAATAAATATAATTAAATATAATAATAAATAATAAATATATTAAATATAATTAACATAGGTCAATAAAATATAATAAATATATCAAAACGGACTAATCATAAATTAATTTTTAAAAAAAATAAAAATAAAAAATCGGTGTCATATTCCAACTCTAATTTGAAATGAACAACCAAACGAAGAAGATGGAGACCCAAACTCCAATTCTAATTCGAAGTGCAGAACCAAACAGAGAATATGGAGACTTGCATTCTAATCCCAATTCAAAAATGTTCAACCAAACAGAGAATGAGAATTTCATAAATTCCAATTCCTATTTTCAATTTGACAATCAAACGGAGAATGTGGATTTACAAATCCATCTTCCAGGGCAACCAAACAGTCCCAAAAAAGCATAACCGGGGTTTGCATAACCAGGCTATAGATAACCATGATTTGCATCATTTTTCAATTCCCCAACCAAACAGACCCTATATAAAAATCTTAGATACATCCTTACTTAGAATTAATCTATGCTTATGCTGAAGGGATTAGGGATGCCTTCATTTTTAATGGCCCGTTGTTTATATTCTTTATATTCCTTGAAACAAAATGCCTTATAGCGTCGTGGATGATCATCGTCTATTAGTTCTTCCGGTGCATAAATTTGTGCATCGTCTGCAAAGTGCATAAAGAATGCAATAGACAGTCGGTAATTCCACCCTCCATACCTAACTCTGTGCATGGCACTCTTATATCTGCAATTGCTCCAAATCTGCCATGCCCACAAATATCACACATTCATAATATAACAATTATTTGGTTACATAAATCTCTATGTTTCCAAAATTGATATTGTCAAAAAATTTCTTTAAAAAATATCTACATTTCACCTCCAAAGAGTCCCCAACATTAACAGAAAATGAATCTTTTAGAGGCTTGACAGCAGCCCACATCCCTTCCTTTGTGAGGACCTCAAGGCCTCCCATGTGATCCTGGTATAGAATTGTCAAGCAAGAGAAATCCTTGTGGCCCCTCAATGGCAATGTTGAGGTCGGGGCAATGGGAGGTGTGTAATAGTTCATGCGAACATTTCCATCTAATGATTTTTCCAATGCAACATCTAATCCCAAACTATCAACAATAAGCTTGACAAGTGTTTTTGCAAGCTCTTCCACCTTGCAACTGTATTCCTTCACCGCTTTACTGAAGAAACAACAACCAAGTAAACAGGAGACTTTAAGCTGGTTAAAGTTTTCTTAATTTATGTTAATATTGATCTAAATTATAGATTTTAATTGTGTTTATTGTTTGAATCAATGTTTTGGGTTTTATTGTACAATTCATTATTAGGATAGTGAGCTAGAAAAGAGAAAATTATTTAAGATATTGATTTAAAAAGATAGACACGGTTAAAATTCGAAAGCCTTCAAGCATAAAGCTCAACTATTATTTTCTATCTAAAATACACAAACGGGTCATTCTTTAACACCATTAGAAATGTCTTAATAGCATTATAATAATCATCATAGTTATATAATGGTTTGTTAAGAATCAATTGCAGTTTTTGTAAGCAATTTGTATCTTCTCATGAAGCACATACAATTGAATTGAAAGTAAACTCTATTTTTAAAACAACATATGTCCAAAGTTGACAACCACTGTTCCATAGGAAAAAGAAGATTTCTTATGTATCTTGGTATGGAACTAAGGTAAGTATTAGGCACACACAGAATAAAAATAGTTGTCTAGTATAAGCACACATACCATATTATAAATTACATTACAAAATCAAGAAGTGCATTGATCAAGTACTTGGATTCAAAGACATGCAGATTATATGTGCCGCCTACTGATCAAGTACTTTGATTCACAGGCATACAGATCGTATGACTCGACAACATAAGTTTAAGGACTTGTCATCTTTGATAAAAAGCTACTTGTACATAAGTCATTGGAGCTGAAAAATGTGAAGAATACATAAATAGACAAGATGAATTTGAATGAGAGTTTAAGTAAGATGACTATTTTAAAAGAATCAACTACACAAGGGAAAGAGTAATTGCTATGTAGATTAACGATTAAAGAAGACATTGTATTAGCTGAGCTGCTGAAGTAATCTTCCAAGGATTGATGGTTTTTCTGTAAGATGGATAGCTTCATTGCTATGCTAATTCAAATATCTATATTGGGTAAATTACTGAGTGAGCTATAATTTTAGGATTATATGATTCTTGTGAGCAGTAGTTTCAATTAGATTTTTATAAAATCTAAATTATTAATTGAAATTGAGATGATCACTTATGGTAGAATTTATTATTGTTTAAGCATTCTTTAGAAGAGTTATATTGAGAATATTCTTAAGATCCTTCATAAATTTATGATACAATTTAGTTAGATTTTGAAGATGTGGGAAGAAGTTTACATTAATATAATTTTTAAACATAAAAAATTCTATATATGCAATAGTTTGTAATAGACTTTGATACAACAAATTCAAAGAATGTTGTAACTTAGTTTTGAAGTAACCTTAGATTGTATCATCTTTTAACAGTAAAAAAGATTTTCTAGATATTTGTGAGAAACAATTAAGATTGAGATCACCTTTATTGTATGAGTTTCAGAAATTCCACAAAGCTTATGAATATAGAATATTGTGAAAAGAGGATTCAAACTTCAATTAAGAATATAATCATACCAGAAATCCGGGTTCCGTTGAGGCCACAGAGCGTCTGAAATTCTGTGGATTGAATCAGAAAGCAATAGGCGAGAGAAATACATGGACTCCCTGTATGGAAACACAGCAGAGCGCCCTGTATACCCATCAAAGTAACTGGAAAAAACGGCCTTCTCTTTCTCCTCTGTAGGCAACGTAAATAGATCGCGAGAAACTGAATCAATCGCCTGAATGAAATCTGGCTTCACTCCATGATTTATCACGTTGAAAAATCCCCAATTCTCACATGCCTCTCTGATTTGTTTTGTGAGTTTGGAATGCCCCTGTTCTGAACTTAGCAGAGCCAGATCTACGAGGGGAAGCTCGATTTCAGTCTCGCCCATATTCATGGCAGCCATGATTGAAGAAATTACTGTTTTGCCTTCAAATAAGTTGCAGGCCGTACCAAATGGGTTTACCCAACCTTCATTGGGTGGGCTAGTTTAGCTGGGGCAGAGCATCCTGTAGCCAACTACCATCTCAGACACGAGGCTAACGAATCCTCTTCACCTGAAAACCAATGACGAGTTAGTTTTAAAAACAACATGGAGTATAATATTGATTTAGATGAGTTAGTCTTGAAAACAATATAAAAATAGTAACTAGTGTAATATTGATTTAGATGGGTTAGTCTTGAAAACAATATAAAAATAGTAAGTATTGATTTAATTACTGAGATGGGGCGCTGGTTAAATAGCCGAATATTTGCACCGGCCTCACTAGCAGTTCTGTTTCATTGTACTTTCGAGTTGTAAGAGATTCAAATTAAATGAATGTGATAGGTAGGAGATCCATATTTATCTATTAAATGAAGTTAATATAAAGATCAAATGAATTTATTAAATAATTTAAAAATAAATATTATATTTGTTATAAATAAATATAAAATTCTAAATAATTTATTTTCCTCGTGTTGATTTCTTTGGCTCTCAAATTCGATACCGAATTACAATTATGATAACAGATAGACTCAAAAATCAAGACTGATTATATAGATTTTAGGACTTCAACAGATTCTTAAGATTAAAAGGCACTGATTAATTTTTTATAGACAAGATTTGACAAAGTTGATTTATGGTAAGGAAATCAATGTAAAATTGACTGCTCAAATTGGAAAGACAAAGTGGATTGAGATTGACACAATTAATTTATTAGTTGGATTGAAGTGTGTTGGAGAGATAATTGAAATTAAATAACTAAACAAGTATTTAATTATGAGTGAAAAATAGGGGGATTAATTTAATTAAATGATAAAGATTATCTAATTAATTTTTTGATTGATTAAAAGAGAGTTAGTGAAAGTGGCATTAGACAATTTTAGTTGTCTACATTTTGCCCCTCTTTAAGATGATGTGATTTTGAGTGTGGTTTCAAATAATACAACATAAAGAAATTGCCCCAATATGCCTCAAGGGGAACAAAGTGACGATGATGTAATATGATGCTCTTGTACCATCCTAAATTGTAAGCACCTAAGATGTGTATACAATTTCATGATTGTTTAGCACCCGCCTTAGTGTTTTTTAATAGTAGGACTTCATATGACACTTAATGGACACCTGAAATCAAATATAAGTCCTCTAGCATCTCAATTTCGTTCAAAATTGAGGTAAGCCCTTGTTTCTAAGTGCACACTATGTTGGAATAATCAATCCCTAAGATTACTGAGAGGGCAGGGGGGGTGAATCACTAATCTACCAATAAACACAAACCTGATCTGATAAAACTTATCCTTCAAATCCTCACCACATGCATGCAATAAGTAGCATTTACTTGTAGTAAAACATACACCAAAAAATGAGAATCCACACAAATTCAACATATAACACAACTATTTTTATGTGGAAACCCAAAAGGGAAAAACAACTATGGGGATGATTCTCACGAGTAATAAAGTACTCTTTTGAAGTATGCTCAGTTAAGAGCTTAGCCCTGTTAGGAGCTTACAATAAAGTTTAGTTAAGAACAAACCCTTTTAGGAGTCACCCGGTTAAGGGATTTACCTCTAGCCTTGTTAGGAGCTTTACCCTGTTAGGAGTAGCCTTGTGAAATGATGACTTCAAACACTAGCTAAAGTGCCACCATGTTAAAGGATTTACAAAAAATATATGTTAGGATCTACCCAATTAAGGGATTTAATTTACTACAACTGTTAGGGAACAACAAGAAGGTTGATCTAGAAAATAGCACCAATCCTTGCTTGTACAGATCCAATTAGGCTCACACTTCTTCCTCTCTTGTAGATTCACCTCTCCTCTGAATCACACCCCTTGATTTACTATCTATCTCTGCCATACACACAATCTCTACTGCTTATTTTTTCACTCTCTAAACACTATATTTCAAAATGATATTAATACATTTACAATTTAATTAGGGCATATGGCCACCTAAATATTACATCTGAAATTCAAATTTTGTTCCATAGAAGTCCACCAAACAAGTTGGAATTTTCCAACTCGCACCGACATCAAGATCCAATCGCACTTCGATTTGACACCAAAAGGTCAAACATATTACACTTCCTTAGGTTCATGCACCTCTTCATGAATTATTGATCAAATAAACCAATAAGAATCATACCTAACATTCCACGTAATCTTAGACATGTCATCACATATTCTGGAATACTCAACCATCTTCACAAACTTATTTGCCTTCACTGATTAAGGATCTAACTGATTAATATTCACTATTCTTTCCTTCTTCACTATTTGAACTTCAAAATCTTGTAACTATGTCCTCCAATCACCAATCTTGATGCTATTGCAACAACAATCCAATAATATCATCAAGATCACACACCTTTAATCGCAACACTTGGTTCCATTCCTCAAGAAAAGGGGGAGCAACATTTTCAAGAACATTATATACCTAGTTAAACTTCTCAATATAAAGAAGGCAAATGGGGTTACAAGGTACAATTTTGGAACTGTATATTGTGGCTCTGGCTTGTAGATGATAGTAAAAGAAGGCCCATGAGGCTATAGCAAGTTATTTCTAGAATATTGTAATTTCATTTCATTTCAAATAATAGAAAACAAGTGGTTCTATTTTTGTAATTTCTAGTTTATTTCTCTGTTGTGTTGTGTGTGTTTGGGTGAGTAAGGTGAGTAACCTTCATCAAAGTGGTCCCAAGAATGGAATCTCTATGTGATGCACATCCATCTAGATTTTTATAGGTGCAACACATAATTAAAAAAATATAACATTACAAATATTATGCAAGGCTTACAACATATTTTCCCAAAACCATAAGAAACATGACTAAAAGTTTAAAAAACCAAAAGCACACTAAAGTTCTTCATGCTAAGATTTTTATACAAGACTAAAGGATCAAGTGGACATGTATTCAACGCCTCCTTTATTCTAATAGAAATATGGATGTTCTAAGGACACTAAGGATATCAAGATTGTAGTAATAACTCACGACCATATTGCTTATAGCATCCAATATGTATACTGGCCCATTTTAAAATTCAAATGAAATAAAATAATTAGGTCAAAATTATCAACCACGTAATGCAATACTACAATAGAACTACAATCCATAAGGAAGAATACCTTTGTGACATTTTTTTCTCTTAAAAACTAATGCGTGGAACACTATAAAATTATATCACCAAGCTCTTGCCCTTCTATTTTTAAGGTGGTGATCAATAGAAATCCAAATAAAATAAAAATCTAGGGAATTGTGATATTATTTTTTATTAATTTAAGCATCCTAGCAAGGGCATTGGCCCTTACACCACCATAGCTCAAGGGTTGTCTAGAACAACTATTTACAACAAGGTTGACAAAAGACAATTAACAACAGACTAACAACACAACTTCTAACCCACATCAAGAGTGGGTAGACATCTCACCACAATCTAGGAAGGAGAGTGAGAGTATGCAAAGTGATTTTTTTCTTCACCTAAGGCCAACTATCCGAACAATACTTTCAAGAGGGTCCCCACCATAAGGGTAAGGTGGTGGAGCCATCTTCGAAAGAGAATAAGCAACAAGAACAAAGGGTTGACAATGTTGTGCCTCAACAGCCAAGGGTTTGCACAAACTAGGAGTAGCAATAGTCGAAGAAGGGTCCACGTGGCTAGAGGGGACTACATCAACAACAAGAGGTGGAGTCGAATCCACCAGGTCAAAGGATGCCAACTCAGTAGAAGAATCACCCTATGGGGAGTCATCATCAACCTGTGAAGAGTCATTAGAGGAAGAGTCAAAGGCTCAAACAATCAAATTATCATTATTTGTGTCCCTCCACCAAGTGGCATCACCTCTTTGATGTGCTAGAGAACAAATATATGTGATATTATTAGCAAGATTAAACTATGTATTTTTTGAGTTAAACTCATTGACCAATATTTTATTAGTTCACACAAGGAAAACTCTTATGAGAATGAATTATATAACTAAAACTCATTGCATCTAGGTGATGCTAATATGGTTGAAGCATCAAAATTTCTTGAGAGGCCACCAATCAATGTACTACTCTCCCTAAAAAAGTTAAAATTATTCATTAGTGGGATTCTCTTGCTTAGGTACTTAGGAAATCTTCTATTACAATGTGAGTAAAAGTCGAAAATGTAAGATTGGAAAATTAAAATTACTTAAACAAGAAAGAATACAAGTAAGAGAATAATACTTGAACAATACTACAATTAGCATGTCAAACAATTCTCTAGCTATTTTTTGTAAATACAATCATGACTAAACAAGTAACAAATATTGTAATACCAAACAAGTTTCCAATTTTTCATAAGTCTTATTGGTTTATGATATTCAAACCCCTTTTTGTTAGGACTATTTTGGCTTAAATATCCCTCTATGCTTTTACTTGCCTAGGTGTCTCATCAAAAATCACACTAATAGATGAGTTATGTTGGCACTC
The DNA here is from genome assembly GCA_027943335.1 of Chamaecyparis obtusa. Lineage (NCBI taxonomy): Eukaryota > Viridiplantae > Streptophyta > Pinopsida > Cupressales > Cupressaceae > Chamaecyparis > Chamaecyparis obtusa. The sequence goes on along the minus strand of BSBK01003961.1, from coordinate 30,601 downwards.
TTGCAAAATTAGAGTTTATTTTTCCACTCTTGCAAAATTAGATTTTATTTTTCTAATTAAGAGGGTTTATTTCTCTATCCTATTCAAAATACCAAGTATTTCATGGCTCAAGTACTTTTTTTCTAATTCATTGCATTGACTTGCTATTGCTCATTAGCAGTTACCTAAATTATAACTTGTCTTTTAATGTTGTTGAGTAACTAGCCCCTTGTCCTTAGTAACCATATGTTGACAATTTTCTATATTATTTAATAAATCCTTAAAGTCATTCCTTTAAGCATCTCATGATAGCTTTAGTTATTCTTCACACAAAATGGCACGACCAAAAACACAAATATGCATAATGCAATGTATTTTTAGTATGTTTTTGGTATTTTTATAGTATTGTGGAGGTGTATCATGAGGACTTGACTAGTAAAAATTGCGTGAAAGTCTTTCGTGGTTTGTAAATTTTGGTTATCATACATTTTTGTACAAACATGCTATTCTGTGTGGAGACTAGAGCCACCTCCCTCAATGATGGTCCATGTCTTATGTTGAATTAGCATCCATTTGTTGTCTTTTTACAACAAATAATTGTGGTTATTGATGAGGTACAAATCTATGGTTGATCAAAATATTGATGAGTATTGGTATTAGAGTGGGTCTCAACTCCTCATTTCCTCTTGATTTATTGTAGACTTTAGTAGAATGTCATGCTTTTCCATGTTGTAGTTCTTGATTAATATTGTGTGATATCATACTCTTTAATATTTTATCAGGAAAAGTCTATAATGCTATGAAATGAAGTCACACATGTCTCAAGCCCCTAGTATGCTCAACCTTGTTCCAATGAAGGCTTATGATAATGTGATCCACATGGCTAGCTATCACTCATTCTGGGATATTAAGAGATATAAAAGGATCATCCAATTGTAATTGTGATGCAATGATAGACAAACGTGTGTCCATCATATTTTTTGAGTCCAATCTTCTATACATGATTAGTTGTACCAGAGATAAGGGTTTCGTGAGCTCTCATGTGTTGTCATTTCTTTTGATTTCTAGAAAATGACTAAAAGAGAAAAAAACCTCATTGAAAAAACAAGAAAGTGAGAGGAGGGAGAAGATGTAGAGCTTGCATAACAATGATACTCACAGGAACCTTTTAGTTTCAATTTTCATTTTTGAGTATAGGTAGTTTGATTTTGTAACGATCTAGGTTCATCTCAAATGTGTAATAAAAACTTGTAATCTTTGTAGTATGTTTGATTAATAGTAGAATCAATATTAGTTGAATATTTCATTGAATGTTCAATTGCATTTTTGAAGAATGTTGTTAGTTTCCTCATATTGATGTTTTTAAAATCTTTGTAATGATATTGTATGGTATTTTTTCAACATAATAATAAAGTACATATGCATGCTCTAGGATTACTAATTAGACTCATTTTATATTATACATCTATTTAGATTTATTTTTTAAATGTATGTGTAGAGATCAACTTGCTTTTATATTCATAATATCATAGTCTTTTGTGATATCTTTAGTATGGTATCACCTTCAATTTAGTTATTGCATCTTTTCAATGAATTTAAAGCTATATTGCCCCACTAGATAAAGGCATTGATTTGCCTCTTATTTTCTCTCCCCCACAATCCTCAACACACTAGAATCGATCAAATCAAACACATTTCCAAGTTCATTAGTTTAGTGTGCTTTGAACTGTCATGTCTATATATGCAATAGTATTATAAGGGGTTATCATAAAATGCACCTTCAAATACTTGTATAGCAGGTTGCATATTTATAAGATGTTTATCCTCAAATGGCAAACCTATCACACAGATATATTGTGACACGAGTATTGGCATACAATGTACATTAGGTATAGCATGCATTGAGGGAGTGCTCATTCTATTTATCATCAACCCAACATCTTAGGGAAAACCTCATTGATTTTCCAAAGCCAAATGTGAAAGTCTTACCCACCTTAAGCTTTTTTCCTTAGCTACCCAATTTGAAGATAGGTTTGTGGTGATCTCCTCAAGTTTGACACCATGCTAGCACTTGAGAGATTACCAAACCTTTGATATTATGGGCTTACAACTTAGATCACCAACATATTATATTAAAAAAGCTAGAGCGATTTCAAATGAACTATCTAAACAAATGAAAGATTAAAATGTGCTTTTGAAAATTCTAAAATTTGGCATCTTAAAACCGTAAAACTTTCCCACATTTATGTAATGATCCAACATATCTTAAAGGTTCAAATAATAGAATACATAGATGTTATAAGATAGAAGGAGAAAAGATATGATAAAAAATGAGAAACACTTGAATAAACACATTCACTTGCAAAATATTTGAGATTTGTAGCATTACTTGGGAGCTACAGATAAGAAGAACTAGTAACAAACCTTGCACCAAAGCCATCTACATGTTTATGTGCCATGATAGCTTAGCACAACACATTTTACTATGCATATAAAAATAGCGAAAGAAATATAAATAAATTATTATGTTTATTAAGACATTACAAGAACTTTTAATCAAATGATCAAGATAAATGATCATGGATCATATTAAGTGATAGTAACTGAAATATAATTGATGTATTATATAGAAGTCTTATAAGAATTAATCTATGCTTATGCGGAAGGGATTAGGGATGCTTTCATTTTTAATGTCCCGTTGTTTATATTCTCTATATTCCTTGAAACAAAATGCATTATAGGATCGTGGATGATCATCGTCTATTAGTTCTTCTGGTGCATAAACTTGTGCATCATCTGCAAAGTCCATGAAGAATGCAATAGACAGTCGGGAATTCCACCCTCCATACTTAACTCTGTGCATGGCACTCTTATATCTGCAATTGCTCCAAATCTGCCATGCCCACAAATATCACATATTCAGAATATAACAATTTTTTGGTTACTTAAATCTCTATGTTTCCAAAATTGATAATGTAGCAAAATTTCTTTAAAGATATTTCTACATTTCACCTCCAAAGTATCCCCAACATTAATAGCAAATGAATCTTTTAGAGGCTTGACAGCAGCCCACATCCCTTCCTTTGTGAGAACCTCAAGGCCTCCCAGGTGATCCTGGTATAGAATTGTCAAGCAAGAGAAATCCTTGTGGCCCTTCAATGGCAATGTTGAGGTCGGGGCAATGGGAGGTGTATAATAGTTCATGCGAACATTTCCTTCCAATGATTTTACCAATGCAACATCTAATCCCAAATTATCAACAATAAGCTTGACAAGTGTTTTTGCAAGCTCTTCCACCTTGCAACTGTATTCCTTTACCACTTTACTGAAGAAACAACAACCAAGTAAACAGGAGACGTTAAACTTCCACAGTTTATGTTAAAGTTTTCTTAATTTATGTCAATATCATCTAAATTATAAATTTTAATTGTTTTTATTGTTTGAATCAATATTTTGGATTGTATTGTATAATTGATCATCAGAATAGTGAGCTAGAAAAGAAAACATTATTCAAACTATTTATTTAAAAAGAGAAAAGATAGTTAAAATTCAAAAGCATTCAAACATAAAGTTAAACAATTTTTTTTAATCTAAAATACATGAACATATGTTCATTCTTTAACACTATTAGAAATGTGTAAATAGCATCATAATAATCATCCTAGTTATGTAATGTTTTGTTAAGAATCAATTGTTAGGTTTTGTAAGCGATTTTTATCTTCTCATGAAGCACATAAAATTGAAAGTAAATCCTATTTCTAAAACAACATATGTCCAAAGTTGACTATCACTTTTCCATTGCAAAAGTTTTGGGCACACATAGAGTTTTTAGTTGTCTAGTATAAGCACACATATTATAAATTACATTACAATCAAGAAGTGCATTGACCAACTGTAGGTTTTGTAAGAAATTTGTATCTTCTCATGAAGCACACACAATTGAATTGAAAGTAAACCCTATTTCTAAAAAAACATATGTCCAAAGTTGACTATCACTTTTCCATTGCAAAATTTTTGGGCACACATAGAGTTTTTAGTTGTCTAGTATAAGCACACATACTATAAATTACATTACAATCAAGAAGTGCATTGACCAATTGCAGGTTTTGTAAGCAATTTTTATCTTCTCATGAAGCACTTACAATTGAATTGAAAGTAAACCCTATTTCTAAAACAGTATGTGTCCAAAGTTGACTACCACTGTTTCATAGAAGAAGAAAAAAAAAGAAGAGATTTCTTATATATCTCGATATGGAACCAAGGTAAGTATTGGGCGCACACAGAGTTTTTAGTTGTCTAGTATAAGCACACGTAGCATATTATAAATTACATTACAAAATCAAAAAGTGCATTGATCAAGTACTTGGATTCAAAGACATACATATTATATGTGCCTACTGATCAAGTACTTTGATTCATAGGCATATAGATTGTATGACTCGACAACGTAAGTTTAAGAACTTGTTATCTTGGATGAAAAGCTAGTTGTAGATAAGTCAATGGAGTTGAAGAATGTGAAGATCAGTACATAAATATACATGATGAATTTGAATGAGGGTTTAATTAAGATGACTCTATTTTAAAAGAACCAACTACACAAGGGAAAGAGCAATTGCTATGTAGATTAAAGAAGACATTGTATTAGCTGAGCTGCTGAAGTAATCCTCCAAGGATTGATGGTATATTGATGGATAGCTTCATTGCTATGCTAATTCATATATCTATATTGGGTATATTATTGAGTGAGATATAATTTTAGCATTATATGCTGATAATAATATTCTTATGAGCACTAGTTTCAATTAGATTTTTATAAAATCTAAATTATTAATTGAAATTGAGATCACTATTTATGGTAGAATTTATTATTGTTTAAGCATTCTTTAGAAGAGGTATGTTGAGAATGTTCTTTAGATCCTTGAGAAATTTAAGATAAGATAAGATAAGATAAATTTATTAATGTCCAACAAGAGATCCCAAGGGTCTATGGGACTGAAGAGTGTACAATACAAAAGACCACCAACAGCAATAGCACCAAGCGGTGCCAAGGAAAGAAAGCAAACAGGAAAAACAAGAGATACAAGAAGAAGCAAGGAGCAGAAGAGTGAGGCAAGGACTAAGGGTCCTTCCTCGGTAAAAAGAAGCCAAGCACCGAAGGGTATGGACTAGGGCGAGAAGGTGCCCTAAACCGCCACTGAGAAAAGCTGGGAGGGTGCCACTGATAGAATTTAGTTAGATTTCTTAATAGAAATGTGTTTGAAGATGTAGGAAGAAATTTACACTAATACAATTTTTTTTAAGCATAAGAAAGTCTAGATATGTAACAGTTTGCAATAGACTTGATATAACACATTCAAAGAATGGTGTAACTTAATTTTGAAGTAACCTTAGATTTTATCATCTAGCAATATAGTAAAAAGATTTTCTAGATATTTGTGAGAAACACTTAAGATTGCGATCACCTTTATTGTATGAGTTTCAAAAATTCTATAAAGCTTATGAATATTGTAAATCAATTAGGTATGACATGTTAATGATTGTAGGAACAATAATAGATTATTGTTTCATTTTGAGTAGTAGATTATAATGTCTTAGATAAGTAATAAACAACAAACAAGTTGACTTTTTAGTATTCAAGCATGGTACATATAAGCTTGATAAGTAGGAGATATATTCCACGACAAGTCAATTTGTGATATTGCTATCACAATTCAACTGTGTAGTTTTTTTAGTCAAACTCATTGACTCATGTTTCATGAACAATGGTTCACACAAACCCATCTCTTACGAGAATGAATGGAACACTTAGCACTCATTGCATCTAGGTGATGCTCACAGAGGTGAAGCACCGGGACTTCCCGAAAAGTCACCCATCCTAGTACTACTTCAACTTGAGTACGCTTAACTACAGAGTTTCCTCCATGGTTAAACCCACTCTACTTATCCCAATACTAATTTGCAAGTAGAGTGTGTTTAACCATGGAGGAAACTATGTAGTTAAGCGTGTTCGAGCTAGAGTAGTACTCGGATAGATGACCTCCCGGGAAGTCTCGGTGCTTCACCTCTGTGAGCATCACCTAGATGCAATGAGTGCTAAGTGTTCCATTTATTCTTGTAAGAGGTGGGTTTGTGTGAACCACTACTCATGAAACATGGGTCAATGAGTTTGACTAAAAAAAACTACACAGTTGAATCGTGATAGCAATACCACATATAAGCTTGTCAAATTATGAAATAATTAGTTTAGTTATAAAAGTTACTAAAGAATATTGAACCTACTTAGACCTATTTTACAATTTTGAATATGATAATTATTTGCTATTCTTTAGATAAAAGATAGTAAGTGTATATTAAATTAGATTAAATGCGATGACAAATAACTCAACCATTTATTACAAAACAAAACGTGTATTGAAATGCAATATCATTTTCTTTTTGAAAAAAAAGTCAAAAGAAGATAATATAAAGATTAAATGCTATGCAACATAGATAATGGTAGCAAATATATTTGCTATATTAGTTTCTAGATTGATTGTGTAGAAGTTTTTACCATCAACATTTCCGATCATACTACATGATCCATCAACAGGATGTAAGAGAGCAAGAGCAAAAGGATGGATCATGTAGTATGGATCTGAAACGTTGATGGTAAAAAATTCTACACAATCGAATCCAGAAACTAATATAGCATATGTATGGATTGTGGAAATCTAATAGATTTGAGCAAATACATTGACAATATACGAGATCAAATTTTGAAATGAGGATTCAATATTCAATTAAGAATATAATCATACCAGAAATCCGGGTTCCCTTGAGGCCATAGAGCGTCTGAAATGCTGTGGATTGAATCAGAAAGCAATAGGCGGGAGAAAGTCATGGACTCCCTGTGTGGAAACACAGCAGAGCGCCCTGTATAGCCAGCAGATAAAGTGGAAAAATCGACCTTTTCTTTCTCTTCTGTGGGCAATGTAAATAGATCACGAGAAACTGAATCAATCGCCTGAATGAGATCTGTCTTCACTCCATGATTTATCACGTTGAAAAATCCCCAATTCTCACATGCGTCTCTGATTTTTTTTGTGACTTTGGCATGCCCCTGTTCTGAACTTAGCAGAGCCAGATCTACGAGGGGAAGCTCGATTTCAGTCTCGGTCATATTCATTGCAGCCATGATTGAAGAAATGACTGTTTTGCCTTCAAAAAAAGTTGCAGGCCGTACCAAATAGATTTCCCCAACCTTCATTGGGTGGACTAGTTTAACTGGGGCAGAGCATCCTGTAGCCAGCTACCATCTCAATAATTAAATCAATACTTACCATTTTTATATTGTTTTCAAGACTAACTCATCTAAATCAATATTAAACTAACTCGTCATTGGTTTTCAGTTGAACAGGATCAGTTAGCCTCGTGTTTCTGTATCTAATTGTCAATTGGTACCAACTAGATTTTAAATAGCAAGTGCACAAAGATAATAAAGTCAGGGTTGAATATTAGAATACTAAAACAATGAATTTAGTTAGGGGATTGAATGAAAAAAAGATAAAAGGTAATAAAGTTAGGGTTGAATATTAGAATACTAAAACAATGAATTTAGTTAGGGAATTAAATGGAAAAAATGATAAAAGGTAATAAAGTTAGGGTTGAAATAAAAATATGGTTTTGTAAATTTTTGTTCGAAATAAATTTTTCAGTGTTGAAACTCTAGATCGTCAAATCGTATTATTATCAAAAATGAAGTATATAGATTCTACTGGAAATCATGCTCTTCTTCCCATACGAAGGTCTAAAGAGAACCATGTCATGCAGAAAATGAATGGAAGACATTTTCAAGGTCACGCAAATCGACTCATGATAAAGGTCTATGCCCTTTCTTTGTTCCTACATCCAATCGCTTTTCGGTCCTAATGCCTTCTTCCCCTAGGGTTTTTCCTGGGGTTTCTTTTCGAGAGAAGCATTCAAATGGACTTCATTATGAGGGAAATAATAACCCTATCCCTATTAGATCTGATAACCCTAGGCAAAGTAAAACCAAACCTTATTCTCACCCCTCCTCTAAGGGATCAGAAATATACTCTCCTCCTCATCGCATATCTGGAACCCCATATAAACCCTGCTCAACTCAAATTAATGCTAATAGGGATATGGTTATCCCTTCGAATCGCCTGGATGACTCTCAAACCGACACCCTAAAGAATCGACCATCTTCGACGAATGCTCTAGTTGACTTTGGTAAGATTTTTTCTCTTAACGACACGACAAAAGGTAATATTTACTCTCCTCCTCGTAGAAGATTTGGTGTGGAAGGGCAAATGCATAGTTGCTTTAATAATGACAAATATGGTGTTCTAACTCATAAAATGACCAATACTCTATTTTCGGATAACCCTAACCAAAAAAAGAAAACCATGAAATTAGAACTTAAACATGGACTAATAGAAGAGACAAAAAAAATTATGTGCAGCCTTTGGTTTAATATGCAGATAGAATGGATTTGGAATACCAGTAGGCAAGATTGCGGAATGGCTGAAAGGAGAACTGTGAAATAAGGTAAGTATTGTTATACTTCCTGAAAATTTCATACATATAGATTGTAATAGTAAAAAATTGAAAGAAAAATTACTTGCTAAAGGAATAGAGACATAGATTTTACAACCCTAGACTAGATTCCCTTCTTCAATCCCTCTAATTTGAAGGACTTTTGTGTAGAAAGGGAAATTCTCCTTAAAAATCTCCCAGTGGAATTCTCCAAGGAAGAAACATTAAGAAAAATAGGAAATTGCATAGGTAAATTCGTAGGTTTTATAGAAACGGAGTAGTTTCATGCTAAAAGAACCATAATTGTAAGAATGAACTTAAATATTAGTTATATTCCACCTATTGAAATATGTTGCAAATTATCATCTATTCTCAAAACCCCCACAATAGTAGAAAATGTATATGGTTTGAAAGAAGGTACGGATTTCCAAACCCCTATTAAGCAAAGTAACCATGAACAAATTAGTAATGTGAAAGCAAAATCAAAGATCATACCCGTACATAATTGTAGCAAGAGTAGGAATCCTGATAAAGCTAATCAAACACCAAAACAAAATATAAAAATAACTTTTCTCAATAACATAGGAGGATTTGTGGTAGAATCAAAAGGCATTATTGTTGAAATTGAGGAACCCATTGGGAACCTAAACTCTGAACATTCGAGATCTATTAGTAATACCAAGATAAAAAAGGACAAAAGAGAAAGTTATGACTCTAGACTTAATTAGGTAGCTATTCACCATACCAGTACTTTAATTAACACTCATTCAAATAAGGAAGAAGCCCTATGTACTAATATGGTTTTCTATACCGACACACCATCTGAAAATCAATTAAGTCTAGACTAGGACAATAGGGAACTTAGCCAGGAGGAAAGAGTACAGAATATTGAGCATAAATTGCAACTGGTAGGAGGAATAATGGAAGATCTCAGGGAAGTCCATACTGATATTATAGAAGAACTGTTGCAATGGCATAAGTATGATAGGAATAGGAAAAGTGAGGAAGATAGCATAGAATCAGAGAAAGTTCTAAATAATGTGATAAATCACTCAATTCCAATTGAATTGGAAACAACCTACACAGTTATAAAAATTCCATTTAATAAAGAAACAGTAAAAGAAGAATATGGAAAAGAAATTATTGACTTAGAAGATGGACTAAACTCAGATTATAACGAATTAATACAACAAGATAATGACAGTACTTTGACTGCTCCAAATATTCAGATACATACAGAATTAAGAAAAGAAAACCATCAAGATGAGAATTTGAGAGGAATCAAGGAAATTACAGAATGCATTAATGGAATTACCAACATAGATAGGCAATTGGGAATTGCTAGTACTATTGATGGACTCTCAAATCTAGTAATATCAAAACAAAAGAAGCATGGAAGGAAATCCATCTATGAGTTAAGATGTCAGGATGGGAATGTTGATAACCAACCAAAATTAACTGATATTTTGAATGCAAGGAAGGGGAAGATCCTTCCCACAGTGCAATGAAAATCACTACATGAAATGTTAGGGGACTTAATGCCTCTAACAAGAAAAGATTATTAAAAAGAAACCTTAAAATTTTTGAATCTGAAATCATTTTAATCCAAGAAACTATATTAAATAAGGAAGATAGTAATATTTTTAGCCAAAAATTAGGTATATGGAAAACAGAAATGATTTACTCAGAACGAGCATCTGGTGGCCTTGTTATTTGGGATCCTAGGAAAGTTGTACTTGAGTTCATTATCAAACAAAGGAATTGGTTAATGGGAACTGTAAAAAGTGTTAGGAGCTCACTTAAATTTAACATCTTCAACATTTATGGACCCACTCATAACAATGATAAAAGAGAACTATGGAAGGTATTGGAAAATCAATTAAATAATAACCAGAATTAATATCAAATATTTGGGGGCGACTTCAATGCTATTCTTGACAGTATAGAGAAATAAGGAGGTTCTCAGTATGTATCACAATCTCAAAAAGATTTTAATCAATGGTTCATCAATAATCATCTTATTGACATTACAACAGCTAATGGTTAATACACGTGGAATAACCGTAGGGCTGGTTTTTGCCAAATTGCAAAAAGAGTAGATCGATTCCTCTTTAGTGGAGATTTAGGAACCTTTGGTTTTACCCTCTCTGCAGAAATACTTACCAATGTTGGATCAGACCATTTTCCTGTAAGACTTGACATTACGGAAAATGTCAAACCACTAAGAAGCCCCTTCAAATTTGAGTTTATGTGGTTTCAAGATTAAAAGTTTATGCAACTACTGGAACAATGGTGGAATCAGATAAAATTTATTGGATCAAGGATGTATTATTTTGTTACTAAATTGAAGATTATGAAAAAAAAGATCATTGATTGGAAGAAAGATAAATTTAATAACATCTTTGAAAACAAAACTAAAATTGGGAATGAAATTGAATCCTTAAATAAAGAAGTTATAGAGGAAGGTATGAATGAAATAAGCTATAACAGAGAAAAAGAATTAATGTCCAAACATGCGGAGATTCTGTTGAAGGAAGAAATATATTGGAAGCAAAAATCTCAAGAAACTTGGCTAAGTGAAGGAGATAATAATACAAAATTCTTTCACAATAGCGTTATGAATAGAAGGAATATAAATCGAATCACTAAAATCAAGGACATAAATGGGAACCAAGTGGAAAATCCAAATCTAATTTCACTAGAATTTGTGAATTATTATAAAAATATGTTAAATAATTATGAGTATGCAAAATTAGGCCCCCAAAATGAACTTTTAACATCCATCCCAAAAATTATTTCACAAAGTGATAATAAATGGCTAAATAGTAAATTAACTATTGATGAAGTTAAGACTGCACTCTTCCAACTCCATCCTGATAAATCACATGGACCTCATGGCTTCCAAGTCAGGTTTTTTCAAAAATGTTGGCACTTTCTTGGGAATGAAATATGGGAGGTTGTGGAGGCAACCAAAAACTCTAGCACCCTATTTACAAAAATCAGCAATACTTTCCTTTCACTAATCCCAAAAAAATATGATTATGAAGAACCTGGTGACTTTCGTCCTATTGCCCTTTGTAATAAGATATATAAAATACTATCTAAATCATTAGCTAACAGACTGAAAATTCTTCTCCCCAACATAATTGCATAAGAACAAAAAGATTTTGTTCCAAAACGTTCAATCTTGTATGGGATCATAATTGCACAAGAAATCATTCATACAACTCAATATAATAAAGAGCCATGTATGCTAATCAAATTAGACATTCAAAAAGCATATGATAAAGTTGACTGGAGTTTTATATGTAAATGTATGGAGGCTTTTGGATTTTCTGAACAATGGATAAATCTTATCTTTAATTGTATATCTACCCCCAAGATCTCCCTCCTTATCAATGGAACTCCTAAAGGTTTTTTTGATATATCCAGAGGTATCAGACAAGGAGATCCCATATCACCTTTCCTTTATGTCATCATGGCTGAGGCTCTAGGTAGAACTATAACCAAGGCACATCATGAAGGTAGGATTACAGGAGTTAAAGTCACTAATAATGTAACCAATATAACTCATCAATAATTTGCAGATGACACTATTCTCCTAGGAGTCAGCACTAAGAAGGAAGCTAAAGCCTTTAAAGATATACTTGTTGTATACATGAAGGCCTCTGGTCAAAGAGTAAACTCTAATAAATCTGAAGTTTTTTTTCTTAACACCTTGATGGCTAAAGATAGACAAAATTGTAATATCTTAGGCTATAAGATTGAAAATTGTCCATGCAAATACTTAGGAATACCTATAGACAAAGGAACTCATAATTCTAAACTCTAGGATTTAATCATTACCAAGATTCGGAACAAAAAAGAAAATTGGAAAGGAAAATGGCTAACCAAGGCAGGCAGGACTATTATGATCAAATTTTTCCTCACAACAATTCCTGCCTATCAAATGTCAGTCCTTCCTCTCCCTCGTAACATTAAGTCTTCCTTACATAAGCATCTCAGAGACTTCTATTGGCAAGGCTCTTCAGAAGAAAAGAAGCTTGCATTAATCAAGTGGGATAACATCTGCAAACCAACATCCCTTGGAGGCCTAGGAATCAAAAATTTGAAGTGGAAAAATAAGGTTCTTGGAGCTAAGATTGTATGGAGACTATTGCAAGAACCAAATAGTAAATGGCCTACAATCTTACTAAATAAATATATTCCCAATGCTAATCCAATTAATATATTTAGGTCTCGAAACCATGTCAAAGGTTCTCGCATATGGAACTTTATTATAGATAATAGGGATATTGTGAATAAAGGATTATCATGGGATATTGGTAAGGGTGAGGATGCCCTTTTTGGGAGGACTCGTGGGGAGGTTATATTCATATGAACAATATGGGGTTATCTCCTATAGCCATTGATACCCTGTGTAGATTATGGGATTATCAGGTCAAGGACTATATTTCATGAGTTGATGGAGTATCTTGGAAAGACCTTAACATCATTCTGATAGAACAACATGAAAGACAAAAGTTAGGAGAGATTCTCAATGAGCGATCTATCTCTCTCAAAAATAGAGAGGATAGATTAGTTTGGACAGGTTCAAATGATGGAAAATAAAGAGTTAGAAATGGATATCAAGCTATTGTTAAAGAACATAACATGGACACTTTGGATATTCCCTTGGACTTATGTTGGAATAAAGCATGCCTTCCCAAGGTTGGTATGTTCCTTTGGGAAGCCCTGAAAAAAATAATATTGACTGTGGATAGATTTAGGAAGTCAAGTTTTGAAGGACCATCCAAATGCCCCTATGCGAGCAACATGAGGTAACAAATAATCATCTTTTATTAAATTTCCCATATGTGCAAGAATGTTGGAACTGGATTAGAGGTTGTCTTGGATGGAGTTCTGCTATGGAAATGGATATTATTGACTTTCTCAAAGCATGGTCCATAATCAATAAATAAATATTATATAAAGACATTTGGATAATCTCCCCATCAATCTTGATGTGGGAATTATGGAAGGAACTCAACAAAATAATCTTTGTCAATCAAAAAATGGATTCTAAGTCACTCGTTAACAAGATTGAATCCTCTATTGTGGAGCTCCTCAACAATAGACTTAGAAATCTCATCAACCAAGAAAACTCCTTTTCATTTTGGGATAATAAAATTAAAAAAACATGGCAGAACCTTGTGATTCCCCCCTTTATGGTAAAGGTGGCCCCTCCAGCAAACAGGAAAGAAAAAATTGCAAATAGAAAACCCCTAAATTTGGATGGCATAAACTAAACTTCAATGGAGCCTCAAGAGAAAACCCAGGTTGTCATGAGCCATAATTGATATACTATTTCTTTAATACATATGTTTATATTTGTTCAATTATTGTGGTTAACATATTAAATATTATTTCTTTAATACATATGTTTATATTTGATCAATTATTGTGATAAACACTATTGTTAAAGATAACGACAATTAATCAATTTATAATATTTCAAGATAAATAATTATATAAATAGTATTAATAATCTATACATTAATAATATTATTATTAAACAAATATGGAAGTTATTATTATTATTATTAATACATATACCTTATACAAATTAATAAATATTAAATCCAAATATTTAATTATCAGCATTTGCTAATGGAAATTCAAATTAGTCCATCAACCAAGGGTCGTATACTATACAAGCAAGCCAATTGGACATATACAAATAAGGGAATGCTATCCAAAAAGAAAGGCAGCGTGGAAAATGAAGAAAAAGTAATCATTGGTGTGCAGAGTATTTTATAACGGTATGTCCTAACTTATTTTTTTATATTAAAGATTGAGAGTTCAGAAAAAAAAAAAAAGATTACATCCAAAAGAGGGGAGGCTAGGCCTCAACCCACCAATCGAAGAGTATCATCTAGAAAAAAAACACTAAACAAGCATTTTTAATACATAATTACAAAATGTAACAGCATGAGGGGGCATCCAAAAAAGAAGAGAACGCTCTAGTGAAGGACATCATCAAGATTTCCAATCCAAGTGGTCCATCCAAGAGAACCTTCCATCCAAACCACTTTCTTTCGCTCCAAAATCTGAGAGAACATATCCAGCCTATCAAATCTAGGACCATTATTGTCCCTAATGTCCTATATCAGCTTCCCAAGTGTAGCATCAAAGGTCGTCTGATTATCCACAATGGTAGCCCACTTGAAGCCATCCTTCATCTCATAGATGAACATAGACGCGTTTCCATCACGGAGAAACCTCAAAAACTTCTTGCGCTCTAGATTCAAGACACAATAGACCTGCGAAGCAATTTTGTAATGGGTGAGTTTTCTAAAAAACTCAGTAAGAGACCTATTAGTGCCTTGGAATTTAGATTCATTTCTCAATTTCCAAATATACCAAAGGATGAAAGGTGAAATAATTTGCTAAAATAGGTTAGCATCTTTGTAGAGCCCATCAATAAAACTAGTAATGATATCAAGAGTGTAAACATGCTTAGTAATAGAAAAACCAAACATAAGCCAAATCTCTCTAGAAAAACTACAATCAAAGAAAATGTGCCTCATAGTTTCAGGCATTCTGCAGATAGGACAAGTATCAAGGGCGGCTTGGTGATTCCTAATAGGTAATTTATCAAGGAGGAGCTGCCACTTGAAACATTTGATCTTAGGTGGGATGGGAGACTTCCACATGTAATCAAAGATTTTCTGCCAATCAAGAGAGCCGGTGGTACTATACCACACTGTGTTGATATGATCAGTCACAGAGGTATCATGGTTAAGAAATTTATAGATATCTTTAGCTTTAACATTGTTAAGGAGGGAACCATCTTTCCATCTAAAGGTGAGGTAACGATGGGAATCAATGTCAGTATCCCTAGGGAGTTTAAGGGTAGCATAGGCCATTTTAATCAGATTGTAAGTTCTTTTGTGAGAAGTAGGGAGAGCATAGTCCCGAGAAAGATTTTCCAGATGATAAGTTTGTTATGTTCCATAATATCCATGATGCATTTAATGCCTTTGTTAGCCCAGAGTCTAGCAGAGCACCCTTTCATAAGGGCAAGGGGCTTATCCAAGTGAAGAAGATTCCACCAAATAGAACATTCTCCTTGTAAGGTATGATTATAATCAAAACTAGAATTGGAAATGAAACCACGCACATTTTTCCAAGCCTTCCAAATGGATTTGAAAACCCAAGTGCCTTGAACAGACACTGGAAACCTACCAACAACCAAGTCACAAAAGGGGAGACCTTTCCATGACTTGGCAACTTTAGGAACACCATTTTGAATATTATTTCTGATAAGAACCTTCCAGGGCTCATCACCTTCAAGAGCTTGGAAGATCCATTTGGAGGCAAGGGACATTCCCTAAAGTCTAAGATCTTTTAGCCCAAGGCCACCAAATTTTTTCTCTAAGTGACACCAATCCCACTTAACTACATGGGTTTTTTATTTCCTTTACCATCCGACCACAGGAAATGATGGATGGCCTTTTGAATTTCAAAAATTTGATAATTTCTAAACATCCAAGCAGAGGAGTAGTAAATGTTGTAGGAAGACAATATTTTTTGACAAACCTAGACTCTTCCCGCAAGGGAAAGAAATCTATTGTTCCATTTGTTAAGCTTTTTGACAATCTTTTCCTTGACCCAAAGGCACATATCTTTAAGAGAAGGGGCCACAGAAAAAGGTATACCAAGGTATCTAACAACCTTATTAGGCCCCCCCTAGGTATACCCAAAATAACCAAGCCAATCAAGAGGTTTCTCTTTCCATCCCAGCATAATGGATTTGGAGGTGGAGATTCGAGCCCCTGAAGCTTTGCCAAAGAGCTCAAGCTTCTGATTGAGACACTGAATATTATGCTACGAGAGATCCAAAAAAAGGGAGGTATCATCGGCAAATTGAATATTAAGAAGTTTAGAATCATCAGGCAATGTAATGCCCCAGACTCTAGGAGAAATGGTATCATCTCTAAGGAGGTAAAATAAAGCATCTGAAGCAATGACAAAGAGGGCAGGAGCAAGAGGATAACCCTACCTAATCGATCGAGATAAAAGGATGGGTTGGGAAAGAGTCCCATTGACATCGACCAAGGCAGAGGCATCTTTGAGAAGGATTTGGACATAATTGAAAAATAAGTCAGGAAAGCCAAAATCCTTAAGCATCATAAGGATAAAGTCCCATTCAACCCTTTCATACGCCTTCTCAAAATCAAGAAGAAGCATGGCAGCATCCTGTTTAGAGGTGTTAGCCCATTCCATGGCCTCCCAACTAGTTACAAGGTTCTCAAGAATATACCTGCCTTTAATAATTCCAGTCTAGGTAGAACAAATGAACTTGGGGAGAATTTTTTCTAGGCAAGAAGCCAGGACCTTGGCAAGGATTTTGTAGGAAACGTTGAGAAGAGTAATAGAGCGCCAGTTTTTGACAAGAGCTCTATCACCATCTTTAGGTATAAGTTTGATAATGTTGGTGTTAATAGAGCTCCCCAAAGTACCATTAGTGAAGGCTTTTATGTAAAGATCATGAAGGTCATTAGTAATCCAATCAATGTTAGTTTTATAAAATTCAGCAGGGAGCCCATTCGGGCCAGGGGCTTTATTGTCCTTGAGCTTATCAATGGCGTCAGAGATTTCTTGAGGGGAAATCATATTCTGGAGGACAAGGGAATCACTGTCAGTTATCATCTTGGGGATGAGGTCAATGCATCTATTTCTAGTATCTTTTGAGGTCTCAGTATCTTCAGTGGTAAACAAGGTCCTGTAGAACATCTCAAAGGCATTGGTAATGTCATGCAAGGTGAGGAGTTCCTTATCATCCATAACAATTCTGTCAATTCTTTCTTTGCTTTGTTTATGCTTAAGGAGGTTAAAGAAAAGTTTTGAACCTTTATCACCATACTGAAGCCAATGATTGCAGGCCCTAATAAAGGTGCCTCTAATTTTGATTTGCTAGTGTTTCCTAAGGGAGACCCTAGCTAGAGAAACCTGCTCAGCAAGGACAGGGGAGTGGGGCTAAGACTAGATACTAGTTTCAAGCAAGTGGAGATGGTAAGAAAGTAGGCTGTCTACATGCCTATATTCTTTGGCTTTCTTTTGACCAAAAGTTTTAAAAAAAATTTGCCAAGAGGAAACATTAAGACTCGATATACTAGTCTGAGAGAGGGTCTTGTTCTGCAAGTTTAGTAGTCTAACCATCTTAATGGCAATAAGAACATCTTGATCACCAAGAAGGGAAGTATTAAGAATAAATTTTTGACTGGACTGGAAGGAGGCCAAAATGGAGTTTCTAATATTCACAATATCTAAAATAGGGTAGTGGTCTAACAGAGTAGCAAGGATAGGAGCAACAGAAATATTATACTGGTTAGGGGAGAAAGAGAAAAAACCACTATTAGCATAAAATTTGTCAAGCCTAGAGTAGATACGATTAGATCCTTGCTAGAAATTGCACCAAGTATACGAGAGGGCTGTAGTTTCAGATTTGAAACCTTCAAGAGGATCAAATAACTAGAATTGTTGCTTAAAGTTATCCCAATGAGCTTTCTCATAGCCTTTCCATTCAAAGGGAGAACCTCCAATTTTATCATCAGAATACTCAATCATATTAAAATCTCCACCAACAAGCCACATAACATTGGGTAGGGTAGTCATCCAATCCCATAGGAGAATTCTTTCATTATAATCATTAGGGGCATAAAGAGAATAGATACCAAAGGGGGATCCATTAACAGTAAGAGTGGCCCAAGCTACCCTATTACAGGGTGAGACACCTGAAGTAGCAATGTAACTAGTCCATTTAGGGCTAATAAGGAGGGTAACTCCACCTTTCCCTTTAGGATGCAAAGTAACAATTTTAAAAGCATCTTTCCAAATACAATTAAGGGCATTATCAAGAGTGAAACCAACATTTTTAATTTCTTGCAACATCATAAAATCAATATTAGAATGACAATTCATAAGCCTCTTAACAATAAACTTGTGGTCTGGAGACTCGAGGCCTCTCACATTCCAAGAAATAAAATTCATGGATAAATATGGTTAAGGGAGCTAGTAGGGAGACCAGAGAGATCTCCATTCTTCTTTTTGTTCTTAGAACCAAGGGGTCTTCCTTTCTTCTTAGAAGTAGATGAATTTTTCATAAAATCTTCCTCATCACTACCACCAACAAGGTCAATACTAGATCCCTTCTTATCAATAGTGAGATACTCCAAAGGCTAAGAATTTGTGGGAACAGAGCCAGAGGCTAGGTTACGGTTAGCATAAATAACTTCAATGACCAAACTATCCTCAGTTTCATTGAGCGAGGAGGAGGAGGGATTAGGCGGTAATTCCTCCAAAGGAGCCCCCGAAGAGGGAGTGGGGTCAAGATTCATAATCAAACTAGACATATCCATGTTGCTATCATTCATGGTAATGTCAGTATCCTTATTAAGTTCAACTTTATTAGGGTTATTTTCCAGAGGACCAGCTTCAATCATGAGCGGGATAGTATTAAGGATCTCAAATCAATTGGATCTGGGGTTGTGAATTTGTTCCAAAGCAAGTTGTTGAGTGTTTTTCTGATGACGCTTCCTGTGTGAAACTGTTTGGAAGTCATCAGAGGATGGTGCTTTGAGAGCCAAAAAATCAAAAGGGTTTGAAACTTTTTCAGGGACTTTAGGTGGGCAAATGTCCATAGATTGCGTAGTCTATCTCAGGTTAGAGCTAAAGGCTGAGGAAATAATGGGATTGCTACTATTTTCCTTAGGACCAACTAATTCCAAAGATGACTTGAGGTTATCATTAGAGGCAACAAGTTGTGACTTAGTCAAAGAAGGTTCGGCATTGGTAGGGTTTCCTAGGGCCTCAGTCGAACTAGGTTTCCTGTGATTGGCAATTATCAAACAGTTCTTTCGAAGATGACCTTCTCTCTTGTAGAGAAAACAAGCATTTAGACCACCTAGGATCTCGACCAGGTAGATATAGACTTCTCCACAAATATTAAGATTCGGGCTCAGGTTTAATGGAGATCAAAACCCTAGCATCAAGGTTAGGAACCAGACGCATAGTCTCATCTATCTGAATAATTTTTCCATATTCATCTAGCAATTATGGTAAAAATTTCCAGAGAAAAGGGGGGACATCCTTAATTATGACCCGTCTAGGGGAAGAGAGAGTAAGAACTTCTTCGTTAACCACTTCCTGCGACCATGCTAGGGCACAGAATGAGGTTTTTCCAATAGTCCATTAATGGTGCTTAAGGGCTTCAAGCTGAGACTCATGATTGCTAAAAAAGATGATGTACAATTTGCGTTGAATTTGCCTACAAAAAGAGATCTTCAAACCAAGTTTCAGGGTCCATAAACTATGAAACCAGTCATCCATGAATTTCTATGGTGGGCATTTTTCCACATCAACAAAAGCAAAAAAGATAGCAATGCTACTTAACCTAGTTTTTTCCAAAGCAATTTCAGCTATCATTTCATCATTTGGAAAAATGAAGAAATCTCCCAAGGCAGTGATAGGGCTCTTACCTCTGGTGTTGGATCATTCGCATAAAGGAGTTGAAACAAATCTCACAATAGGGGAGACACCATTGCTGGCAGGGGCAACCGTTTCTGTAAACAATTTTTTCAGAGAGGAATGAACTGTGGGAATGGGGCTAGGGTTACTTAAAGGACTGGCTACCAGCTCAGGCTCCATTAAAAGCTGAGTACAAACCACATACATTGTCTGATAGGGAAGTAAAAGCACATGAAAATCGAAGACAACTAGCATGCAACAAAGGAAAATGAAAAACATAAACAACAAAAGGCAGAGGAGAGAGAAGAGAAAACCACATGGAGGAGAATGAACTCCTCCACGTCACTGAGGTAGCATCCAAGTTCACAGGTTTCACTCCGAAATCACTCCCGCTTTCCAATTTAGATAATATTGATATTTTAAAAAACTGTCCTAACTTATTTAACGCCAGCAATACTATACTTATTTAATAAGCAATGTATACATTCGGTTAGAATATAACAGTGGGAAATAACATGATATAAGTAATCAGTTTATTAAATAAACCTTATATATATATATATATATATATATATATATATATATATATATATATATATATATATATATATATATATATATATATATATATATATATATATATATATATATATATATATATGAGTCCTAAATGTACAAAAAGATATATATATAAATGATGATGAGATTTAGGAACATGTTTTAGTCACTCTAATTATAGTTCATATGGGTCTATCTCTCATCTCATACTATGTTATCTTTGTACACACTAGAATGTGCACTTCTCTAAGCCATTGCTTCCAAGAGAATCAATGAATGGGAAACCTTGGGAAGGCGACCTAGAGCTCCCTAGGCATGGAGTGCAAGGGTTTTAAGAATGCTCTTAGCTAGAGCTATTAAGCCAATAACCTTGCTAGTAAACCATGCAATGGGAGATTCAATGAGACAAGGGAAAGAATGCCAATATCTTCAAGAATCCAAATGAAGATGCAATGCAAGCTATGCTAAGAATGAAAATGAAAGATAAGCTATGGAAATGAAAGATAGAAATATTACAAATCCTTACTAATTAAGCTATGTGAGTTAATCTAGAGCATGAAAGGAAACTAAGCTAAGAAAGCATAAACATGAAGCTAAGCTAAGAATGAAAGAATGAAGGCTAAATGCAATAAGATCTCCAAAAGCTCCAAAGTCTCCAAGAAATCCTACAGCATAAGATTAGTATTCAAAGTTGGGATTTAGAATGAGAAGAGAGCTCTCCTTTTATAGGAATTGAAAAGGAATGGACCATGGAGATTAAGAGGCAAAATATTTAATCAAGGGTGGAGCTTGAAAGAGGAGAAATCCATGTGCACAAGTTTCCTCCAATGAGAAATAAGTGTTGATGTTTGTGCCCCATGTGAGACAAAAGGCCTTTTCTTATTTTTATAAAATAAGAATAATGCTTTATTTGTGCAACTTGGGATAAGAGGAAAAGTGGGGGCTTTTATTTAATAAAAGGGGAGGAAATTCCTTTTAAATAAATAAAGACTTTAGGATAAAATGGTTAGCCCATAGAAAATAATCAAATAAATGACAGAATTAGGATTTGATCAAGAATAAGTAATTGATAATTTTAGCAAATAATGCTAGCAAGGGGCTAATACTCTAGATGACCATTTTTGGGTGATTACATTAGCCCCTCTTTGACTAATGTGTGATCGATCTGGGAACACGTTACATCAAAGAATATTTCATCCAAGAAGCCAATAGATAGAGATGAACAGTGTCAAAACTCCAAAGAATGAAGTCTAGAGAGAGATAGAAAATCCTGCATGGTCAGCCTGGTAGCGACAGTACTGAACACTTAGGAAAGAGATGAACAGTGTCAAAACTTGAGATGAGAACTAACATGTCAAGCGCAAAGATAGATCGATCAAATCAAATGGAATGGTCAAGCATATGATCTAGAGAATAGCCAATAGGATATGATGTGTCTGCCCCCTCGGGGTCGAAAGAGAAATCAGGTAGAGGGAATGCAGAAGCAAGAGAAACATGATCAAATCACTAGAAATCATAATTGAAGATGAAAGATAAGAGAATAACCATCAAGCAGTGAAGATATGCCCCAGTCAAGACCTCAAAGAGATGAAATGAATGAAATGAGTGAGAAACTAGAAAGGTGAGAGAGATGGGGGTGAAGAGGTGAAGATGCCCTAGCAAAGATCGAAGGATCGGGCCTCAAAAAGTCAACCAACTGCGTGGAAGAAGGAGAAATGCATTTTGGATGATCAAGGTGAACTTGGATTTCAGTTTTGATCCTAAAATGAATAGAAAATGATGTGATATGAAAGACAAGAAGTGAAAGACATGATCGGGAAGAAGCGAAGGGTGAGCGTAGTTTGACTAATAAGCCCATGAAAGATGAAAGGAGAGCTCTCTCCATATGCAAGATGCAAAACTAAACTAACATGAACCTAAAAAAGCAAGCTACTATGAAAAGTGGTTTACTTGCAAGGTTACAAAGTCATTAGTCTCTAATAATCATCATTGAGCATTGTTGGTAGCGTCGCAAGATCATACAATACACACTAGAATAACTATTTGAATCTGAATATGATCTATATCAGATAGAAATGTTGGAATCCCACCTAGGCACCAAAGACATATAGGTCAAGATGACTAGTGTAGTGAGGTTCCCTAAGTTTAGTATAGCAAGATTATACTCGCATTGAGACACAAGGAAAGTCAAGATGACTATAAGTATGCACTTGCAAAAAAAAATCAAGGATAATACATTGTAGATCCTAGTGTCAAGTGGAACAAGCATAAATGCTAATGATAGTTAGGATCAACAAAATATACCCATAAGTAGAAAACAAATAAAACATGTCCTCGTGCCCGAAGTCTTCTAGCTCGGCATCACCGAAAACTATTAGGGAGAGAACACTCATCAAAGAAATCATCATAGACAGCACACAAAGAAATAAAGTCAAGAAAATCAAGTGTTTAAGTGTGTGTGTGTAGGTCATAGAGTCAAACTTTGAGTATCGCATCTACCAATGAGAAATATTGCATCATTCGAGATTGCGGGTAGGATATCTGATAAGGGTTGAGAAACACTTGATGCTAGGGAAGTGTTGAAAAACACAGTTGGGGTGGTGTTAGAAAACACCATTGGAACCAAGTTGTCCAAGAAACCTGGACGCACAAAGAGACCCAAGATATGCTTAAAACAACGTATGCCCCCTAGACTAAGACAAGAGTCAATTCCAAGCTAGGAGAGGCAAAGCGAGAAGTGGAGTGAATGAGCACCACGCAAGACTAATAGACATAGGTGCAAGGGTCTCAAGCAGTGCCTGTTTCCAAGTTTTCACCACTTGATAGATTTTTTCAAGACTTTTTCAAATTTTTTTATTTTGCTACCAAGGCGCCTGTTTCCAGATTTTCACCAAGGCACTTTTCATATTTTTTTGTTGAATTTTATATTTTTTTTTTGTATTTTTTCAACACTTTATATGCTTTTTATGATTTTTGACAATATATCATTTTTTGGATTTTTTAAGGATCAATAAGTATGTACAAAGGATGCCCCTAGATAAAATGGGCATCAAACTCCCAAGCAAGATCACATCGTGTAGTCCCAATTTCTAGCAAGGTGAAGGACAAGAGGGAATAGCAAGCTAGTGGAAGAGATGGAAGACAAGAGAATGAAGGAGAATGAAGGAAAGAAATCCTCAATGGAAAACTCCTCAAGAGTACCCAAGCTAGGGAAAAAAATGTCATGCAAAGCACATTTGGACAAGCAATGAAAGGCCAGCATAGGATAAGTCACAAAGGCATAATGCAAAAGAAGGAAAGGATGTTGTCCAAAGGAGTAGACATGTCAAGAGGCTTCATAGCATCATGTTTTTACTCTTTTTTATTAGATCAAGACCAAGGGGAAAAGGATAGAGAAAGGCTAGAATGAATGGAGGAAAATAAATATGAAGGCTAAACATGAATGGAATGAAAGCAAGATCATCATAAGATAGATCACAAGATAGACAAATGTTCGTGTATAGGTCAACATTGCCAAGATCGATGAGAGAAGATGGAATGGATGAAATATGTAGAAGAACTACGCATGATGCTTGATTGCCAGGTTTTCATCATGGTACTTATCCAAGGTGCCACAAGGGAGTGGTTTTCACCATAGGAAGAATTTATTTCTCTTTACTTTTTCTACCAAGGCGCCTGTTTCCAGGTTTCCACCAAGGCACATTTTAATTTTTTTTCAATTTTTATTTTTTTTTGGAAGAAGGAAAGATTTTTAGATAATGCTCCTTGAAAGGATTAACCATGATATTCCAAGGATTTAAAATTATATGCTCAAAGATGTTGATAGGGAAAGGAAGATGGAAGAGAAAAAAATGGAGGATAAAGTTTTATGCAAAGCGAGTGAGGTTGGAAGATAGGAGGAATAGGCAAATGAGAAAAAAGGATAGAAGGTAGAAGGATAATGAATGGAAGGATTGTGAAAGGGTAGATGGAAAGAAAGGTAAGATCAACATCAACACACACCTTGAAGGGTGGTGAGAGGAGGGAGGAAATGTGAATGAAGGAATATGAGAAGGAATATGGTGAATATTTAGCAGAGGTTGTGGTTCAGGCACATGGAATGGAATAATGTTTTTGGAAGAAGATGAAGTGGAAGCCTTTGGAAGCTTGAATGTCAACTTGGCTTGTTGTTCAACATGAGACTCTCTTAAGAGAGACTATGGAATCCATATAGCCATAGGCTTTTCATTTCTTTTTGATGATTTAGAGAGAATATCTTCAATGATGGATTTTGGAACCCATACTTGTCTTGTAATTTTTTTCTTAGATATCTCTTTTGACTTTATGCCTCCATGTCAATTAGAGGAGACATGGTGATCTTCTTTTTTTTATGGATTCTTGTATTGTTTCTTTTTCTTGTATTGAACATTCAAGTTACTTCCAAAAGACTTGGGACTTGTGAAAGAAGAAGGATACCACTGGTTTAGATGGGTGGGTGGATGAAAAGGATTCAAGGGTATGCATCTATGTTGATCTTGAGGAAAGATAGGAGATGGAGGGATGTAAGGACCCAAGATGGATGATCAATTAGGAGAGTTAGGAGGGGAAAGTGAAGGGACATAAGGTCCCAAGATGGAAGGAAGACATGAAGCCTTTGGTATTGGTGGAGGAAGTCCAAGGACATCAGGAAGTCCAAGGAAAAGTGGGGGCTTTTATTTAATAAAAGGGGAGGAAATTCCTTTTAAATAAATAAAGACTTTAGGATATAATGGTTAGCCCATAGAAAATAATTGAATAAATGACAGAATTAGGATTTGATTAAGAATAAGTAATTGATATTTTAGCAAATAATGCTAGCAAGAGGCTAATAGTCTAGATGACCATTTTTGGGTGATTACAATCTTAGGGTAGAGAGTTTATGGAAGGGAGAGGTGCAGTAATTTCGGGCACATGACAGTTGTCCCAACACTGGGGTTATGCCTTGAGGGAAGCTGCTCGTAGTATGTTTCACACGCCCTTGGCACTGTAAGTCTTCCACCTTATGGTGACCTTAGTAAAGAAAGGAGAAAGATCCTTATATCCTATATGAAGAGATCTAAATTTTAAATCTAGTCTATGATCATTAGCTTATCACACAACAGTTGCATTTCTTTAACATTTATGAATAGTGATGGTTAACATGGAATAATTTGCTAATGATTTTTGGATGATTCCCTAATTTATGCCTAACTTGCACTAATTTATGGAATTTAGGTCAAGTGGTAGGAAAGGGGTCATTACACAGGTATTGCTGGTATAGGATATATCATCCATGATTGGAATGGAAAAATCATAGCGAAATGTGCAAAATCTATCAAACCAACCTCAAATACTATGGTAGAATGCATGGCAGTTTTAGAAGGAATCAAACTATATAAGGAAATAGGAGTAACAAAACTTGAGATTGAAGGAGACTCCCAAATAATTATTAATGCCATTCGGACAAAGCAAACCCCTAATTGGAAATTAAACTCTAAACTAGAAGAAATATTAGAAATTCTGAATCCAATCCCACAATATGAAGCTAAACATATTTTTAAGGAAGGAAACAAGGATGTTGATACCTTTGCTAATTTGGGAGTTGATGGTGCTCATTTTGTGACATATTCAAAAGAAAGAAAGTATGATTTTTAGAAGTCCTGTCATTAGGATTCAATATACTTACTGGGATGTAAATTAAAATCATAGATACCTCATCATTTAGTCATAGATAACTAGTAAATTTAGTATATTATTAGAACAAATTCAACAAATACTAACTCTATTAATTTATTAGTAAACTATCTCCTCAAGGAGCTCCTCTTATTCATAAACCAACTAATCCCCATTTGGAATCTTAGCTATGATAGACCTCAAAATATTTCTCTTTTGTATTGTATTTCTCTTAAGAAATAAATATAATAACCCATAAAATAGGGTTTTGATAATATCGAACCATAATAGGATGGGACCCATAGAAATTATAAAATAGAGGCACTTAATTCATTTCCCTTTTCAATCTTAATCATAATCTGAATTAGTCTATTTAAGGGTAATACTTATCAATCAGACAATGATATGGCTTTTCCCATATAAAACAAGCATAGACTAGAACTATGATATACTCTTTCAACTTTTACACAGCCACCTATATAAACAGGTCTTTCATTTAAGATTGTTGTGCCATTGATAAAGTTCCCTATACTTAAGGCCTTTACATGGATGGGGATGAAAATGAGGTCTTGAAATAATCAATGTGATAAGTTAATAAAGTAAAATCTTATTGTTGACACCTAATAATGCGTGTGATATAATAATGAATACTATGCACAAAATCTTTAGAGATCTCAAGGAAGAAGAGTGTAAATGTACTAATTAACAAGGACAAGGTTAAAATCATTAAATGAGCACTCTCTATAATAATGAAGTGTAAGTGAAGTAATCTCCCATATATCAGATGATAAAGTAGAGACCCTAGCTAGGTATGCGAAGAAGCCATAGCTAAAAAATGGAATCCAGGCTCTTTACATTTGTCCTCGATGACGAACGTGTCATGGCCTTTAGGGGAACAATCAAACCCGAAAGATGGAATTGAATGTTGAATCCCCTCTCTATTGTTGCAAGGTGGGCACTGGAAAAAGGTATTGGAGACTATCACTTTGACAATGAGTTTTCTTTCAGAACAAATGGAAACATAGTAGGACAATTCATAGCTCTATCTATCTTTGTTGGGTATAAGAAAAAAGATATTATTACGATAGTGAAGATTATCTTTGTTGAGGATCTTCTAGACGGATTGGAAAAGATGGTTTATAGAATTGATAATCACTTAATGATTCCAATCCCAGAAATTACTATGAATACTAAGATCAAAAATCTCATGGAAATCCCTAATTCTCAGCGTGTATTGATGATGACTTTCAAAGATGAGAATCTTTTAATGAACACTGGATGGAAATATGCAGGAATCTGAATTTCCTATTCAAAGACCTTCTCAAAGAAAATTTGGAGAAGGACTGGGTACTAAATTACTGGAGAGTTGAAGGCTTCGATATTCTGAAAGAATTGGACAAAGAAGAGATGTAAAACTTTCGAATCTTGGCCCCAGAGGTAAAAAGATTCTCACGACATCCAAGGAATTTAATGCAGGATGAAGAAATCATTATCATTGTAAAAAAGAGTGATGGTAATTGGAGCTGTCAAATGCTTCCGAATGATTGACAATTCCTAAGAGTTTCCACAATGACCATGGTACTTTTTTTGAGTATTTAGAATGCTAAATGAATATGGATTATATATAGTATACAAGGTTTAGTAGATTAACTAGTAGGATATAATTAGGGTTACAAACAATATGTAGTAGTTTGAAGTAGATGAATCATCTTTGTATTAAGTTGTTAAGCCAATTATGTAATAGGTTTTAACCCCAAGAACATAATATATGATTATACTTACGTAATTCTGATATACTTCCAAATCTCTCCTTCTTCCTTTACAACTGTTTATGTAATATATACTTTTTAGAATAGAATGAAGATACCTTTAAAAATATTTAGCATTAACTAGGTGGGGATAAAGATGCATTCTTGAATTTTAAGAAATAATAAAGTCAAACATTTTAGGACCTAATATTACTTCAAGAATAAGCAGTGAATAGATGACATCTTATGATCCAAACTAGTAATAATAAACTAGTTTCTGTTTCTGTTAGCCTCAGAATTACCAATACATCTATGGTATATGAAGATAAAATTAAAATTTCAGTTTTGGTTCATATATTTGGGTAGGAGGATAGTAGTAATGCTTTATAATTTTCAAAAAGAAGATTGAGAAGTATATTTTATCCTCAAGGTTAACAGATTTTCTCATATATATATATATATATATATATATATATATATATATATATATATATATATATATATATATATATATATATATATATATATATATATATATATATATATATATATATATATATATATATATATATATATATATATATATATATTATATTTATTTATTTATTTATTTATTTATTTATTTATTTATTTATTTATTTATTTATTTATTTATTTATTTATTTATTTATTTATTTATTTATTTATTTATTTATTGCAGCTTATATATACATATAAATATAAGAATATATATATATATTCATATATATACACATATATTCTTATATTTATATGTATATATAAGCTACAATAAATATATATATATATATATATATATATATATTTATTTATTTATTTATTCATATCTGTGTGTGTGTGTGTGTGTGTGTGTGTGTGTGTATTCTTATATATAAACATATACATTATATGTTTATAAACACTTTTCATTTAGATTTTCAATCTTTCTTATAGATATTTTCTAAGTTAACATGGGTAGTTATTCATTTATATGAATTCATAAGTACACCTAAATATTAATTTGTCTTCCATTCCTGCCTCTTCTTTTATGTTTTTTACCTAGGCGTTGAATAGTTGAGTATTTGAAAAGCATTTTGGAAGGTGAAAATTTGTTAGGTAGATTTAACACCTTAAGGTTTGTCTCAAGTATTTAAATAGCCCTACGAGAAAGCTTTCTTGCCAGCCCTATTGATATCTGAATCTCAATAATCATGACAACCCCAATCAAGTTGATATGCTCTAAGACTCGGATTACATTTGATGGAGAGATTACAATCAATCACCTCAAATCTGTTATGTTGAATACACATCCCCACATCCTTAG
Source organism: Chamaecyparis obtusa (assembly GCA_027943335.1). Taxonomy (NCBI): domain Eukaryota; kingdom Viridiplantae; phylum Streptophyta; class Pinopsida; order Cupressales; family Cupressaceae; genus Chamaecyparis; species Chamaecyparis obtusa. The sequence goes on along the minus strand of BSBK01003961.1, from coordinate 1,276 downwards.
AGCAGTTTACCATATCCTAGGAAGAGAATTTATTTTAAATGAAGATAGATATAGGGTCAATTCTAAAATTCCATCCATGTTTATTGCTTCAGCCATTTATGTTGATTCGGATAAAGAGAACATTGAAAGATTATGTACTGGATTATTCAAGCGGAAGTATTTAGGTAATCTTAACAAAGTCATCCTAAACATCAACATGGATTTTACTATTACAAGACCCAAGTTTTATGACTTTCCTTCAATAAATGATAGGCTTGTTCCTTCCACTCCCATCATGGTTGTAGAAGATTTTAACTCCTTCCTGAATAGAGGACCAACAATTAAGAGAAATTTAGACTTTTTAATGTTTTTTATGCATATCAAACATCCAATTGAGGGGAATTGGTTTAATTCCTACTGGCATAATGATGATGTTGGGGGAATGGAAAAGGATTGCTTTTGGGATTCTGAGTTAGAAGACTTGATAGAAGTATGGCTAGAGGAAGGGGGTCATAGTAGGTAAAAGAAACAGAGATAAGAACTCCCAAAGGTTTTTGAGCATCAGTAAGGTTTTTTATCAATATTGATTCACATTATCTATACTCTATTCATGTTGGCAAGAGACATTCATTCAAAATAGAGATGTCTTGATAATAATATAACACACTTTTTGTTAATCAGGATATGTATAAGAATGAAAGCCATTGGTAGGTTTATCCATTAAACTCTTATCTGGAAATCTTTTTAAGGCAATATAAAGATATATTCATAAATGGATTTCAAAAGTTATGGATATTCAGTTTCAAAAAACCACTGGTAATCGTACATGTATCTCCTTCTATAAATAAACCAATAAAATACATAAAAAAATTAATTGGATAAAAAAGTAGAATGGTAGCTTAAACAATTCATACAATCAGTGAATGTCAAAATATCACCCCAAAATACATTAGTGCACTCCTTAAATAAAGATTTAGATTTGAATATTGTTAAATGTGTAATACCTTTTGATGATAATTTCAGTAACAGACATAAAGACTGACATTCATAGATGATTGTAATTAAAGTTATTTTTATATGTTATCCTTCCTCACTCAATATGTAGATATCTAAAATTAAATAGCTAAGGTCTTTTCTGTTTAATTCTGTGTGAAAACTAGGCATCACTTCTACTCTAGAGCCTTTCAGAATCAAGGGTATTGGTTCCAGTGACAAACCTTGCCACATTGTCAAATGCATACAATTATTCAAAGGATATTACAAAGAATGCTTAGCCTTATATATTTCCAGATTTGTA